>OY821520.1:62267801-62812801 GCA_963682025.1 Cordilura impudica | reverse complement strand
TATATGTGATGACTGCATCCAGTACGTATATAACCTCGATTTGGTGTTAGCTGAAGTACAAGAAGAAGTGAGAAAAAACAAACAACACTTGATTGATTATGAAGAGGAATTTGAATAATCCTTAAAACGTAATGCGGTAGAAATGAAGACGCTTTTGGAGGCTATTGAAAAACGCTATGAAATGAGAACGAAGAAACTCGGTGATGTACAAAAAAGTTGTGAAAGTAATATTAAAGACATTGGCAAGTTGTGTGAAAATGTAAGCGAAGTGAAAAGCAAAAACAAAAAAATGTGTAGTGAATTACGAGAGGAGAACGAGAAGATGTGCAATGAAATAAGGAAAACAATTATAGACATAAACGTCAATCAAAATAAACCGCTGTACTCAGAGTTAGTAACGACAGGGTTTCCAAAAATCAACAAACAGTTGCCATTAATTGTGAAACCAAGGGAAAAACAAGGAGTTGACGAAACAAAGGAAGAGCTAAACAAAAAAAAAATAGATCCAGTGAATTTAAAAATTACCAACGTGGAAAATAGAAGTAATGGAACAATAATTATTAGAAGTGAAAATAACGAGGAGAGAGACAAAATAAAGAGCGCTATAGAAGTCGAAATGGGTGAAAACTATGAAATAGGAGTGGCAACCCCTTTTAATTTGGATGTTATAGTAACAGATATCTCATATAAATATGCGGAAGATGAAATAATAACAAAATTAAGGAAGCAGAACCCGCTGATCGGTAATAAAGACATAAAAATAATAAGTACTTTTTAAAAAAAACGAAATAATAGAACGATACACAACGTTAAATTAAATATAGACAATGAAACATATGAAAATATTATGAGAGCACAAAGAGTCAACATCGGTTGGGAAAGATGTAGAGTATTTGATGGTACGTCTGTAAAACAATGTTATAAGTGTAGAGGCTATAACCATATAGCAAATGAGTGCAAAAATATGGAAACTTGTATAAAATGTCATGGTAATCATAAACCAAACGAGTGTACTAATGAGCAAATGATAAAATGTATAAATTGTATACGCGAAAATAAAAGATTAAATCTGGGATTAGATAAAAATGATGTGACTAACGAAAAAAATATCCTGTGTACCAAAACAAATTGGCCAGTAAAAAAAGAGACTAGGGTTAACGCAATAACAACCAAATACAATAAGTGCAATGTATACAAATGTTCAAGGTTTAACGAATAACAACAACCAAATTGAGGTACTAATCGCCAAAGAAAATCTGGATTTCCTTATGTTATCTGAAACGCATTTGACCGCAGATATTCAAAAAAATGAAATTTCGTTAGCAAATTATAATCAAATTATTAGCTACTCAAATTCAGCGCGAACAGGAGGAGTAATTATATATTACAAACAAGAATGGACAATGAAAAAATTATATGAGAAAGTTGTGAAGTCTAACTACTGGATATAAGATTGCGAGGCCCAATGCGAAAATAATATTATATTAATGGGTGCAATATACAGCTCTCCTAGTGTTAGTGAATCAGAATTTTGCGTAGCGTTTCAAGAAACCCTCGAGGTTATGAGTGAGAGGAACTGTGATACTTTGATGATGGGTGATTTTAACATAGACTGGTCAAAAAATAGTTTTTACAAAATGAAAATCCAAAGTTCAATGCATGACAATGGTCTAAGGCAAATAATTAATCAATTCACCAGAGTCACAAATTTATCAAAAACAATTATTGACTATGTTATAACAAATAGCCATAAAGTATCGGTGGACGTGAATTCAGCATTTATTATATGAGACCATGAAGTAATAAACATAATGATTAAATGTGATAAAAAGAAAACAAAGTGCAATAAACAAGTAGAGATTTTTAAATATAAGCCGGGGCTTTTTTACCGAGAACTAAGCGCAATATTGGAATACGACGGAGGCAAAGACATCAGTGATAACGCCAATTATTTGAAAAGATGTTATGAGGAAACTGTGCGGAAATTCTCTAAAATAATAACGGTAAAGGAGCAAGTTTTTTCTGACCAATGTTTTACTGATGCTCTCAATAGAATGTAGCAAAATAAAATTATAATGCATGACAAGGCCAAGTATGAAAATACAATCGAAGCATGGAAAAACTATACCGAAATAAGAAATAAATATAAAGTAGAAATTGAGAACGCAAAATTTAAGTACACAACTGACCAAATAAACAGAACCAAAGACCAAAAGCAAATGTGGAACACAATAAAAAACTTAGTGATGAAGAAAGAGCAAAATGTGATCAAATCTGTGATATTCAGTGACATAAGGAAAACAAGCAAGTAGCTAGTCATTTTAATGAATACTTTTAGTATTAATGTTATAAGAGAATCGATTGATAACGTGCATTATATAAACCATATAAGTATGACCGAAAAAAGATTCAAATTCCGAATAATCACTCTTGCAGAACTTAAAAATGTCGTAAAAACTGAATAACTGGATCCCAACTGGCAACATACTGTTAAAAATCATAAATGACTCATTAAAATCTGGAATATTTCCAGAAAATTGGAAGGATTCCATGATAACTCCGGTCGAAAAGGTAGCAAAGACAAAGAAATGTGATGAATTCCTGCCCATAAATGCCTTAAAAACTTTTGAAAAAATACTGGAGAAGGTCGTGAGGGATTAATTAGTAAAATACATTGAATCATGTTCGATACTAAATAAATATCAATCAGGCTTCCGAAAAAATTTTTCATGTGAGACTACCGTGAATTATGTTATCAACCGGTGGAAAAATATAGAGAAGAATAAAAAAATAATGGCAATCTTTTTGGATTTTAAAAGAGCATTTGAAACCATCGATAGGGAAATATTAATAAACAAACTATTTATGTATGGTATTCAAGATACGCAACTAAAGTGATTTAAATCATACTTATCTAACAGAAAACAATTGACAAAGGTTAACGATGCAAAATCAGAGAAAATAAATAATAACTATGGAGTTCCCCAAGGGTAAATATTGGGAGCATTATTGTTTATTATATAACGGGTGATTTTTTAAGAGCTTGATAACTTTTTTTTAAAAAAAAACGCATAAAATTTGCAAAATCTCATCGGTTCTTTATTTGAAACGTTAGATTGGTCCATGACATTTACTTTTTGAAGATAATTTCATTTAAATGTTGACCGCGGCTGCGTCTTAGGTGGTCCATTCGGAAAGTCCAATTTTGGGCAACTTTTTCGAGCATTTCGGCCGGAATAGCCCGAATTTCTTCGGAAATGTTGTCTTCCAAAGCTGGAATAGTTGCTGGCTTATTTCTGTAGACTTTAGACTTGACGTAGCCCCACAAAAAATAGTCTAAAGGCGTCAAATCGCATGATCTTGGTGGCCAACTTACCGGTCCATTTCTTGAGATGAATTGTTCTCCGAAGTTTTCCCTCAAAATGGCCATAGAATCGCGAGCTGTGTGGCATGTAGCGCCATCTTGTTGAAACCACATGTCAACCAAGTTCAGTTCTTCCATTTTTGGCAACAAAAAGTTTGTTAGCATCGAACGATAGCGATCGCCATTCACCGTAACGTTGCGTCCAACAGCATCTTTGAAAAAATACGGTCCAATGATTCCACCAGCGTACAAACCACACCAAACAGTGCATTTTTCGGGATGCATGGGCAGTTCTTGAACGGCTTCTGGTTGCTCTTCACTCCAAATACGGCAATTTTGCTTATTTACGAAGCCATTCAACCAGAAATGAGCCTCATCGCTGAACAAAATTTGTCGATAAAAAAGCGGATTTTCTGCCAACTTTTCTAGGGCCCATTCACTGAAAATTAGACGTTGTGGCAGATCGTTCGGCTTCAGTTCTTGCACGAGCTGTATTTTATACGGTTTTGCACCAAGATCTTTGCGTAAAATCTTCCATGTGGTCGAATAACACAAACCCAATTGCTGCGAACGGCGACGAATCGACATTTCACGGTCTTCAGTAACACTCTCAGAAACAGACGCAATATTCTCTTCTGTACGCACTGTACGCATTCGTGTGGTTGGTTTAATGTCCAATAAAGTAAACTGAGTGCGAAACTTGGTCACAATCGCATTAATTGTTTGCTCACTTGGTCGATTATGTAGACCATAAATCGGACGTAAAGCGCGAAACACATTTCGAACCGAACACTGATTTTGGTAATAAAATTCAATGATTTGCAAGCGTTGCTCGTTAGTAAGTCTATTCATGATGAAATGTCAAAGCATACTGAGCATCTTTCTCTTTGACACCATGTCTGAAATCCCACGTGATCTGTCAAATACTAATGCATGAAAATCCTAACCTCAAAAAAATCACCCGTTATATATAAATGATATGCCGAATGTATTGAAAAAAAAAAACGAAATGGTTTTATACGCAGACGATACACTTATTTTCACAGAAGGATGTAACCCTGAACAATGTCGGGACAACTTAACAACAGATATGAATAACATAGGTAAATGGTTAAAAATGAATAAACTAAAATTAAATGAAAAAAAAAACGAAAACTACGGAAATAAATATGAGAAGTGAAATGAATATATAGAGAAAGTTGAACACATCAAATACCTCGGCTTCATAATTGACAAAAAGCTAAAATTTAATGAACATATAGATTTCGTATGTTAAAAAATCGGAAAAAAATCGGGTTCTTTAAAAGAATAAAAAATAAAATAAACGTCTTAACGGCAATAAACGTCTACAATTCAATAATTAAACCACATTTTGAATTCGGGTCCACAATATTAAACATATGCTACACTGATACACATATAGAAAGATTACAAAAACTTCAAAATAAGGCAATGCGATCGATTTTGAAATGCAACAGATACACACCAATAAACACCATGCTAATACTCTCAAATGGATGAATATAAAACAACGGCTAGCACTAAACACCATAAAACTGATACAAAAAATACGACAGGGGACTGCACCAGACTACTTAAATGAACAAACGAGATAAAGTTATTGGCATTCCACTACGGAATGCCAATAACTTTAGCCTGCAGCGGGTTACAATATCCTCAATGCAGAGATCTATTTTCTACAAGGGCCTCAAACTACTCAACTCATTACCAACTAGAATTAAGAATGAACTCAATAAAGAATGTATAAATTTTTTAGAAACGAAATATAAATGGGTTATGTCAATTAAGAGCATTATAAATACTAATAAATATATTAACTTAACTTTAACCTTTCCTTAGTGCAAATGTAAAATGCGTGGACTTTACAGCATTTACACATATGTTCCATCTTTTTAGCCAATTCGAAATAGTATTAAGATGATTTTGGACCAGATTTGAAGCTTTCACTTTACAGTCATCACTTGCCATTAGAGCTGTGTCATCCGCATATGTTGAAACTACTACGTCGTCATCAACTGGCTTATCTGAGGTGTAAATCCTATAGAACACAGGACCAAGGACACTACCCTGTGGAACACCTGCATTTATATCACAAATATCTGAAACTTCATTGTTTGTTTTAACATAAAAATAACGATTTTGTAAATATGATTTGAGTACTCAAAAAAAAAAAAGCCGCAGGGACATATTGATTTAGCTTGAAGAGAAGACCTGAATGCCATACCCTATCGAAAGCTTGCATTACATCCAAGAATATAGCAGAACAGAACTGTTTCTTTTCTAACGCATTTCTAACAACATTTACAACTCAATGGCATTGTTCCGGTGTTCCATGTTTATACCGAAATCCAAACTGATATTCAGGTATAATATTTTGCTTATCTAAAATTGGCTGTAATCTTCGTAAAAAGAGTCTTTCAAAAATTTTTGAGAAGGTAGACAAAGGACTTATTGGTCTATAAGACTTAATATAATGTTCTGGCTTACTTGGTTTTGGCAGCATTCTTATTTCAGCACATTTCCATTGCTTAGGAAAGTGGTTCAGTTTCAAAATTGAATTGTAGATTAGAGTTAATAAAATTATAGCTTTTTTAGGCAGAGATTTTATATCTTTGGCGCAAATTTTATCGAAACCTGGTGATTTTTTATTATTAAGCGTAGATATTTCTAGTTTCACTTCATTGGGAGAAATATGTTTGATGGGAAAATCTAATTGGCATGGGCTCTCGAGAAACGAGGATACCATTGTTTCGTCTTCCGTGTTATTTAATGAAAAGGGCTGATTCTAAGTATTGCGACAACGCATTGGCTTTACTGGAATCGGATTTGTACCACAAACCATTTGTGTCTTTTATGGGCACGCTTCTTTTTATTGGCCTTTTTAAGTATTTTGTAGCATTCCACAGATAATGCTCGTTAGTTTTTAAAGTGTTTAGGTTTTTTAAATAATATGCTGAATTGTTTGCTTTTGTAGTCAGCTAAACGCTGTTTTAGTTCATTCGTTACCCGATTTAAAGTCGTTTTATCCACAGTATTTCTGGTATGTTTCCAAATTCTACTTAATCTTCTTTTATTTATTATAAAATCCCTAATTTCCGCTGACTCTAGTACCTTACTTCGATTACTTGTTTGCAAATTAGTTGGTGTTGACACAAAAGCTGCTTCATGAATTAGGTTCGTAAAATCTACAACAGTACGATCAAGTTCCGTTCCATCTTCTATTTGCATATTTAGACTAATATTTTCTTCCAATCAATATTGGAATGAGTTTAAATTAGTTCAAGGAGAGATCATTTTATAAGTTCCCTCAGCAGAAAAGATTGTACTATAGTTAAGTATAAGTGGTGAATGATCCGAACTTAACTCATCAGCATCCAGAATATCTAAAAGATATCTAGGAATACCGAAATAAACTATGAAATCCAATAAATCTGGAATTTTTGGGGGGTCGCCTGGCCAATGGGTTGGCCTCCCTGTAGAAAGTACTGAAAATTTATTATTTGTTATACTTTTATAAAGTTCTTTGCCTTTAGAATTTTCAATTCTTGAGCCCCACCATGGATGCTTGGCGTTAAAATCTCCTCCGACGTTGAATTTATCTCCAAGTTTAAGAAAAAAATTGTCAAAACCATTGCATTTTACGTTATGCCTAGGAGGAAAGTAAATAGAATAAATAGATACATTAATATTGTCACATTTAATTTGGATTCCCGCAGCTTGAAGATGAGGTTTGATATAATTATCGAGTGTGGAGTATTTTAAAGAGGATTTTACTAGAATTGCGGAACCACCATGAGCCCTAATTCCGGTATAGTTACATGAAAAAATCGTGAATTTGCATAAATTACTATGCAAAATAACCAAAAAGTAGTTTTTTAAAAAGACATGCGTTGATTGTTAGTTGATAAGTTTCTGGAAGTGCATTCCAAAGACGAACTCCGTGCACAAAGACCTGGCAAATTTGAATTTTTCGAATAGATAGCTAGGTTTTTTGTGTAAAAAATTTTTTTATAACAATTATAACTCTAATTTTTACAATGTTATCAAACAACACACCAAATAGCATTACGGAGGGTGTAATAAACCAAAAACATAACGAATAATGTTATTATATGCAACATTAGGTCGATGTGTGCTCGAGGAATCGCAAATAGCAAAAATTTTACAGCCGTACAAAAGTCCAGGAATAATATTATTACTTTTTGGGAGGAAAAAATCACTGATGTTTCTTGGCTTAGAAACCGGACATTCTGGTCAAATTTTTTTGGTAGTTACAAGCATCAGACCACATAGTGGTATAGGGTATAAATAGTTACTCTGTCCTAAAAACATCGCTATTTAAATTGCTTAAAATTAATTTAACTCAAAAAATCTCAAAACCATTTTATGTAATATCTGCCCATATAAATAACATACCTCGGATGAACTTAAGTTGCTCTTATCGATAAATCGACATCGACTCTGACTCAATACATATAAAAAAAATTGATTTCTCACCCCATAGTATCATAGTTTTTCTTTAGGAAATAAACTAACTATTTCAAACATGGCTGATTACAAAAAGAAAACATGATAAAATGTTTCTTTCCAAAAGAAAGAGCTAATGGAAAATTTCTTTTTAAGTTTCCCAACAAAGAAACAGTTCACCTGTAATAATGTCTATCATTAGCTAAACATATTAAAGTGTGTTAGAACTTTAAAATTCTTCTGTTTTTTATTCTTTTGTTTAACATTGGGCACTCACAACTTTTTTGCAGATTTGTTTTAATGGCAGAGGAAAAGGGAAATAAGAGACACCAATTTTTTGGCAACGCACGGCATATGAATGATTTCATTAACACTCAATATCAAAAGCAATACGATTTTTTGTATCGCATTTTTCTTTCTGTCGCCCTAAGGGTTAGTGATTTTTGGTTTCAAATTTAAAATTCTTATCACAGTTTTCGATATGTGTGTTCATTTCAAAATTTACAGTTGAATGCATTTGTATACCCTACTCATTATTAATTCCACTACTTTTATTTGTTGCAGCCTTATAATTTCAGGAATTAGATTTGTAATAGTTTGAGAAAGATTATAGAAAGAGAGGGATTTAAAAAAATTTGCTGTTAGCAACAATATTTTTGTAATATTTTTAAAAAAAATAACTGTCAATTAGAAAAAACCTATTTGGATTATTTAATATCCAAAATATTACTCAATGAATTAGAGCATCGCCCAGAGTTTGGCTTTTTATTATAAAGACTTTTGTATGATTTAAAGAAGGCTGCGGCGAAATGCCGGCCTGCTTCGTGGGTTTTGAACCGCCGCACATTGGACCATATTTTGAGAAGGCGGCCAAAAATCATTTTTTTTTTTTTTTGTTACCGATTTTAAAGTTATGTTATTCATTTGAAAGTAAATACTAGTAAACCTCGGGAGCCAAAAAACTGCGACTCTATCTCAACTATATAACAGCGAACAGGGTCTTCGAAAATGTTCTTTCTCAGTATTTTGCTAAAATTAAAAATTTCTTTGTAAATTTTTATTTTTGAATGACTGTAACTTTTTTGATTTAAAAGATTTTGAAGTGAAATAAATTTTGTATAATTTCGCGGCCTCCATACTATTAACGTAAAAAATATAAGATCACTGGGTCATTCAGAAATTATAAAAGGTCCAAATTTTCCGAAAATCTCCTACTTAATAGAGCATAACTCCTGCCAGTCAAAAGCAGTCAGAAAAAATTTTGCACTCTTCTATAGTACGAACCCTCCCCTATACTACTATACCCCATTATATACCCGCCAGTTTCCGCCCGTGTGCACCAGAACAATTTTTCTGACCCAAGGTTAGATATTTTCTGCAAAATTTATGAATAAAAAAGTTGTCCACTATGTGGTTAGGATATATTAAGTTTGAGGTGATGTTTGTAACTGCCAAAAATATTGGACCTTTATCCATCTTTTATTATATGGATCGACTCAAAAACACTTTCTGAGTGGATTAAACGATGTCCGTCCGTCCGTCTGAGTGTTATGAATACAAAAGTTGGTCGTAACGGTGCACCACGGTGTACTTTTTTGCATGTCGGTAGAGTTGCCAGTGGTTGTTATATACTTATAAAAAGGGGTTGAGATATAATGCGCTTAATTGTTACAGGTACATTTACATAGGTATCTTTCAAAAAGATTAATAGCCTGAATTAGAGTTATATAGTTTAAATACCTGACAAAATGGGAAACAATTTAAATAACAGGTAAATGGTAAAAAAATAACTATTGCGACATAGCCCTTTAAGATATGACCAGGTATGCTTCACCTTTTAAAAGGGGTTAGGGTGTGGGTTTCTTATGCTTCTAAAAGTGGTAATAAAAGATAAAAATTTTTATTTTACATAATTGCAAGAAATCGTATCTATAGTAATGTTTCCACAATTATTATTCATTACAATTTGTGCAATGGCTAAGTACTGTTACAGAGATCTGGCAGATATTTATTTTCAACGAAATGATGTAGACGATGTAATTTTGCACATAATGAGCAACGACTTTTAAGAATTGTAACCTAGAAGGCATTGAAATTCACAAAGAAAAATTACTAATTTTGTATTGAATTTGAAAAGATGGAAAAATTAAATTCCTTCTTCAACAAAGTACTGCAGACCAATAAAATTTGCATTCAAAAAGAAAACCAAAGATTTCATAACTGAAGAATTTCAAAAAATAAAAGATCAAATTAAGGAACTTCAACCAGTAATATTTAAATTTCATGACCAAGACATTGAAGTACATTTTAAAATGTGTCTCACAATGAGTGATGGAAAAGTTGCACAAGCTTTAACTGGAACAAAGTCAACGTCAAGCTGCATTATATGCCAAAAGACATCAAGTCAATTAAGCCAACCCCCACCAGAAGACGATAGTTTTAAGGAATCCTACGAATTTGGAATGTCCCCTCTTCATGTTAGAATACGTTTCATGGAGCATATTCTTAAATTGGGTTATGATTTAGAATTTGGTCCGTTAGGCGAAACAGTTAGAAAAAACAAAGAAATTTAAGAAAAAAGAAAGCAAAAAAAAAACAAATTCAACAAAAATATCTACAGCTAGGCCTCGTAATCGACCAGCCAAAACAAGGGGAAGGAAACACAAATGATGGAAATACTGCAAGGAGATTTTTTTCAGATCCGGAAACTGCAGCATCTATCACAGGTGTAGATCATGAATTAATAAGACGATTCAAAATCATATTACAAGTTCTAGCATGTAGCAGAAAGATAAATGCAAAAAAATTTGGAGAGTACGCCAATAAAACAACTATACTTTATAATGAAAAATACTTTTGGAGATATATGCCATCCACAGTTCATAAAATTTTGTACCATGGGGAACAAATAATTGAAAACAGTATGCTACCAATAGGAGATCTATCTGAAGAAGCGCAAGAAAAAAGGGAACAGAATCTTCCGCGAGCACAACAGAAGAAGAATATCTATATGTTGCACTAATGAAGACCTTACCACTATTTTGATGTGCATTATAGATACATATATGTCCAACATTGGACAAAAATGGAAAATTACCTCTATTGAATTACACGAAGAAGCTAAACACTTCTAGAAGATGAAAATCATGGCTATTTAGAAGAATTTTTTACTAAAATTGGTTGATTTAAAGTACTTTTTCATTACACTAACAATAAGTTACACTTTTTTTTATATAGTTAAAAAATTTTCTTGATTTAAAAATTTATATATTTTGTAAATTTACAATAAAAATTGTTATATTTCATAATTTTACCATAAAAATTGATATAGAAATATTTAAAAAGACAATAAAAAAATTTAACTAAAACAAATACATACGAGTTTTTCATTGAAACTTCTCTATCTTGAAGGTAACTTTTACGTTCGCTGCTTAATAAATTATATTTTAACTCGGGATCTTTCAAAAAAAAAACAACCTTTGGCCCTTGTGCACATTAGGACTTAAAAGTTTACGGGTGCCAAAGTTTGGCATTTTCTGAAAAAATTAACCTAAAAAATTTTTAAAAAGTATTAGTTGTAAAATTAACTGAAAAAATAAGACATTATATTAAAAAAAAAACCTTTTTTACCTTTTAACACTTCACTTTTGTACTAAAATTCAACTACAAATGAAAATGTATTTTAAACCCTCCGTAACTTTTTTTATTTTCGCTCGAGAATTACGTCTTATAGCGAAACTTAAAGGCTAAAGTCTCACCTACCAAACAAAAAAAACCGCATATCAATATTTCAGTGTGAAATATATATATGGTACAAACTAAATTAAAAGAGAAGATAATAAAAAATTAAAAAAAATTCATACAAATTAAGTGACGCTTTTTATACCCTATACCACTATGTGGTTTGCGTATAATGACTTTGTGCTGCTGTTTGTAACAACCAAAAATATTTGACCTACACCCATCTTTAATTATACCGATCGAATCAGAATCACTATCTGATTCGATTTAACGATGTCCGTCCGTCCGTCCGTCCGTCTGTGTGTCCATGTAAAGCTTTTAATCAAACTGCAGGTCGCAAACATGAATATATTTTGACGAAATTTGGTACTTGATCTTTCATCGGCCATGGGATGAACGCCATTAAAATTGGTGAGAATCGGTCCATGTTCAGACCTAGCCCCCATACAAATGACCCCTATGAAATCAACATATATTGCCATAAGATCCAAATTATCATACAAATCTTAGTCAAATTGGGTTTGTATGTATATATTACATCCATTAATCAGTAGTCTTAAAATGATCCCTATTGGACAACTCTTAGTCATAGGCCCCATATAGAGCTGCTTCCCGATCTTCACTTAAATCTATCAAAAAACAAAAATATTGCACTGATTCTTCTCAAATTTTGTTTGTATATATTTTTGCAAAATACAAACATGGTCAGGATCGGTCCATTTTTGGGCCTAGTCCCCATATAGATATAGCATCCGATATAAACTTTGTCATATCGGCAGCCGAAAAAATTAATAAAAATACCACTCAAATTTGGTTTATGCTTATTTTCTATATCCAGTTAGTTGGGCCTGAGAGATAGGAACTCTAAACGCATGGTATAGGGTATCGTATAGTCGGTCTAGACCGACTATAATTTTCTTACTTGTTATTTTTAATAATGTGTATGACCTCCACCGTTAGCAATAACTTCATTTAAACGGAGAGGCATTGAGTTGACGAGATTATGAAGTTCATTTTGCGGAATTTTAGACCATTCTTCCATTATAGCTGATTTTAACTCGTTTAATGAATTATAACAACGGCCATTTTTATAAACTGCTTGGCTAAGCATTCCCCAAAGATTTTCCACTGGATTTAGGTCAGGGCTTAAGGGGGGCCAATCCAAAAATTGATATATTTTTCTTCGAAAAAACGTTTTATTTTTCTTGCCGTGTATATAGGAGCGTTGTCCTGCTGGAGAGTAAAATTATTTCCATAATTTTCTTCAGCAAAGTCTATAAGGACATTGTCTAGCAATTCTACATAGTTCTCCGCATTCATTTTATGAGATATAAAGCAAATCGGAAAATATCTTTGCAACCAAACGTTACTCAAGTCATAAGGGATCCTCCTTTAAAATTTCGGGCAACCCGTATTTGCTGTGGTTGACCTTTAGCTCTCCAATAACCTTGATAACCATCAGGACCGTCAAAGTTAAACTTTTTTTCATCACTGAAGAGCACATTTTTCCATTCTTCTTCCCAGAATTTATGTTTTTCTGCAAATGCCAATCTTGCTCCCTTGTGTTTTGGTGTAAGGTTGGATTTAGGCAAAGTTTTTTGTTTGGTAATGTGTAAATAATTATTTAAAATTTGGTTTATTCGTCGGGAAGTAATATTTAAACCTAGCTTTGCTCTTATTTGACCACAACTGAAATTGTTGTTGACTGCCAGGCGTTTAATTGATCTTTTATCGCGATCGCTTACTTTTGGATGTCATCCAGATCTTTTTAAAGTGCCGTACGATGTTGGATTTTTGACATAATTTTGAATTGTTGTTTTTGATATATTAAGCGTAAGGGCAATATCTTTTATTGTGCGCCCAGTTTCGCGATATAAATCTATTTTTGTACGCTCCACAAGAGACAAATGGCTTCTTCTGGGCATTTTGATCTGTCATTAGTTTTATTTAATAAAAAACAAATAAACAATCTAAGAAACACTAATAAATGTTATAATTAATAATTATACTTACAGTGTATTGCCTTTTTTATATTAAAATTCACTTTTGTTATCATTTAATTAAAACAATCAATCACTTTCTTCTTATGTACCATATACTTATTTCATACGAAGCCGATGTATAAAAAATAATAAATTTAAATAACGGTTAATCTGTGAGATAAATATGAGAGTAGTTAATGTTTTTTAATAGAGGATAAATGAAGCTTTGTAAAAAATTAGTATTCAATTGGATATGGAATATTACAATTTACTACATTACCATTATTACTTTGTACCATATACTTTTTTCCATACCTTTATTTATAATACCTACAGCTTTTATGTCAAAACTAAACTTTCTCAAAGAAACCTCAATATAGAGATGGCTAAATACTAGCTAAATATAAATCACATAATTGCACAGGTATTGTTTTTAAAACCTGTTGTATATAGCGTTGACAGCATTGCCTTAAAGAATAAAAATTCATAGAGTGTATATTTTCGTATATTTGTATGGCTCTAGGAAATATCGCCAAATGGCCAAAAAAAATGAAGAATAGCCCAAAAAAAGCTCTCCCTCATTTTTTGAGCTTTTTTCTTATTTTTTTGGCTCATTTTGGGATTTTAGAAGTGGGTCATTTTCATAGCGAAATAATTAGAAACGAAATATGACCCACAAATATTTGGAACATTTTTCGTGTCTTTAATTTTAGTAAATTGTAGTAGAAATCCATTAAAATTACTGTAACCAAATTTTTGTTTTATTATTGATCTAATAACAATTAAATATTGAGAGGAAATATATTTTTGTAATGTATTCATATAAATACTTGGATACAGTTATAAAAAAAAAATAATTGAAGCTAGTCTTGTACAACTGCATGTCTGGTTGCTTGCAGGCGAAGAATTGAAACAAAAATTACGCGATTTGTCATAAGAGAATAATTTCAGGTTGTTGTTACCTTGTAACTTTTTTCGTAAATTATTACATATTCCATAAACATACCTGTCACAAGCTCGTTTGCATGCTGAGATAATACAACCTAACGTGTTGGTTTGACAGCACGCACCCGCACTAACTTTGTGGACACCATTTCTTGATTGTCATGTACATGATCTAAATATTTTTTTTTGGCTTAACACACATTTCATCGGCCAAAAAGAATTGTATTAACAACAAATCGCGCAATACACCCAGCGTTTTAAAAATGCTAGCAACCAGTTTCGCGAAAGGACTGAGCTCTTTTCACTGCCCAAGAAAGGATACAAGATACTCTTCAATTACTTTTTTAAACGGTACACTAAGTATTTATATAAATACATTACATAAGCAAAAAAAGTCATTACATTATTTTATGGGCTATTTTTGAACCATTTTTATACAAACAAATCTATGATATTAACAGGCAAAACGATTTCTTATAACCATTCGAACCTTGACAGTTTTTCCCCAACTCTTAACAAACATACCTCATTTGAAAGGTATTTCTTTTTAGCTGTCCACCAGATTTACAGATATTTACATTTAAAATTTTTTTTTCGGAGTAAAATGCACATAGAGTTGCAGAAATTGTGTTGAATTCAAAAATAATTTTGGACATAAACCAATAGCGACAATAACGACAATAACGCCATCGATATTTAAAAAGTATAATGACTTTAAGCTGATGTTTGTACACACAGAGAACGGATTTGTTGCGACAACCGTAATTGTTGCCAACCGAATTTTGATATTCCCATGTACTATCACATTATTCTATTGTGAATACTGAATTGTATTTTAAAAACTAACGTATTAAGTACTCAGGCAATTGAATTTTGAAATAAATTCGATTGATGAAATGGAATTTAGATTTTATTTATTGGTTGTAACAACCATTTATCAGGTAGCATATTTTAAAAGCGCACTAATCATCTGATATATAAAAGCACATGCATTTTTAATGCTCTTATTTTTTTTCATTAGTTTATTTCTAAATATGAAATTAAAGTTAATAAAAGACAAGATTATATTACATGATAAAAAAGATTTTAGTAACACATACGAATAGGGAATAAATAAGCGATATTACGTGTATTAGTTAATGCATTAATTAATGTTCCCGTTTTCACTTAGGCTCTTATACTACTTTTTTGCCGTTTGATAATTGTCTATAGCTGCATGTTGTATCCTCGCATTATATTCTTCTGATATTTCTTAAAAATGTTATAAGTAAAATAGAACTTCTGCAATATAAAAATATAGTAAAAATAAGGCCGCACACCATGTTCGGTGTGACCGTTTTACTGTAGACAAATACGGTTAGAATATACGATCCTGTCCCCATCACCGAAAGGCTTTTTTCTCGTCTGTTTTATTTTGCTTGCAAATCGTTTGGAGTGTGTATGAAGGTAAACGCCATTATTCAGTTGAAGTAGTTGCAGAGATAGTTGTATACGTTTCCCATTAACCGTGATCAATTTGCCAATGCTAAACAATATGGCCAGACAGTTTGTTGTTTGATTATGCCTTTTAATTTATTTTCAACGTTATTTAACATTTTGCTTTGTTGTCCCCCAAATACCAACTTAATGGCCAAAGATAGTTTCATAAAATTGGGTAAAAGCAATTTGAATTTGATGTTACAAAATAGCAGTTTATCTATACATTGTCGCAATTTTACCTAAAATAGTAAGATTTCCTATAGAATGAAAAATTTACGACCATTATTGTTGTGTTTTTACTTGCTTTTTTATAAAAACTATTCCTTGACGATCTTACTTCTAATAGAATGAAACAAAATTTGGAAAAGCTTATTTTGAATTTAAACTAACTTTGCATAAAATAATTTTTACAAAAAATAAAAACACAACAACAACAAAATAATGACAACTTACCCAATCGATTAATGTTCTTTATTATGCTACAATCCATTCTTATGTACATATCTATGTACATACGATTAAGCATAATTTAAAATTAACAATAATTTTATTTTATATTTATGATTAATTTAAATTTTTTTTATCTTCTGTCTTATTTTTTTCAAAAATGACATATTAATTCGAAAATTCGGTTAGGTTTAACATTTTTTTATATTTGATGATATTAATAACTGAATTTGATTTTCTTTCGGTTGTAAATGCCAAATAGTTTAAAATTTAGTTTCCCACTTTATTGTAACCGAAAAATTGTTATAAATACAAATTTGTTTCTATCATATTAACATAAAATTTGCAACAATGACTGTAAATTCATTTTTAGTTTAAAATATTTCATTATGATGGAATATTTTATTGTTATCACCAATATTTAGAGTTAATACATGTTATACTGGCTTTAGTTCAGTTGCCCCAATTGAATTATTTTAACAACTTGCATAAAAACTTTCATTGGTGAAAGGAACTTATTTTGCTGTTGTATCTATTTTCATTTTATTAGAATTATGGTTAAGAGGAATTTTATAAAGAAAATCTATTTTATTTTCAAATATATTTGAATTACAATAATATATCTGGATAAATAAATAATTATTTTTAATGGTAACCTATTTCCAACAAATTCTTTTTCTGTGTGTAACTATGAAAATATTTGGCCCAGACCCCTCTTTTATTATAGCGATAGATTCAGAATAACTTTTGAGTCGATTTAGCGATGTCTGTCCGTCCGTCCGTCCGTCTGTGTATCCATTCAAATTTTTTAATCAAACTACAGGTCTTAAATATGAATATATTTTGATGAAATTTAGAATATAAGCTTCTGCCGACCACAGGATGAAGCTTGTTGACACTGCTAAAAATCGGTGCGAGTTCAGACCTAGTCCCCATACAAATGACCCATATGAGATCGACTTAAATGGTCATAATATCCAAATTATCATATACAACTCGGTCAAATTGGACAATTCTTAGTTATGGACCCCATATAAAGTTGATTCCCGACCTTCACTTAAGTCTATCAAAAAACAAAAATATTTCACATAGTTTTCTCAAATTTGGTTTGTGTATATTTTTGCCAAATATAAGTGACTTTACCAAATGTGGTCAGGATCGGTCCATATTTTGACTTAATCCCCATATATATAGCATCCGATATAAACTTTTTCATATCTGCAGCCAAAAAAAAAATTAATAACAATGCCACTCGAATTTGGTTTACGTTCATTTTCTATATTCATTTAGTTGGGCCTAAGAGACATGGCCTCTTAACGCATGGTATAGGCTATCGTATAGTCGGTCTAAACTGTCTATAATTTTCTTGCTTGTATATTATTATTTTTTGTCGTTTTTGCCAACAGCACAATTTTTGCTTTAAATATTAAATAAGATTATCATGAATATAGTCAAATATAATTGTTGAAAAAAAATATTAAAAAAAAACATTTAAGTTTTTATAGTTATTGACCTTTTTAGAGTAGTAGTTTGCCAACCTCATACCTATCACCAAAGAGTTTCAGTATTTGAGGAGGAAAACCTATACGTATTTCTTTTTTAGTTAACGTACTTATAAATAATATTGGAGCTTCTAGCAACAACAAGAACAGAATTTTTATTATAGTTATTATATTTTTGTCCCCCTTTGTTTCTAAAGAATTTAAGAAATAACTCTATCTAGTGATTAAAAATGCTAAATATTGTATGCAACTAGGACACGTTTTGAGTACCCCACGGGTTAATTTCAGAAAATAAGTCCAATATTATTTTTTAGAATTATTAATATATTATCAACAAGTTTTATCGAAATCCTTCCACAAATATATATTATTTCTATATTTTGTTAAAAAAAAATGTAAATCTCCTTAAATTTGACTTTTGACCTTAAATTGGGACAGCTTATAGTGTTTCAATTTAACTTAATTTACAAGATTGAGAACTTACATCAAGTAGTATAATATTTTGACAAAAGATGTTTGAAATATGAAACCACCAAAAAGATGTAGCCGAAAAGTTGAAAAAATATGAAAAATCTAATTTTTCTTCAAATCCGCTGAAATAAAAATGCTGCCCTCGCCAAATTAAGAACAGGCTACCTACACTATTTGCCACTTTTAATCAAATATATTTTGTTAATAAGATTTTAAAGTAAAATCGTTGATTGCGGAAAATTTCTTGAACAAAATTTTTGAAAAAATAAAATTCGAGATTTTGAAATAGTGCTAAAAAATGCGTACCGATCAAGACAATGCAAAAATGTTGTTGTTGTAAATTATTTCAACATCTCTAAAAATGTGAGCATGATTTTCTTAATCAAGTAGACTGCGGCACATTTTTGCCTGCGGAACTTGATATAACTCGGCTGTTTTTCAACCGATAATAGATTTTGTTAATTTATTGGAAAGATAATTTACTCTAGGTTATGGTTTCATAATTAATTTAATTGAAACGCAATTATTAATATCAAATTTTTTGTGAAAAATTAATTTTTTTTTTTGATAATTTTTACATAAATGCAATTTTTAGATCCAGTGTCACAAAAATCCGATGCACGTCTTTAAATTTCAAAAAAAAAGTGGCTGTCACCCTTATATATATATATATATATTATATATATGGGGGGTTTCATGTCAAGTGCACCAACTTTTGAAACCGATGTCTTCCGCTCGGGATGAAATTTTCACCAAGGTTAGTTCTATTACATAGTAGTTTAGGCACAATTTTTCAACAAGATCGGTCAAGATCGCTCTGAGTTAAAGGGTATCAAAATTTGACATTTTGGCAAAACAGGTGTTTTTCCCATCCATGTAATTTATTACCTATTGTTATTAGAAAATTTTCTCCCAAATAGCTTAGATAGCTATTTCTTCAATATTTCGGAAAAAAATACTTTAAAAAAACAAAAAAAATTTTTAGACTTTTTTTTGCTAAATCAAAGCGTTTTTTGCTTTTTTTTCAAAAAGGGCATTTCTTTTTTTTTTTTTCATATGAAAGCTTAGGATTTTTCCTTTAAGAGCTTTTTGGTCGCTTAGTGGGGTGGGAGTCGGATATCTATCAAAATAAATGTTTTGTAACTCAAGACAACGGTTTTTCAATTTTTCACAAACCTTACAAATAAAACTTATACTGAGAAATTAGACAAATTAACCTTTCCGAAGGTATGTAACATACCTAACTAAATTTTCATACCCTCGATACTGTAATACCCAGAATATGTTAACCTCAGGAAAAAAAATCAATTTTTTTCTATAGAAATGTTGTAAAATTATTATTTTTTATTTATTTGTAATAATAATTAAATTAATATAAAATAATAATAATATTAAAAATAAAAAGATAAATAATTTACTGCGTTTTTTTTGTCAATCCTTTCTTGGCGTTACTAGGTTCTGCTGTTGATTTCGCTGCTGGTTTATTTGTTGGCTTTGGAAAGAAATCGCATTGAATAGAGGCAGAAAAGTTTTTCAACTTGAGTTTTCCATCGACAAGCGGTATAAAAGCATGGTATTGGGCGGTGCCATCGACTGTTCCCGCAGCATCGAATCTGCTCTACAGTGTTTTCAATGTTTCCTGATGATCCTCTTTGCTACTAAATACTATATTAGTTTCTTTACAATAATTCTTTGCCCAATGGAATAAAGCAATCGCATCTAAGATGCGATCTTGATGAGAGCACTGGAGGCTATACTTCGCTGCATTTCTTTTAAGGTTTGCTCCAATACCATCCCATGCTCCTTTACCATGAGCAGTAAGATGAAAATGCCACTCAGATGGCATTCCAAAATCCTTTTCATAAGCCATAAAATTTGCGAAGCTACTTTTGTTTTTAAAATGTTGACGAGCTCCGTCCGAAACGTAGTATACCTTCTTTACTGTAAATTTAGATTTTAGATTTTTAGTATTATCTTCTGGTACGCATAAACTGCAACGGTATCATGTTTTAAATCGTCGGATATGATTGCCATACTTTTGTGTTCCAGTTTTTCATCTTTCATGTAGTCAATAACTACTGTGAACACAGTTGCTTGGTCGTTATTGAAGTGGAATGTTTGCATGGCATCCTGAAGAACATATTTATCGTTTTCTGCGAAATCATATGAAATAACGAATTCACCAGACTTCAAATGCATCTTCAAATACTTGAAGAATAACCATTGCTCTTTGACTAAAAAGTCATGGGATCTCAAGTTTAGCAATCCTGTACACATTTCTTCCACAAAATCATCCACATTTAAAATGATTGTTTTCAATGTGCATCTGTCAGTCTGAATCCAAGAATCAAATTTGACCTCCTCTATTTATTCTCGATCTAAAGAGTTGATTAAATTTTCTGTGATGAATGTGGTTTTCGGGCAATTGGTACATTCACCTAAGTAGCAAGAAGATGCTGCATTAGGACACATAGTCAATTTAAGGCAATCGCGATAATCGTGTAAATCTTCTGCCGAATCATCTGTTAAATACTTTAAGTTGATTTCCTTCAACATCAGTTTAACATTTTCATGGCAAATGCAAACGCATGCTGTGTGATTTCCGCTGCTTCCTGCCAAAATGCAATGTTTTGGCCTCATTTGGGTAAATTTCGTGAAGCCAATTTTAACATCCTCGTGTTCAGATTGAAATGTTTCAAATAACTCTTTCAGGTTACAGAGAACCATTCTCTTCTGTAATGTATGAATGTATGTTACATACCTTCAGAAAGGTTAATTTGTCTAGTTTCTCAGTATAAGTTTTATTTGTAAGGTTTTTCACACGAATAGGAAAAAATTCAAAATAGTGCATTTGTGAAAAATTGAAAAACCGTTGTCTTGAGTTACAAAACATTTATTTTGATAGATATCCCACTCCCATCCCACATAGCGACCAAAAAGCTCTTAAAGGAAAAATCCTAAGCTTTCTTATGAAAAAAAAAATGCCCTTTTTGAAAAAAAGGAAAAAATGCTTTGATTTAGCAAAAAAAAAATTTTTTTTTTTTTTTTAAGTATTTTTTTCCGAAATATTGAAGAAATAGCTATCTAAACTATTTGGGAGAAAATTTTCTAAGAACAATAGGTAATAAGTTACATGGATTAGAAAAAACACCTGTTTGGCCATAATGTCAAATTTTGATCCAATCTACTCAGAGAGATCTTGACCAATCTTGTTGAAAAATTTTGGCTAAACTACTATGTAATAGGACTAACCTTGGTGCAAATTTCATCTCGATCGGAAGACATCGGTTTCAAAAGTTGGTGCACTTGACATGAAACCCCCCATATATATATATATATATATGTGTATATATATATATACATATATATATATATATATATATATATATATATATATATATATATATATATATATATATATAATATATATACATATATAATGAATACAATTTTTTGGTAAGTCAAGTAGCTGATCTTCTTCGGGTACTAGTTAGCCCACTACTAAACAGAATTTATCAGAAAACCTCAATAGTTTTAGAGGGCAATCAACTATACAACTGAATCGAAAATATATACAACTATATCAACTATTTTTGTAAATTTTTTTGTAAAATGATGCCAAACACCTATAGAGTTTTCATAAATTTGTATGGAAACTGGTTGTGATTTTTAGAATAGTAGTTAGCCCATGCCAGTGGGGCAGTGTGAATCAAGATGATGATATATCTGTTATACCTGTTTACAGGCTTTCAAATATGCAGTTTTGTCTACTCGAACTAATCGTCCAGCCCCAGTAGTTCATTTACAACTCGAACTCGAACTAGGGTAGTTATGAAACCCTCCCTTCGATAGCATTTGCTATAAATATTATTATTTTTTTTTTATATATTAAACTGTAACTTATGCCGTTTTCTTTTCTGAAAAAAAAATGTCGTATTTTATTTGCACTGTTTTCGAAAAGTGTATTTTTTAATATATTCTGAATTAAGAGCAACATTATCTTATACCTCAAACGAATGCACTCAAAATCGAGACCTCTTATATCGGAAAAAATTTCAATCATTGATTTCTTTCAGGTCAATTTGTGAGAATATTTCCCATTGTTCCCCTTTTTTGAATATTTTACCCCTGTGACTTCAAAGAACATAATAATCAATATTTTTTGAATTTTATGAACACAGCACTTTGAGACCTTTCGATTGATGTATAATATAAGGTTGCTCTTAATTCAGAATATATAACAAAAATTCACTGTTCGAAAAAAAGTGCAAGTAAAGTGCGACATTTTTGTCAAAAAAAAAAAACGTAATTAGTTTTAATACCGCCGGAAAATTTTTTTTATAACGAATTTTCCAATAAATTATTTTTTTTTCAAAGTCGAAACCATTTTTATATATTAAATGTCAGCAGAAATTAATTTTGGTACCAACCCTCCCATACCGCCTTCCATTTTTTGCTAAAGTAATAATTTTTAATTTGCCTAGTATAAGACTTCTTTAACCCCTTTCAAACTGCGGTCAGAATGATTCATATAATTAATGGATTTCCTAAGTTAAAATCTACATGACGTAAGATTTTATTTTCTATTCTACAAGTATATTAAACACAATTTAAGATGCAATTTCAATGCGACGTATGATTAACATTTCGTTATCTCACAACCATCATACGCCACCATATAAAAATATCATATTATAAACTACAATTTAAAGGTTTTCTTGTGTCGTTCAATGCTGGCCTTGATAGTTTTTCTACCTGTTTAGTTTCGTCTCTATTCATCAATGGGATCTGTTGATTAGAAGGGTTGAAAAATATCCTTTGGCTATTACGTTTGCATTAAGCAGAAAGTGAGAAAGGAAGCATTATGTAATGATGTGCCAAGTAAGAGGTTCTTTTTGTGCAAAAGAACTGTGAAATCAAAAAAAAATAAAATATATGTACATACAGAATATTTATGTACAACATGTACCAGTCATAATCATATATATGGTTATATATACTCGTGTGTAATAAATTTTTATGGTTATGATGAGTTTATATATATATGTGTGTGTGTGTTTGTGTGTGTGTGAATGGTGCGTTATATATTTATACAAACATACATACAGTAATTCTCTATTATTAGTTTTTGTGCTTCAGTTCTTTTTGCAAATAGAAATTGTACGCTTGATCAGCTTAAAGCTTTTAGCTATTGTTTGTTTTGTTCATGTGTTTTACTACATTGGTAAGCAAATATAACACTTTCAATGATTTCACAGTATCCACATTAACCGAATACTATTTTGAATGCATATAACGTCCTTGTTTTGTAGTCACGCATTTATGGTTAAATTTAAACAAACATGAAGTTATATGTTAATAACTAATTTTTGATATTGAAATTAAAATTATTTATTTAAATATATGTAGCCCAGTAAATAGTTATTATTTATGTTAGAAGAAAATACAGTAATTGTCCGAAAATCAAATGGTTAAATGCATTACTGACGCATTTAAAAACAAACTTGGGTACATGAGTTTTTGACTCACTTAAGGCCAGTTGACACTATCAAACAGTCGACTATTACGAAAAAGTCGTATCATGTAAAAAGTTTAGGTTAAGATTTTAACAGTCTGTATGATTTTATTTTCGAAGTACAATGGTTTTTTTTTTCAGTTTTAGAAATATTTCTAAAAATTTGTCATTTCCATCGGACCAGAGTTTTTTTTTTGTAATATTAAAAAAACGTAAACAATGACAAAGAAAGTGAAAATAAAATATAAATTTCAAAATTAAAATATAATTAAAAAAATGGGGAAAAAAAGAAGAAAATGAGTATGTCTCCAGCTACATTAGGATGGCCCTTCATTATATGGAGGGGGAAAAAGTTTTAAAACTCTCAGTCGCAACCCCTAGAAATATGCAAATAGCAAAAAAACTGGGAAATAGAAAGTTTCGAGCCAATCAAAAAACATTAAGAGGTGGCTCAACACAATTGAAAATTTCAAGTGTGTTTATATGAGGAAAATATTACTTTTTTCAGATTTTACAAAAATTTCGTTCTACAGTATAATTTTTCCGACAAATTTCTCCTTAATTCGGGATCACTGTCAAATTATCTTTTGAAGAAGCTATAAAACTTTAAAATCCAATGAAAACTCACCAAGCAATAGCAAAAGCCCCAGACCACTTTTGTGCCAAAAAAAACTAGGTCATGAAATTTGATGGAATTTTTTTGAACTTCAAGAAATTAATTAAAGCCAATAGTTTGTTTTAGTCTCTATAACTATAAGTACTCAAATATGAAGTATTTTTTTTATTACCACGTTGCTAACCTATTCCGCATTGAGACCGATTATGAGAAATTTTTTTGATTGAATTTTAAATACTCCTTTTTCAAGTTTTAAAAAATTTTCTTCAACAAACTTTCAAAAAAAGGATCTGGCACTTCCATATTTTGTTAAATATATGTTTCAGATTAACTGTGTCAATTTTTAGGTAAATCCCTATGCCAAACTTTTTTTGAAAACGATTTTATATTTGCGGATTTCGAGAAAAATGGGATTTTTGTAAAATATTCTATAAATGTATTTTGTATCTAAAATTCATCACTTTTCTACTTTTAAATATTATATTTTAGAGTTTCGGAAAAAAATATTATGACCCCATTAAACGGTTTGAAATTGGGGTCACATACGACCCCAAGCTAATAAAACACAATTTATTAAAAAAAAAACAAATATTTTGTAAGTGCTATATAATTTTTAGATGCGATGCTTAAAATATACTAACTAAATATGTAGAACTTCCGTTCCTAAAATTTGAGATAAATTCGGGAACGTTAACCCATTATTTACCAAGGCCAGCTTTGGATTTTAAGATATTTTTAAATAAAAATTGCCGAAAACGAGTTTTTCTAATTAAATCAATGAAATCACTATTTAGAATTTAAGAAAAAAATTCGGTTAATTTTTATTTATTTATCCCTTGAGTGCTTCTGGGATCAAAATATTTCATTGTGATATATCTTTGGAGCAATTATCTGCTTATTGCTCGCGAATACATATAAATTAAAACAACTTTTAACCAATTTTGTTATAAAATTATTTTATTTATAAAAATTATCTATATTTTTCTAAATAAAATAAGAAGACGCACTAATGACCCAAAGCTAATAGAAGACATTTTATTCAAAAGACTATGAAATATAAAATTAATATAATAATATAAAATTATTATAATAATATAAAATTAAAGAAAAGCAATACTTATTGCAAGTTGTAAGTGATTACAGAAAACAATTTGAATCGCACACTAAATCATCCTTATATACACCAAACTAAATAGAATTAATTTCGTATTTCATACTCTTTTGAATAAATTGTCTTTATGTATGTATTGTATGTATGTATGTTAATTTTTTTAAGATTTTAGATAGTTCTCTATTGGAACTTGATGAAGACTCGTCAACTTCAAGTTTCCACGAAAAAATTTTTTTAATGAAATACTTTTGATTTGATATAAATACTTTATGTACCAGTTTACCTTTTATATAATAATAATATATAATTATATCATAGTATTTTACTTTAAGTTTCTTATAAACAAATGCTTATTCAATGAAATAAATTATCTCTAATTTTTGTAAAGTTTATTTTTATTAGATGGCTGGCATTTCTTTACCGGTGGACTACTAAGTTACTTCAGCGAAGAAGAAGAATAAGATCAACAACGACTCTCATCCCGTTTTCAAATCTGCGGCTGATTTTTTAATAAATTGTTGGATGATGAACCGAAAAGCGAATACGCTGAAGGTTTTTCAGCTTTTTTTTAAACTAATTTGTCGTAAATTACTGGCAGTAACTTAAGGGATGTATTTTCTTCAGAAGTAATGAATACGATTTTAGGATATAAGTAAACAGATGAACTGAATTCAATTAATTTTAAATTTAAATTTTAAATTTTTTTAATCCTTTTTTAAAAATAATTTGACAAATAAAATACAATTATTCTTGATTTAAAAATTAAATTTAGTAATAGCATCATTGTGACATGGCAAAATATTGATGTTACTAAAAAAATGTTTGTAACTCATTCTTATTTCGAAAGCGTCATTGGAGTATCCTTTCCCCGCACCTCTTTCTATTACTGTTATTCTTTTAACATTATGATCTCAAGTGTTTCAACAGGCATTTTTTCCGAAGGCATTTTCCACGACTCTTCGAGCTCTTGATAACCGGTAGTATTTTTTGTTTTGTTTTCAGCTTACAGCCTTGGACTGAACGGTTTTATAATTCTAGGCATCAAACGAAAAGCATTATCCGAAATAAAATCATAAGGTACCTAAAATATAAAACGCCTAGGGATATGTACAAAAAGTTTGTGATAAAAAATAAAATACTAGAAAGGATAATACTTTATGCAATGTAAGAGAAGTTTTTGAAAAAATTGAAGACAGCGCTAGATGGAGTAGCTACTTTCGAACAAAGCGACTTGTTCATCTTCAGCATCCTTCTGCCTAATACTTCAACTCATGCTTAATCAACTATTTAACTCAACATTAGAAAGGAAAGAACATGAGACATGTTTTTCTTTCTTTGTCATACGAGAGTTAGAACGAACAAGCAGAGTTTTTTAGCTTTCTCTACATTAACGTCGCTTTAAGCAATTACAAATCTCGTAATGTGGAAAAAGCTTTTTTGTTTTTGCCAACCGTCCCATAGATGGGAACTGCATTGGCATGGGAAATCTTCACATAATAATCACAATTGCATTGGACCGTATGTTTTGTATGTTAGATCTACTGTTAGCGAAGCTTGATATTATAGGATTCTCTAGCAACTTTCTAAAATGGATTCGGTCGTACTTAAAAAATTGTAAGCAATGTGTAATTTTTAGCGAAATATACAGATATATAGATACTAATGTTACCGAGTCACCTTGGACATCTGCTATTCTTACTGTTTATTAATGATTTTCCAAAGTCTATTCAATATAGTAATATTCTCATGTATGCCGAAGATGTAAAAATCTATTCAATCCTCATAAACAATGAAGACAGTATAGGTCTCCAGTCTGACCCAAAAATGATGTAATTTCAACTTAATGGAATTAAATATACAAAAAATGTCACTATATAACCTTCTCTAGATATTCACTGTTTTCGAACGACTACGTTATCCGTGACACAAAACCAAACTCATTTAACTCATTCATAGATTTGGGAGTTCACTTCGATTATAAAACACTAAGCTTTAATTTCCATGTAATAATAATGACTGTTATTAAGTCAAATGGTATTTTATGTTTAATAAAACGTTCAGGCAAATATATTTAATGATCCTTCTATAACAAAAAATCAAAGTCACGCATCGGTAATTTGGTATCCACAGTACAATGTCTTCATAAAAAAACTTTAATCAGTTCAGAGAAAATTGTTGCAATTTTTGTCTTCGATACCTTCGGTGAAACACGGAATTAAATCTATCACCGTCTGGCAGTCATTTGTAAAGCTTCCAACTTTGAAAAGTAGAAGGGTCGTTTTTAATATAACATTCTTCCTCAACTTAGTTCGTGACAAAATTAATGCTGAATTCGTTTTTGGAAAATATGTATAAATGTTCCTAACAGACAACTTCGATCTGATGAACCCGTTACCTAAATTTCCTTAGATCAAATTTGATCAACTTCGAAGGTAATAGGCACTATGCTTCAATTGATTTCTCTATTGCTGTTGATGTAGTTAAAGAAAGATTAACAACTTATTTGACCTCTAGCGATTTTGCTTATAACTGTAATTAAAGTCTGTATTATTTTTGTAAAAAAAATTTAATTTTTTGCTGCATTAAATAAACAAATAATAACAAAATAACTATTTTCGTAATAATAACAAACTTGATGTCCTGGTGGAATAGTTTCCCTTGCTTTTTTATTCCCCAAAAAGTTTTTTACAACCACTGCAGAACGTATCCCTGCTTCCAGTTCCTCTTGAGTCATGTTATTTGTTAAATCATCGTCATTTATAGGAATTCGGTTTTGTGGCCCGTCAAAAACACCTGCTTCTAACTTTTCTGTACCAACAACAGGAACTGATTGACAAATATATTTAAAACAATTACCAGTCCTTCTAATGCTTTCACAAACTGTTTTTTAAGCCCAAGTTTAAAGTTTATTGGTGGAAGGATTATTTTTTCTCGACTTATCAAAGGTTCATGAAGCTTGTTATTTTATCCTAAAGTAATGTTGATGACCAGCCTTTGCCACAGCCAATGAAAACAGCGATATTTGGTGTATCCACTTTGCTGAGCCAATAAAAAATTTACCATCTTTAAATTAACATACACGGACCACTGATACTGATCATATAAAATTTCCGCTAAAACGAACTTGACGTCTTCCCTAAGTTTAGTTGAGTGACCCATCGGAATCTCAGCATATTCATTTCCATTATGTAGTAAAACACATTTCAAACTTTTTTTGAGATTTTTTTAAAAAGTATACAGTCTTTTGACTGATATATTGGAAAATCACTTCAAAGGCCAGAAATATCACTACGCTCTCAATTTCGATAAGTTGCTATTGAAATTTTTATCAAAATCGATTTTAAGGAAATATGGCTTGATTTATTTGCAACATATCTAAGTTCGAAAAAGAGCTGTATTAACTTTTATGATTTCTTATGAATTTTAAAAATTTACACATAAAATGTTTTTGTCGGAAAAACTTTCTGAATGTTTCCGAAACTATTGAGATAATGAAAAATCTTATTTTTTTTGGTTGCAGATATGAAAAAGTTCATATCGGATGCTATATTTATATGGGGACTAGGTCGAAAAATGGACCGATCCTGACCATAATTGGCAAAGAGGAACAATGTAAAGATAATATAATGCATGATATCAACAAACTAAACAATTGACTGAAAATGAACAAATTAAAACAAAATGAAAAAAAAAATAAAATAATGGAAATAAACATGAACAGTAACACAGTTTTTAAAATTATTAATGAAACAATTGAAACAGTTAATCAAATAAAATATCTGGGTTTCATAATGGATAAAGACTTAAAATTTAAACATCACGTTGATTACATATGTAAGAAAATTGGAAAAAAATCGCCTTTTTTAAACGGGTGCGAAATAAAATATCGATAACAACGACAATAAATATGTATAACACGATGATAAAACCTCATTTTGAATTCGGCTCCACAATTCTGTATACCTGCTGCACAACAACACAATTGGAAAGATTGCAAAAACTTCAAAATAAGGCTATGCGTTCTATTTTAAAATGTAACAGATATATTCCCATCCAAAATATGCTAGATACATTGAAATGTCTAAACATACAACAAAGATTAGAATTTAATACGTTGAATTTTGTCCAAAAGATGAAGATGTATAATGCTCCAGAATACTTGATCGACCAACTGATGTACGTGGGAGAAGCTCAACCGTATAACTTAAGAAACGCGGAAAACTTTAGATTACAAAGGGTGACAACAACAGCAATGCAAAGATCTCTCTTCTTTAAGGGACTAAAAATATATAATACGTTACCTAACTATGTCAAATTAGAAAGAAATGTTAATGTTTTTAAAAGAAATGTCACACAATTTTTAAGACATAATAACACAAATCAAGAAGTTGTATAAAAATTGTTAAATATTAATTATTAGTTTTAAATTAAAGTATAATAAATACTATTACTACTACAAAAAAAAAGTCACTTATATTTTGAAAATATATATACAAACCAAATTTGAGAAAAATCTGTACAATAATTTTTTATACCCTGTGTGCAGATTGTATATACATTTAAGTTTGTCATTCCGTTTGTAATAATTACAAAAAAAAATTTTTGACCCCATAAAATATATATATTTGTGATCCATATAATAACCGGAGTTAATATAGCAATGTCCGTCTGTCCGTCTGTCCGTCTGTGGAAATCACGATGACGGCATCAATCGGGCAGATATAAAAAATGATTCACTAACATCCTGAGAAGTTTTTTGTTTAAAATCGTCCAAATCGGTCGATTAGGGCCCGAGATTTGAATGAAGAACTAAAAAAAGTCTTGAAAAAATACAATTTTCTATGTTATTCTTGTCACGATCACGCCCTCAATAGGTTAGCTAGGGTCATCATTTTTAGTAAGAATGATTCTCCAAACTCGTGGGAAGATTTCTATTTAAAAAATCATTAAAATCGGTGGAACAGGTCCAGGTAAATCTCTGAAAAAGTAAAAAAAAAATGAAAAATATGATATTTCTATATTGTTCTTGTTGTTATTCTAAATGTTGTATTGTTGTCGTAGCTGGACTTGTTGTTTTTGTGGTCATTGTGGTAATTATATAATTCAAACTAACCTTTGTACATTTTTTTTTATCAATTCTGGTAGAAAAATTTAAAAGTTTCCACTGTGTTGACATCACTAAAAAAATTTATTAGTTCATTTCTGTCATTGCCACGAGTCTGGGAAAGGGGTTAAAATCGACCCAAAATTTTTCGACAAGCAGACACTACGAGTTAGTATAAAGGGACTAAAGATTCACCAGCATCTAAAGCAATTAATGCTAAAATACGTAGTTGTTATTAAAAAAAAAAACAATGAAAATTTATCAAAAAAAAAATTATGTGTTAATTTATTTAAAGAGAAAAACACAAAAATAACGTTTGATGTTGTATTTTCTGTGTGTAACATTTACATATACATACATACACATAATAAATATTACAAATAATACACATATATTCTATATATTTATATCCATAATAACTGCATGCTAGAAATAAATCGGTATATTATTTTATTTACATAAAATTCTGTAATATTTTGTTGTGGGGAAAATACATTTATTTTGCATTAACAGAGTGTCACTTCATTTTGCTCAGCGTGACTATGCCACAGTAGATGGCACACAATTTTTGTTTGTTCTAATTAGCTTTGCAATAGTTATTTCTATTTAAACATGGATGTTAATATTTTCAACTAGATATCATACAGCACAATGTTAAGAGTGTACACGGACTGGTCTTTTATTTCATACGTTTTTTTCATTATTCTTTTACAAATATGAACATAACTTTAGCATATTAACTTTTTGTTGTCTTCACAAAATAGAGCTACCGAGTTCATCAATGAGTTTTTTGCTTTCAAAAAGTTCTACATAGTTATACCTACAAAATATCTGATTGCGATTACATCTAATTTTGAAAAATTGGTTATAATTACTAAAGCAGTATTATTCACATAAATAAAAAATTGCACTTTTTAAATTTTCCATTCAAATTTTAGAAAATATCAATTCTAAAAACTGGAATTAAAATATCAAATTATAAATTAGAAAATATTAATTAGATTTCAGAAAATTATATCAAAACGTCGGAAATAATAATTTTAAATTTAGAAGACATCAATTGCATCTTTAATATAATAATATTTTATAATATTTTATTCGTTAAACACAAATTGAAAAGCAAAAAGAAACACCAAATATGTTTACATTTAAAAAATGTTTACATTTAAAAAAAATATTGGCATTGGCATAATAGCTTTTCAGTAACTTCTTTTAACGATAGTCGAATCGTTAAAAAAAAGTAAATAGCAAAATTATCAGTAAAATTTTTAAACGATATTCGCTATTGTTAAAGTCTGCTGTTGTTGTTATCTAAACGACAACCATTTTTGTGTTGTTTATTCAATCGATAAAAACTTAAATTTTTAGGTTGAAATGTCGTCATACATAAATAAAAATCATAAAATAGTGAAAATATTTTGCTTCTATTAAAAAACTTTTTTATATAAATAAAAAAATTAAATAGCATATTCAATTCATTATTTCATTTTCAAATAAATAAACAGAAATATTAGTAAAAAAAATAAAGATATTAAACATAAACATAAAATCATCCTGTCAAACATGAAGTAATTTTTTTTTATCTATTCTTCTTTGTGTTTTTCGCTTATTTTGACAGAGATGCCAGTCATTAACAATTTAAATAAATATAAAAATAGATTGGTCGACTGTCGTTAAGATGTATGTACTTCGTGATTCACTTAATCCTTAGTGGAAACAACAATAGCTGTCGATATATTTTGCGATTGTCGGATCGTTGAAATTTACAGAATCGGACTACTGAAAACATTAATTTAAATTCAGTGAATTTTAGAAAACCTCAAATGATACTTAAGAATTGCGAACATAAAAATTGTTACATATATAAACGCAATTTGATGAGAATGTTATTTATATATAAATTTTCATAATTATACCCTATACCACTATGTGCTTTGGGTATAATGACTTTGTGCTGCTGTTTGTAACAACCAAAAATATTTGACCTAGACCCATCTTTAATTATACCGATCGAATCAGAATCACTTTCTGAGTTGATTTAACAATGTCCGTCCGTCCGTCCGTCCGTCCGTCCGTCCGTCCGTCCGTCTGTGTGTCCATGTAAAGCTTGTAATCAAACTGCAGGCCGCAAATATGCATATATTTTGACGAAATTTGGCATATAAGCTTTTATCGGCCATGGGATGAACGCTATTGAAATTAGTGAGAATCGGTCCATGTTCAGACCTAGCCCCCATACAAATTACCCATATGAAATCGACATAAATTGCAATAAGATCCAAATTGTCATATAGATCTTACTCAAATTAGGTTTGTATGCGTTCATTACATCCACTAATGAGTAGTCCAAAAATGATCCCTTTGACCCCATATAGAGCTGCTTCCCGATCTTCACTTAAATCTATTAAAAAACAAAAATATTGCACTGATTCTTCTCAAATTTTGTTTGTAATTATTTTTGCAAAATACAAGAGACTTTACCAAACATGATCAGGATCGGTTGTGATGATGTTACACACATCTTCATTTATCTTTATTTATTTCATTTATTCATCTTTATTTGTTTATATTTTTTTTGTTTATTTTTGTTTACTATATGCACATGCACATATTTATTTGTAATTATTTGTTTACATTTATTTATTTTTTTTGCATATCTTTTCTTTTCATTCAACACATACCACAAAGTACACTAACCTTGGTTAAAGGGTTGAATTACAAAACAATAAATTATTGTGTAATTAAATATCACTGGAATGCAGAATGACAAATTTGTGAAAATTCAAATTGTGTCAATAACCCATGACAAATAGGAATGTCACTCAAATTTTGAGGGGAAAAATTTAAATTGATTATTGAACGTTTTCTGATTGGCTATTGAGTCCAACGTTCAAAAATCAATGAATTTGTAATATGCGAATGTAAAGAAAAGAGAAGACTATTATTTAAATTAAGTAAAAATATATTAAATTATAATGATATAAAAGACCAGCATTTTAAAATAAAAAATCAATTATAATTCTGACTTGAAAGGGTTATAATTAAAACCAAACAGAGATTTTCTTTTTTTTATTGGCATATTCTGCCAAAGGGTTCAAACATTGGCATAATCTGCCTACGTGCTATATAAAAAAGTGCATCTAGCGTGCACGCGGGAACTGCTTTGAGGAAAGCACTTGACAAAATTCCTCCTGAGATTGGTCCGGTTCTCACCCAATCTTAGTATCCTTTTGTACACCCTCTTACACTATATGGCGATCCTGCCCCCTCTTACACTATATGGCGATCCTGCCCCCATACATACACTATATTAAATTTAAATGCCACTATGTACGTAGATTGCTACAAGGCATACATTATATAAAGGTCCAGCGATTTTTATAATATTTGGTGATCCTAGCTGGCGTCCCACCTACACTATATGGCGATCCTGCCTTTTACACTATACGGTCCATTTTTGGACCTAGTCCCTTTATAGATATAGCATCCGATATGAACTTTTTCATATCTGCAGCCAAAAAAATTAATAAAAATCCCACTCAAATTTGGTTTTTGCTTATTTTCAATGTCCAGTTAGTTGGTCCTAAGAGATAGGGTTTCTAAACGCATGGTATAGGGTATCGTATAGTCGGTCTAGACGGACTATAATTTTCTTACTTGTTTTTTTTTTGATGAAAATTGGAAGTTTTTCATAAAATAAAGATAACAAATTATTTTATTTAAAATGTTTGGGACATTCGGTTTTTTGCGTTTGGCATCCCTAATTTAATTATTTATTATTTAAAGTTTATTCTCTATGTTTTCCAAATATGGCAATATTTAAATAAAAAAGTTGTGAGAGTTTTTTTGGTTATTATTTTGTTACTGTTAAAAGAAACTATACAGCCATCTCCAATTAGCACGATTTAATGCATATAGCCACCCTACACAACCATTACCTTTGCAATAAGGTTAGGGCGAGCTATTTAATTAGCAAAAACTAAATTAAACGAGAAGTTATGTCATATAACCGGAAACGCATAACCTAAATGCATGCCGATCAGCAACCACGATGACCAAAATGCAAACACTGAAATAAATCCGAAATAATAGAAAAGACGAAAACCAACCCACAGAATTTGCTGAAATAATTTGGTATTAAGTTTAACAAATTGTTTACTTTTTCCAATATTTTGTTCACATTTATTATCAATACTCAAACCGAGGTGGAGGGTATCAAAGGTACGGCACAGCCGAATTTAACACTCTTACTTGTTTTTGATAGATTTTAGTGAAGATCGGGAATCAGTCCTATATGGAGCCTATGACTAAGAATTTTCCTATAGGGATTATTTTTGGACTACTTATTAACGGATGTAATAAACACATGCAAACCCAAGTTAACTGAGATCAATATGATAATTTGGACGTTATGGCAATTTATGTCGATTTCGTAGGGGTCATTTGTATGGGGACTAGGTCTGAACATGGACGACAAAAGCTTATATGCTAATTTCTTCGAAATATATTCATATTTGCGATGTAGTTTGATTACAAGATTTACATGGACACACAAACGGACGGACGGACGGACGGACATCGCTAAATCGATTCAGAAAGTGATTCTGGTTCGATCGGTATAATTTAGGTCAAATATTTTTGGTAGTTAGAAACAGCAGCACAAAGTCATTATACCCAAACCACGTAGTGGAATAGGGTATTAAAATATACTAATAAACTGCATGCCACAGAATCAATGTTGCCCTGTGTTATTAATCATGAAAAAGTAAAAAATTAATTAACAGTATACAAAAAAAACAATATTATTGAAATTTTATTTAATGCGAGAAATTTTATAATAATAATAATAATAATAATATTTTCATTATTTTTAAAACTGAACACTTAAGCCAACATTGTTTTTTTTTTTTTTTTGTAATTTAGCAACAGTATTGCGTGGTGCATGATGGAAATTATTGTAAATTTATCGAAAAACGAAAATCGAATATCATATTGTTTCACGGTCATGGCTCAATATGACTTCAAAATTCTAACATATATCTTTTCGAATCCTAAATGTTCACTGGGATTTAAAAACCATTAAAAATTCATAATACCAAGCATACAATTTTTATTTTATATTTTTTCCTCTCCAAAACCATGATTTAAGGCTATTAAATAAAAGTACTAAAATGCTATTCGCCATTTTGGTTTAGCGAATTAAATTAACGAAAATTAATCGTAAATAAAAACTACAAAAACTGAAGCAAAAACATTTAACACTTAATCATTATGACTCCAAATGATTTAAGGCACCCAACATTTTCAAAAAAAAAGCTGATTTAAGAAGTGTCATGCAAAACGCAGACAAATGTAAAATAATAATAAACACTTCATTTTCATTTCTCATTTGCTACCATTCATTTGTTTTGTTGTATTTGGGTCATTTCAAGTAATTTGACATTAAAATTTTAATGCGTACGTAATACAGTGATTAACGAGAACGTGACAGATTATTTTATTTACAAATGGCTAAATACACAAAAACAACACAAATAAAAAGAAGCTTAACTGAATAGTAGACATTCGTTGTCAAGTCAAAGTAAATAAATAACTACGCAAAAAGAATGAACAAGGTGGAAGGAAAATAATAATATATACTAGAATGAATTTAAAACAAAAAACAAAATGAGTTAAATAATGGAAAAAGATAAGCATTAGATTTTGTTTTTTCTCTAATTATACTCGATAAAAAAGCAAAGAAGAAAAATTTAGATTTTAATATGACCACCTTTATTAACTGGAAGCATTTATAACTAACTCCTCATCAGATTGGACTCTTCTAAAAATATTGTTTAAAACTTGTTATCAATACTTGATTATATTTAAATGTAATTTTACTTTTTACAGTGAATTTTTGTCATTTATTCCTGTCAGACTTCGAAAGGGTGTTAATAAAAATGACATATAAAATTTTCTTAATTTCTTTTGAAGTATATAATCATCCTAAGATATGTTCCAATACCGTAATTGTGCTTGTTTTTTTATGTTTAATATTATTTTTAATTTTATGTAGCAGGCCCTTACCCCTTATTCGTAGAAATACGCATATTTCATTTTCATTTATTTGATTTTTATTAACCTGTAATGTTGTGCTTGATTATTTTATTATTTTCAATAACATTTTTAACATTATGTAGCAGGCCCTTACCCCATATTCGTAGAAACACGCATATTTTATGTTGATTTATTTGAATTTTCTTAATCTGTCTTTTTTTTCCTCAAACTTTTTCATAATGCATAAAATCGTAATATTTTCTCTTGTCCAAAGTCAGTTGCAAAAAATAAAGTATTTAATGTTCTAGTTGTGAGACATAAAAGAAAGTGGGGCAAAATTTATAAAAGCATTCATTTCGAGGATTTACTAATGAAGCTTCATTAAACTTTTTTTGTTTTTATACCACTATGTGGTTTGGGTATAATGACTTTGTGCAGCTGTTTGTAACCACCAAAAATATTTGATCTATACCCATCTTTTATTATACCGCTCGACTCAGAATCACTTTCTGAGTCGATTTAGCAATGTCCGTCCGTCCGTCCGTCCGTCCGTCTGTGTGTCCATGTAAAGTTTGTAATCAAACTGCAGGTCGCAAATATAAATATGTTTTGATGAAATTTGGTATATAAGCTTTGATCGGCCATAGGATGAACGCTGTTGAAATTTGTGAAACTCGGTCCATGTTCAGACCTAGCCCCCATACAAATGACCCCTGTGAAACCGACATGAAGAGCCATAAGATCCAAATTATAATATAGATTTCAGTCAAATTGGGTTTGTATGTGTTTATTATATCTATTAATCAGTAGTCCAAAATAATCACTATAGGACAAGGTCCCATATAAGCTGCTTCCCGATCTTCACTTAATCTATCAAAAAACAAAAATATTGCACAGATTTTCCTCAAATTTGGTATGTACATATTTTTTCAAAATATAAGTCACTTTACCAAATATGGTCAAGATCGGTCCATTTTTCGACCTAGTCCCCATATAAATATAGCACCCGATATGAACTTTTTCATATTTTCGGAAAAAAAAATTAATAACAATGCCACTCAAATTTGGTTAATGCCTTTTTTCTATATCGAATTAGTTGGACAGAAAGATAGGATCTCTAAACCATGGTATAGGGTATCATATGGTCGGTCTAGACCGACTATAATTTTCTTACATGCTTTTTTAGTTTTTTTAATCTGACCATGAGTTTACTGCGGTCAGATTGAGGAAAAAAAGTTAGATCTATAAAAATCTGGTAATCGTAAAAAATTTTTTTCTTTAATTGATATATATGCACTGTCTAAAATATGAAGTTTGCTGTCATAAATGTTTTCTTCATTTTTTAGCTCGATCCGACGGTGCCTAGAGGAGCCCAATGTACCCGAAGTGTGTTTATATGGGGAAAATATGACTTTCTTCAGATTTTATGAAAATTTCGTTCCACAGTTAAATTTTTTCGACAAGTTGTTATATGAATCGATATCAGTACTAAAAAAAATATATAACTTCAAAATCTAATAAAATCTCGCTAAAAAAAATAGCAAATGCCCCAGACCACTTTTGTGTCAAAAAACACTAGGTCGTGAAATTTGACGGAATAATCTATTTTGGATTAATTTCACCAATATAACAGAATTTTTTTTCTCAACCAATAATAAGGGTTTCATATAGTTTACTACAACAATACATTATTTTTAGGTATTTTTTTAAATATGTCACCACTGCGGTCTCCATTTTTTAGCTCGATCCGACGGTGCCTTTTAGTGCCTCGTTGGGCCTAAAAATACACAAAAGTGGCTAATATTTCAAAAGATGAATTTTAACTTCTGGGTGAAAGTAGATAAAAAATTAAAGTTCTAAGTTAATTTTATCTAAATGTCAATAATTATTATAAGTTTTGCGTGCATAGCACATTGGGTTAAACTGTGTCAAAAGTGAAGATTAATTCAAAAGTGGAAGTTAACATATTGTAATAAGTTTTGGTACGCGGTGAAAATTTATAAAATTTACCATTAATAGCTTTAACAAAAATGTTACACGTTGCTTAGTTTTTTTGTTTCATTCTCTCAAATTTCAATAATTTTCGGTAATTAACAGCAAAGTGGTAAATAATCTAACCCATAAAAACAAAGTTTTTATTAAAACTCTGTCTTTCCTTCTGCATATAAGTTTTGAATATCACCGTGGCTGTGCGTGACTGTGTGTGACTATCTTAAAATTAGTCATTGGCCACATCAAGTCTATGGACAAAGTTTCAGATCCATCGGATGAGGGGAATAAATCTCTCCGTGACTATGGGTGACTATGTCAAAGTTAATCTTTTTTCACAGCAAGCCTATCGACAATGTTTTAGATTGACAAGGGAAAATGGGTTCTAAGTCAATCCGTGACTGTTCGTGACTGTGCGTGACTATGCGTGACTGCGAGTGACCATGTCGAAGTTGATCTTTCTTTACAGCAATTATATCGACCAAGTTTCAGATCGGTTGGATGAGGGGTAATGATATTTAGATCACTCCGTGACTGTGCGTGACCACGCGTGACTGTGCGCGACTACCCCAAAATTAAGATGTAGTCACGACAAGACTATGGGCCAAGTTTCAAATCAATTGGAATAGGGAGAATGGGATCCACCCATGGCAGACAGACAGACAGACACTCAGAGAGTATGAGTTAAAAGAAAGAGTTTAAGAAAATAATCACTCGAAATGTTAAAATTTTCAATATAAAAAATGCACAGTGTAGGTTGAATAATAGTCATAATGAGGATTAATTCAGGGAAGCCGTATTAAAATAAAATATTCTTTTTTTTAGTCTATAATATTAATAGGCTAGGCGATTTCTTGTGACTGATGTTTTGTTCTACCGTTTTATCCCAATGATCAAAAATCAGGCGCATATTATTTGAAAGGTATTTCTTCTTAGCCGTTTTGCAAATTTAAAGATTTTAAAATTGTTTCCTTTATTTGAGTAAACTGCATTTAAAGTTGCTACTAACACATACATAAAATTATACAATGCTATGTGTGTGTTTAGTAAACTTGTTAATGTGTTTGTAATAAAATGAGTTTGTTTTTGTGTTAATTTATGAATTGGCTATAATTGATTATCATACTTTTAGGGTCGTTATTTAATGAAAAAATAAAATTTCCTAGAATGTGCGCTCGAATTTCGAGGGCTGGAATCTGCTAGTTATTATTAATACATCTTTCTATTTTAACCATTGACTTTTTATACCCTTTTGCTATTTATGTAATGTTTTTATCAAAATTTTTCATTACGAACAAAATACATAAAATAGTCTTCATTTGAAGTACGGAAAATGTAAATTATGTTTTAAAAGAAAATATATTATTAATAATAATAATACTAGAGAACTCGGGTTAGGGACTATGTATATATCTAATTAATATTATTATTGTTAACTATTGTTTATTATAGTTAAGAATTAATAAAGAATTTGTGTAAATAAACGTTTATAGACCGACTATACGATACCATATACCATAGTTTAGAGACCCTATCTCTTCCGTCCAACTAACTCGAAATAGAAAATAAGCATAAACCAAATTTGAGTGCCATTGTTATGAATTTTTTTGGTTGCAGATATGAAAAAGTTTATATCGGGTGCTATATTTATATGGGGACTAGGTCGAAAAATTGACCGATACTGACTATATTTGCTAAGGTCACTTATATTTTTAAAACAAATATATACAAAGCAAATTTGAGTAAAATCTGTGCAATATTTTTGTTTTTTGACACATACAAACCTGACTGGGATCTATATGATAATTTGAATCTTTTGGCAAATTATGTCGATTTCATAGGGGTCATTTGTATGGGGCTAGGTCTCAACAGGGACCGAATTTCTCCAATTTCAATAGCGTTCATTCTATGGCCGGTAAAAGCTCACATACCAAATTTCATCAAAACATATTCGTATTTGCGACCTGTAGTTTGATTACAAGGTTTACATGGACACAAAGACGGACGGACGGACATCGCTAAATCGACTCAGAAAGTGATTTTGAGTCGGTCAGTATAATAGAAGATGGGTCTAGGTCAAATAGTTTTGGTAGTTACAAACAGCAGCAAAAAGTCATTATACCCACACCACATGGAGGTATTGGGTATAAAAAACTACGAATTTGAAGTATATTTTTGGTTCTTTGTTCTAAAATCAAAACTGGTTTTAAATGGACGCTTCAGCTTCAGGTGTTGCATCTTGTTGATAAATTTCTTTTAGAAAAATGTTGTAGAAATATTTTTAAAATTTTTTTTGAATATTATCCAAAAAAAAAGTTATTTTTGAAATAAATATAGCGTTTCGAAGAATTATTGGGTGAGATCGGGTAAAACTGTTTAACTTAGTAAATAACTATGGTATTTCAGCTTGTGGATTCCAAAAAAAAACTTTTGCGTATATTTGCAATCACTCAAAAATATTTAACTTTCTTTTAAAAATCCCCAGTTGCAAATCAAATATGCAATACTTAACACTTCTTCATAGTTTTGTTTTTTGTTATGCTTTCATTGTGATTTTTATACCCTATACCACTATGTGGTTTTGGTATAATGACTTTGTGCTGCTGTTTGTAACTATCAAAAATATTTGATCTAGACCCATCTTTTATTATACCGATCGAATCAGAATCACTATGTGATTCGATTTAACGATGTCCGTCCGTCCGTCCGTCCGTCCTTCTGTGTGTCCATGTAAAGCTTGTAATCAAACTGGAGGTCGCAAATATGAATATATTTTGATGAAATTTGGTATATAAGCTTTTATCGGCCATGGGATGAACGCTATTGAAATTGGTGAAATTCGGTCCATGTTCAGACCTAGCCCCCATACAAATTAACCCTATGAAATCGACATAAATTGCCATAAGATCCAAATTGTCATATAGATATTACTCAAATTGGGTTCGTACGCGTTTATTACATCCATTAATGAGTAGTCCAAAAATGATCCCTATGGGACAGCTCCTAGTCATAGACCCCATATAGAGCTGCTTCCCGATCTTCACTTAAATCTGTTAAAAAACAAAAATATTGCACTGATCCTTCTCAAATTTTGTTTGTATATGTTTTTGCAAAATACAAGATACGTTACCAACCATGGTCAGGATCGGTCCATTTTTGGACCTAGTCCCCATATAGATATAGCATCCGATATGAACTTTTTCATATCTGCAGCCAAAAAAATTAATAAAAATCCCACTCAAATTTGGTTTTTGCTTATTTTCTATGTCCAGTTATGGTCTAGACCGACTATAATTTTCCCACTTGTTGTTACTGCTGTTGTAAATAAGTAACCTAGTATATCAGAAATTTATTTTAATGATCATGTATATTGGAGTGTATAATGATCATATACATAGGAAAGTGAAGAGAAGTACAATGGTAAGACAAATTGTAAAAAACTCTGTAAATTGCAATAAAAGTTTCCGGTTTGCGAAAAATTCATTGTTCAAATATAACTGCATTGTATTAGTAAAGATTACTTTATTCTACAAATTGAAGAAATTTCAATATTTCAAATTATGGAATAACATTTTTTTAATATTTTGATTTTTAATCCACTCTAACGTAAAAACCCAAATAGAAATGATAAAAAATACTGTCAGAGTCATACTCAGTGATTTCATACTACTGATCGTTGATCAACCAGAGCCAGGCTTTGGAAAGTCTTACGATGGCAACACTGCCAAATGTTTTTGTTTTAGAATGCCCTGTCCTGTGGACATGTGATTAAAATTGAGAAGTTTAAAAACTATATTTACAACACGGCCAGAAATTTCGCTCCACTCGAAGTTTCATATGCCTCCCACATTACATAAATTCTTTATTCACGGGCCAGAAATAGTATCACATGCATTATTACTAATTTGCCATCTATTCTAGCAAGCTCATCAATCTCAAAACAAAGATTATAAAAATTATGGAGAATACTATGCACGTAAATGCAGTCGGTAGAAGTCGAATGAAGACATATGTAATAGGTTTCTACTTAGTGCAGATCCATTACTCACCACCAAAAGTAAAAGTATAAGAAAAAAAAATGCATCATATACCACAGGCGGCACTGGATTTAATAATTTTTCCAAGCAAAACAGGTGAAGAAGAGATTAATAATGATGAATATAAAGATGATTGTAGGCACCTAATATTTTATACTTTATTCATTATTATTTTTAAATTACCTTTGTTGTTATTATATTCTTTTAATCAATTTTGAGTTTTCAAAATATTTTCATTATAGTTTATACTTTCAATCATAAACATTTAATTTTAAATTGTTTTAAAAAATATTAATTATTTCAACGAAATATTGACGATCCTGCCAACCTTATAAATATCTTGAAATCAAATTATATATTTTCAAGAACCATAATACAATATTCAAGATACAAGATTTCATTCAAATTAATAAATATTAATAAATATAACCAAGATAATCAAGAATCCAGAAGTCAATATAAGATAATTAAGATATCATCAAAATTTTTTCAAGAATTATACGGAAGAGTTTCTATAATAAATAAATCTCTCATCACGTCAAGTTTAATATTCAAGCGAATGGCAAAATATATTATTGGTATCTATGAAATTTGTTCTGTAATTGGTGTCTGTTTATTATACCCTATACCACTATGTGGTTTGGGTATAATGACTTTGTGCTGCTGTTTGTAACAACCAAAAATATTTGACCTAGACCCATCTTTAATTATACCGATCGAATCAGAACCACTTTCTGAGTTGATTTAACAATGTCCGTCCGTCCGTCCGTCCGTCCGTCTGTGTGTCCATGTAAAGCTTGTAATCAAACTGCAGGTCGCAAATATGAATATATTTTGACGAAATTTGGAATATAAGCTTTTATCAGCCATGGGATGAACGCTATTGAAATTGGTGAGAATCGGTCCATGTTCAGACCTAGCCCCCATACAAATTACCCATATGAAATCGACATAAATTGCCATAAGATCCAAATTGTCATATAGATCTTACTCAAATTGGGTTTGTATGCGTTCATTACATCCACTAATGAGTAGTCCAGAAATGATCCCTTTGACCCCATATAGAGCTGCTTCCCGATCTTCACTTAAATCTATTAAAAAACAAAAATATTGCACTGATTCTTCTCAAATTTTGTTTGTACATATTTTTGCAAAATACAAGAGACTTTACCAAACATGATCAGGATCGGTCCATTTTTGGACCTAGTGCCTTTATAGATATAGAATCCGATATGAACTTTTTCATATCTGCAGCCAAAAAAATTAATAAAAATCCCACTCAAATTTGGTTTTTGCTTATTTTCAATATAGTTGGGCCTAAGAGATAGGGTTTCTAAACGCATGGTATAGGGTATCGTATAGTCGGTCTAGACCGACTATAATTTTCTTACTTGTTTTCATTGGTTATTTTTCAATCTGAAATATTTTCTAAAATTTTTACTCTGAATTTGGATAATTTTAATTACTGAAACTTTTACGTTAGCATTTGTTTGTAAATTTCTTCTTCGAAAATGTCGTTAATACGTTCACCTACACGTAATATTTCTTAATCGGAAAACAAATCTTCACAGAATACACATCCATCACAAAATAGTTTGGACTCTGTCAATAGATTACCGCAGTTTGATTTTGAGATTCATGCTGCTTCTGTAAAACTTCCTCATGTTTGTACTAATTATCCAGTGGCGCGGTTTATCCACGCAGAAGTACAATTCACTACTAAAGAAATCTCTTTGGACCGAACTAAATATGAATACATTATTACAGCTTTTTATTATAACCGTTCTTAATCTTATTCAGATTTGAATTTCAGCATATGCCATTTGGTTTAAAAAATTCTGGGCAAACATTTCATTTTCAGTGGGTTAGACTTTGTTTCCACTTACATTGATGATGTTCTAATAGCTAGGAGACCAAAGATCAACTTTTGGACCATTTAAAGAAAATTTCACAGCCTCTAGCTGACTATGGTTTAAACATTAAGCCTGGTAAATGTATTTTTGGCGTAAGTAATATAGATTTCTTAATTATTTCAGATACCAAACCTCAGAAGAAAAAGTATCAGCTATTAAAAATTTTGAACGACCTGCAAATTTAAACAATTACAAAAATTTATTGGTATGGTAAATTACTACCAGCGTTATGTATCTAAATTAGCCTGCAAATCTTCAATATGATGAGTATGAAATTTAATGTAATGGTGATTACAATAATGAGAATTTTATTGATATGGAGCATAATTAATAAAAAAAAAATAATAAGAACTAAAAGTTCAAATTTATTATATTATAAAAACATAATAATTTCTTTATATGATTTTTTTTTAATAAAACATTATGCACGCTAAAGTTTGCTATTTGATTCAACAAAAAAGTGTTTAACAGTTTAAAAAATTATAAAAAAATTAAATTTTTTCCAAAATGGTAGTTTTTAATGTATTAATAATAATTTAAAAAAAAGAATATTTTTTTAAATACGGCTTCCCTGAATTAATTCTCATTTTGACTATCATTCAACCCACTGTGCATTGCTTTATATTAAAATTTTAATATTTCGAGTGATTATTTTTTTCATACCATATGCCTCTATGTAGTCAGGGTATAATGACTTGGTGCTGATGTTTGTAACTGCCAAAAATATTTGACCTAGACCCATCTTTTATTATACGGATCGACTCAGATTCATTTTCTGAGTCCGTCAATCTGTCCGTCTGTCTGTCGGTCCATCTATCGTTCCATCTGTGAGTCCATCTAAACCTTTTGATCGAATATATTTTGACGAAATTTGGTATGTAGGATTCTACCATAGCACGAACGCTATTGAAAATCGGTACATGTTCAGTCCCCATACACCTGACCCCTATAAGACCGACTGAAATTGTCATAATAACCAAATAATCATAAAGATCTCGGTCAAATTGGGTTTGCGTGTGTTTATTACATTCATTTATGAGAAGTCCAAAATCTACTATGTTTGTCCAAATCTACTATGAGACCGACTAAAATGATCGTTAGATCCAGATTATCATATATATGTAAATAATATACATATTATATATTATATATATATATATATATATATATACAGAGTTTATTTTATTTTTGAACAAGTACCAAACTTCATATACCCACTAATCATTCAAAAATAAACTCTGTAAGATAATTCTTAGTCATAGCCCCCATATAAAGCCCCGGTATTCACTTAAATCTATCGAAAAACAAAAATATTGCACAGAGGTTTTTCAATATGTTTTTCCAAAAATTAGTGACCTTCCCAAATATGGTAAGGATCTGTCCATTTTTCGAACGGAGTTGTATCTTCTCAGATTAATACGAATTAAAAGCTGTTGGTATGAAAACTGCTTCTTTACCACACTACTCGTAGGCCCGACTTTAGGTGAGTGTATTAAAGCGCACGACCAAAAAATTCAAGTCTTGTGTATATAAGACAGACGCAGGTTCAGACCTCATGGCCGCCCTAAGTAGAAAAATTTTAATATAGAAACAAACTATTCAATTGGTCATAACAATTTTAACAATATTCAATATATCGCTGATGAAGGCTGAAATGTCAGAAACCGGTCCGATTAAGAATACAGTGTAGTTATGAATTTTTGAAATATATGCTTTCTTCTTCTTCTTTACCACGCATCATTGAAACAAAATTAAAATTTGCATATTAGTTATAGTATTAATTGCAACATGTCTGAAAATTACTTTAAAATCTAACAAATCAAATTAAATATTTTCTCAGTTTCAAATAGAATTTTTCAATTTCCTTTTTAATTTCTCAACTTAATTTGTAATTTTCTCAAACCCAAATGAAAAATTCTCAATTGCAACTGAAATTTTCTTAATTCCAAATAGAAAATCCGAATTTCATTTGAAATTTTCTGAATTTCAAATTGAAAATCTCAATTAAATTTGGCATTTTCACAATTACAAATGGAAAATCTCTATATCAATTGGATTCGCAATTTTTGCAATTTCATTTCAAAAGTTCTCAATTTCAATTGGAAATAATGTAGTATTTTATAAAAAAAAATATATATGTGCTTTTATTGTTGTTTTCGCTTCAAAACTTTCATTTTCTTTAAGTCTCATTTTCCATAAATTATATGAATATGGAGAGAGAAAAGGAAAGTGTAAGAAGGGTTTTAAATAGAAAATTATTCGTGGTTTTTATACCCTCCACTCCAGTGTGCAGAGAATATATATAATTTTATCATTACGTTTATAATAATAAAAAAATATCTACCCAATAAAATATATATATTCGTGATCCTTATAACAAGCGGAGTTGACATAGGGATGTCCGTCTGTCCGTCTGCGGAAATCACGATCAGGCCATCAATCGGTCAGCTAGGGTCCTCGTTTATATTAAAAGTGATTCGTTACCATCCTGGGAAGTTTGCTGTTTAAAATCGTTAAAATCGGTATAATACGTCCCGGGAATTTAATGAAGTAGTAAAAAAAAGTCTTGAAAAATTATGACCGTCTATGTTGTTCTTGTCATGATCACGTCCTCAATAGAATAGCTATGGTGCTCATTTTTAATGAGAATGATTCGTCAAAATCATGGGAAAGTTTCAATTTCTATAGTCATTAAAATCGGTGGAATAGGTCCCGAGAAATCACTGAAATATTAAAAAAAATAAAAAATATGCTGTTTCTATATTGTTCTTGTTGATGTTCTAAATTTTGTATTTTTGTCATAGTTTTATTTATTTTTGTGGTTGTTGTGGTAATAATATAAAAATTCACCACCTTCAAAAGCAAATAATGCTAAACTACCTAGTTATTAATAAAAAAAAATATGTAAATTTGACATTTAAATTGTTTTTATTTCTGTTACAAATTTATTATTTTTGTTTTATAAAATATATGAGCTCAAAAAGAATGGAAGAAAAATTTTGACAAAAAATATTTAATAAGTTTGTCGTGATGTTTGTAACTATCAATAATAATTTACACAAGCACACCTCTTATACTAATAGTCGATTTAGTTGCGTTCGACCATTCGTGTGTCAGTAAACTTAAACCTAGTATGCAAACTAAAGGTCACCATTATACAAATAAATATTTAGATGCAATTTGGTAGACTTAACTGTACAGATTTTACCAAGAATCATACATATATAAATGAGGATGTGCAAACTGCAATTGGATCATGAAAGCGAGAGTGGCAGATCGCAGAATATTCAAAAATTTATGATCATGCCAAGAATTATATATAATTCTTGACAATACAATAATTTATATAAAGAATTTGAAGATCAAAGTTTTTACTCTGCACAACACACACACACACACATTGGTACGCAGAATATGTTCACATTGCTAATAAGCAAGATCATTCGAAAAAAAATATATTCTTCACTTGACAAAACGCAGACATTGTTATGAAACAAGAACATAAAAACCCAGTTGGCATTTAATGAAATTATAACACGGTTTTATCAAGAATCTTGGTTTTATGACTAGATATTGAAATGAGACTAGATATGAAATGCTGACTGGGTATACACACATTGGCACACAATAAGAAACAACAAACACACACACATAGTTAAATAAGAAAACAAAACAAATTGTAAAAGGCAAAAAGTAGAAAAGTTTCAATTTTTGAACATTTGCAATTTTATGAAGTAAAGTTAATTTGAAAAATTTCATAAGACATTATGTGAAATTAAATTTTTCAAACATGGTTGAAAAATATGTAGAATTGAAAGCAAATTTAACATCCAAATAAGTTAACACAAATGTATAATTTTTTCAAAAATTTTTTTTTATAAAAAAAACTTAAAGTAAATTTAAAATACAAACAAAAAAAATTCAAAAAACAAAAAAATAAAATATTCTAAAATAAAAAGAAAACAATTCACAAACGTAATTAGAAATATAAATAAAAAAATGAAAAAAAAAATTTCTGATTGCTTGGATGAGGGGAAATTCGTTTTAAATCTCTCCGTGACTGTGCATGACTAAGTCCAAGTTAATGTTTTTTTCACAGCAAGTGTATGGACAAAGTTTCTGATCGATCGAATGAGGGGAAATGACATTTAGACCACTTCGTGACTGTGAGTGACTACCCAAAAATTAATCTGTAGTCACAACAAGATTATGGGCCAACTTTCAGATCAATTGGATAAGTAAGAATGAGGTTGCCCCACGACATAGAGATTGAGTTAAAAGAAAGGGTTTAAAAAATTAACTTTTATTGAAATACATTTTTTTAAAGTACCTTTTTTGTTCAAAAATAACATTTTCTTAAAAATTGCCTTTTTTTTTAAAGTAACTTTTGTTAAAAAAGTAAAGTTAAAGTACCTTTAATTATATATATATTTTCTTAAACTAAGTATTTATTCTTAAAAAAAGAGTCTTAAAAAATATATTTTCTTACAACGTATTTTTTTGAAGTACTTTTTCTTAAAAAAACACAATTTCTTAAAAAAGCATATTAAAAAAATAGCTTTTCTTAAAAAAGTATATTTTCTTAAAGAAAGTATGTTTTATAAAAAATAAAAAGTAGCTATTCTTAAAAAATATACATGTTATTAGAAAAGTACCTTTTGATAAGAAAGTACATTTTTCTTAATAAGTATATTATAAAGTACATTTTCTTAAAAAGTACCTTAAAAAAAGGTACCTTTTCTTTAAAAAGGTGAGTTTCATAAAAACATCTTTTCTTAAAAAATATGTTTTCTGAAAAAAGTACTTTTTTAAAGTACCTTTTCTTTAAAAAAGTTAAATTTCTTAAAAAATTTAGTTTACCACAAAATTACAAATTGGTTTTGGAAGAAAAAAAAAAAGAAATACAGCGCGATTATAAATGATAGCACATTTCGTAATCTTATTAATAAAATATTATAGTGTTGGTGGGACGCCAGCTAGGATCACCAAATATTATAAAAATCGCTGGACCGTTATATAATGTATGCCTTGTAGCAATCTACGTACATAGTGGCATTTAAATTTAATATAGTGTATGTATGGGGGCAGGATCGCCATATAGTGTAAGAGGGGGCAGGATCGGCATATAGTGTTAGCTTGGCAGGATCGCCATATAGTGTAAGAGGGTGTACAAAAGGACACTAAGATTGGGTGAGAACCGGACCAATCTCAGGAGGAATTTTGTCAAGTGCTTTCCTCAAAGCAGTTCCCGCGTGCACGCTAGATGCACTTTTTTAATGTTTTACAGAGATAGCACGTAGGCAGATTATGCCAATGTTTGAACCCTTTGGCAGAATATGCCAGTAAAAAAAAAGAAAATCTCTGTTTGGTTTTAATTATAACCCTTTCAAATCAGAATTATCATTGATTTATTTATTTTAAAATGCTGGTCTTTTATATCATTATAATTTAATATTTTTACTTAATTTAAATAATAGTCTTCTCTTTTCTTTACATTCGCATATTACAAATTCATTGATTTTTGAACGTTGGGCTCAATAGCCAATCAGAAAACGTTCAATAATCAATTTAAATTTTTCCCCTCAAAATTTGAGTGACATTCCTATTTGTCATGGGTTATTGACACAATTTGAATTTTCATAAATTTGTCATTTTGCATTCCAGTGATATTTAATTACACAATAATTTATTGTTTTGTAATTCAACCCTTTACCCAAGGTTGGTGTACTTTGTGGTATGTGTTGAATGAAAAGAAAAGATATGCAAAAAAATAAATAAATGTAAACAAATAAATACAAATAAATATGTGCATGTGCATATAGTAAACAAAAATAAACAAAAAAATATAAACAAATAAAGATGAATAAATGAAATAAATAAAGATAAATGAAGATGTGTGTAACATCATCACAATATTTAGTTTTCTTTGTTTTTCACTATTTAGCTCTTTGGAATAACCATGCTATGACGGAAGGTACAAAAGCTCGCCGTTGCAGCTACGTTGCGAAATTCAGCATATAAAAGGCCTTCTTCATGGCCAAAAAAAATATTAAAAAAAATAAAAAGGGGCCTTTTCAGGGCTAAAAAATATAAAAAAGGCCCTTTTACATAGATTCAAAAATAGATTTTATTTGTTACTGCTTCTTTTTTTTAATAAAATAAAGGTAATGATTATGATGATGAATTAATTTAAAAGCAAAAAGTTCCTAAATATAAATAAAAAACTTTGTGTACTCTTAAATTTTTTATTCCAAATTATAATATATTACATATTGATTTTTTTAACAATTCCAGTTTCATATTTTCTCCTACTAAATTTTTTCGATATTCCGTTTTTAAACTCTTTTTAGTAAATATTTGTCAACCCTGAAAATGGCTGCTTATCGCAACTCTTCTACTGCATAACTGTGATCCATGTTCAAATGAACATTCGAAGATCTGCCGCTCTTGTTCATAAATGTGATCCATGTTCAAATGAACATTGTGAGATCTGTCACTCTTGCATTATCAGTTTCATGATGAGCAAATTGCAGTTTGCACATCCTCATTAATATATGATTCTTGATTTTACCTCATTTTATAGATTTTTTTTTTTGTTGTTATTTGTACCCCAATGTAATAATTTTTTGCCTTTTTTTATAACCTGTAGCTAATTCAGATATAAATGTTTTTAAATATTCTTTTTTTTAATACTAATATCGTGAAATTTTTTTTCTTGATTTGGTTGTAATATTAAGTTTAAGACTCAGGTTGAGTGTATCAAAGATTAGGCATAGCCGAATTTAACACGTTCCAGATTGTGCTATTATAAAAACAGGTCCTAGCTTTATTGAAATAATTTTAGTTGAATTTCAAATAAAATCGATGAATATTGGACATAAGTGACAATCTATAAATGAGAATTTTAAAATTTTAAGAACTACCAAGCCGCAGTTGTATTAAGCAACTAGTGAATATTGCCGGCAATCACTCAAAAGACTATTTTCTAACTATAGAGTAAACTCATATCAATTAACGGAAATTAACTCAACTTCTTATCCCTTAACCTTATGTTACTCGTATATATTTATATTATGTAAAGAAAAAATAAAATCCTTATGTGTGGGACTCCTATTTTATTATGTCCTTGAACTTTATTCATTTGTATTTCATCATCAGAGTACAAACAAAACCAACAAAAAGGCATCCTTAAAATACTTTGTATACTGCAACAACTACAAAATACGAAAAAAACAAAGTAACAGTTATTTACACTGAGGGCACCAAAGTATAAATGTACACGATAATAATGATACTCGTAAGAATGAACAACAACAAGCTCTACGCCAACAAAAATATGTAACATTATTACAAGTTCCTAGCAGTTTGTTATTTAAACTGTTTTTGTTTTGTTATCTATTTTAACAAAGAGTATTTCAGCTTAACTTACTCAACATCCCTACCAAGTGGCCAATGTGAAAATACTAAGTAATGGCAAAATGTTTTTACAAAAGGTCCATGAATGTCGGAGAGGAATTTGAAGGAAATCGCAGAGCACACCAGCAATTAACTGAACAGCTTGACCGTTCTGGCGAAATTTCACCATATACTAGTCCCCATATAAAAATAAAATCCAGTATAAAATTTTTCATATCCTCATGCCACAAATTAATAACACTACCATTAAGTTTTGGTTTACGCTTCATTTCTATATCCAGTTACTGCCTCAGCAAATGTATTGTATCGACATCTCTCGAAACGCATGGTATAGGGTATTTTATTGTAGGCCTAGATCGATTATAATTTTCTTAATTGTTTATATTTTCATTTTAACATTTTTCCACTGAAAATGGAGAAACAGTGAAAACGAAAATTTTAAATATTTGTTTACTTTTGTAGCTATGGAAGCAACAAAAGAAATAATTAACACTGCTACAAAATTCACTTGTTTCTCGAGATGATGATGATTATCCTCCTTTATTTAGTAACATTTTAACTGAAAGTTATATAAGAATTGTGCTACAATAAATAATTTAGATGGACATCAAAAAAGAAAAAAATTAAAGTGGACTGAAAAAGCATACAGCATATTTTCATAAATTTCTATATATCTCTGCGTTAGTAATAAAGGTTTCCCCGATTTTCTTATTGTGGAATCATAAAATACCACTCACTATTACTAATTAACAGCAGTAAAAATTTAATACCAGCGTTTCCGCAATTAACAAACTACTCTATTATATTTCGGATACTTCTATTATTATTTAGCAAACTAATATAATTTCAAATGTATTTAATATCGCGTGCACTGGGATGTAACAATTGTTTTCAAAGTGACAAAAAATACACACCCAGAAAACAGATTCACTGTCGTTATCGAATTTGTTTGCAATCGAATTATGATGAATTTAGTAACCGAATTTCGGATTGCTTAAGATTATATGTCTATTGTATTAACTGTAAATTGTTATGAGAATAGAAAATTGTTAGCTGCTATTTATTTTTTTTTTTTTTTTTTATCAACACTCAAGGGATGCCCCTACAAATGCATTGCATTGTGTTGATTTCAGGAAAATAGGTTATGGGAAGGAGGAGAAAGGGAGTAGTATTTGTGGATATTTGACTTCAATTTTATTAGATTATAACTGTGTTGCAAATGGTGTTAGTGGGTTTTTGTGGCCTAGATTTGGTCGCTACTTGGAGAGCTTGAAAGGGCTTAACTCGTCGGACTGGGAAGGATTCTTGACCGAATTAGACCCAACACAACATATAGATAGAAAGAGAAAACATCTCTCTCCATCATCTCCAAGACTTTTGATGCTAAACTCAAATTAATATAACCGGGCTATTGCTAAATTTTTATACTTTATCGATTAAATATTTGTCATGATAGTTGTTATTAAGCTGTAATATAACAGTATATGGTTAATTCTAAACTATCTACATTATCCGTCATCTATCACCACTCCGAAATAAGTCTTACTCAAAATAGTTCATTTTAAACTTCAAAACGATTTTATTATATTACAAATTCCATCGCGTCTATTAAACAATAATATAGGTTGATTATACGAATATAATCTAATATTTTTTTTTTTTTTATATATTAACCAACACTCAGAGGATACCCCCTACATATGCAGTGCATTGTGTTGATTTCAGGAAAATAGGTTATGGGAAGGAGGAGAGAGGGAGTAGTGTTTGTGGATATTTGACTTAAATTGTATTAGATTATAATTGTCAGGAAAGACATCTGCGGGGAGTTTATTCCACATACGGCTAGTTCGATTGACAAACGAATTCTCTCTGTAATGCGGTCAACAGGACAATAGATTACAAGCGGGTAGAGTGAACCGAAACTCGGGCACTTGGAATAAGTTCGCTAATCTCAGAAGAACATTTCCCATGGTAATATCTATAGAACAGTGCTACACAATCCACATTCCGACGATTTTCCAATGAATCAATAGAATTGGATACCCTGCTGCCATTGTTGAGCGCCAACGCCCTCCTTTGCAAGCGGTCCAGTGGCTCCAAAATAGACTTTGAAGCTCCTGCCCATATATGGGATTGGTATTCCATTTTCACTCGGGTGTAAGTGGTATAGATTTGAAGGAGATCAGTAGTGCGATTCTGTAAATTTTAACGATCCGACAATCGAAAAATATATCGACAGCAATTGTTGTTTGCACTAACGATTAAGTGATTCACTAACTACACCTTAACGATAGTCGACAAATCTATTTTTCTATTTATTTAAATTGTAAACTAGTGGCATCTCTGTCAAAATAAGCGAAAAACACAAGGAAGAATAGAAAAAAAAACAAATCATGTTTATGTTTATGTTTCAATATAAAATAATGAATTGAATATGCTATTTAATTTTTTTTTAATATAATAATCTCACCCATAGAAACAAAGTTTTTATTAAAACTCTTTCTTTCCTTATGGATATGAGTTCTGAATCTCTCCGTGACTATGCGTGACTGCGTGTAACTGTCTTAAAACTAATCTTTGGCCACTACACGTCTATGGACAAAGCTTCAGATCGATAGGATGAGGGGAAGTGGGGTTTAAATCACTCCGTGACTGTGTGTGGCTATGCGTGACTGTGCGTAACTAAGTCAAAGTTAATCTTTTTTCCACAGCAAGTGTATGGACCAAGTTTCAGATCGATCGGATGAAGGCAAATGACATTTAGATTACTCCGTGACTGTGCGTGACCACGTGTGATTGTGCGTGACTATGTCAAGCTTAATATATTTTCACATCAAGTCTATCGACCAAGTTTCAGATCGATCGGATGAGGGGAAATGGCTGTGACTGTGACTGTGTCATAGTTAATCTTTTCTTTCACAGCAAGTGTATGGACTAAGTTTCAGATCGATCGGATGAGGAAAACTGATATTTAGATCATGGGGTCCACCCACGACAGACTGACAGGGGGTATGAGTTAAAAGAAAGAGTTTAAAAAGCTTTTATAATAAAAGCAAAATTTTTCGTTATTTTATGATTTTTATTTATGTATGACGACATTTCAACCTAAAAATTTACCTTTTAGATAACAACAACTGCTGACTTTAACAATAGCGAAAGCTTTTAAAAATTTTACTGAATACCAAATCGATAATTTTGTTGTTTTCTTTTTTTAACGATTCGATTATCGTTAAAAGAAGTAACTGAATCGCGCTACAGAAGGAGTGAAGTATTTTTAAACCATTTTAGAAAACCAAGATACTTGAATGCTTCTTTCGACACTTGAAGAACATGATTGTTCCAACCAGCATCACATTGAATTCTCATGCCTAGAACATCAAGAGTATCCGATTTGTTAATACCTCTACCACGATATATACAGATGACATTGTGGATTCCATGGCCCTATGGGTCAATATACAACATTCAGTCTTCAGCGCATTCAACTCAACCCTATTCGCTTAACCACACTCGGATATTAACAGGTTTTGACTGAGTGTGTCATTCATTGTCTGCCTTTTGCCCCCCAACCTCCAAGAAGCTTGACCTACGGTTAAGGGCAAATGAATGGCAAATGCTGCTGTCATCTACGAAGGACTATATAGAATTAAAAGTTTGACCAAGTAGGTCGTTAAGAAAGATAAGGAAAAGAGAAGAGACCCCATCATTGTTCGGTCTCTGAGGAAGCTCGAAATTAATCGAGAGAAGTCATTACCGACCCCAAATACAATAAGCTTTGATATCAATGCACCGTGCCACACACAATCGAGTGCCTTGGAAATATCGAGAGCAACCACTTTACTTTCTCCAAAATTGTGAACGTATCGACTTCAGCGCTCAGAAAGTATAGCTAACAGGTGTCTCGTGCAACAATATCTACGGAAGCCATACTGTCGATCATTAAGAAGTGAGCTGGCCTCTAGGTAGTTCACAAGATGGTAATTGATCATGCTCTCCATCACCTTTGAGAGTGCAGAGCAGATTGCAATTGGACGGTAATTTTCAGGGTTATTAGACGCACCACTTTTAGGAATTGGTTCGATATTAGCAACCTTCCAGCAAGAGAGAAAGGCTTCGCAGTGTATGAAAGACTGAAATGGTTGGCCAATGGACTGACTAGGATCGAAGAGCACTGTTTCAGTATATCCATCCATAGTACACCATCCGATCCCGAAGACTTAATAATGTTGAGATCCGAAAGAACCTTTTAACAGCACGTGCTCGAAAGAATATTTTAGGCATAGTATAAGATACACTTTCAAGTTCGGGCAGAGGTTTATCGCTATCCGACAAAAAACGAGTTTTTTACAAAAAGTTCAGCTAAAAGTTTAGCCTTATCAACCGGTTCAGTGAATACTTGGTCATTCATTAAAAGAATGATCTGCTTATACAACAGAATATAATAGTCTGGAGCTACTATACGATGCCTTCTACCATGTTTTTAGAGAAAGGGTCTTAAGTTAAACTTATGGGATAAAGAAAATAAATATAAACCAAATTTCAGTGGCATTGTTATTATTTTAAAGTTAGTATCGGAAGCTATATTTATATGGGGACTAGGTCGAAAAATATACCGATCCTCAACATATTTGGTAGGGCACTAATTTTTTGCAAAAACATATACAAACCAAATTTGAGAAAAATCTGTGCAATTTTTTTTTACTCTTTCTTTTAACTCATACTCTCTGTCTGTCTGTCTGCCATGGGTGGACCCCAATCCCCCTTATCGAATTGATCTGAAACTTGGCCCATAGTCTTGTCGTGACTACAGATTAATTTTTGGGTAGTGATCTAAATGTCATTTCCCCTCATCCGATCGATCTAAAACTTGGTTCATACACTTGCTGTGAAAACAAGATTAACTTTGACTTAGTCACGCACAGTCACGCATGGTCATGCACAGACACGGAGTGATCTAAATGTCATTTCCCCTCATCCGTTCGATCTCAAACTTTATCCATAAACTTGTTCTGAAATAAAGTTTAACTTAGACTTAGTCACGCGCAGTCACGCATGGTTACGCACAGTCACGGAGTGATCTAAATGTCACTTTCCCTCACCCGATCGATCTGAAACTTAGTCCATATACTTGCTGTGGAGAAAAGATTTACTCTGACTTAGTCACGCATAGTCACGCGTGGTCACGCACAGTCACGGAGTGATCTAAATTCATTTACTCTCATCCGACCAATCTGAAACTTGGTCGATATACTTGCTGTAAAGAAAGATCAACTTCGACATAGTCACGCGCAGTCACGTACGGTCACGGAGTGATTTAAAATCTATTTTCCCTTATCCGATCGATCTAAAACTTGGTCCATAGACTTGCTGTGAAAAAAGATTAACTTTGATATAGTCACGCACGGTCACGCATAGTCACGCACAGTCATGGAGAAATTAAAACCCCACTTCCCCTCATCCGATGGATCTGAAGCTTTGTCCATAGTCTTGTTGTGGCCAAAGATTAATTTTAAAATAGTCACGCACAATCACGGAGATATTCAGAACTCATATGCATAAGGAAAGAAAGAGTTTTAATAAGAGCTTTGATTTTATGGGTTAGATTTATTTATGGATTTAAGCTAAAATCGGGAATCAGCTTCATATGGGGGCTATGACTAAGAATTATCCTATAGGATTTATATTTAGAATACTAATAAATGAAAGTAATAATCATACGCAAACCCTATCCCGAGATCATTATGATAATTTGGATATTACAGCAATTTAGGTCGATCTCATAACTGTCATTTGTATGGGGACTAGGCCTGAACATGAACCGAATATCATCAATTTCACAGCGGCCAACAGAAGCTTATCCACTAAATTTCATCAAAATATATTCATATTTGCGACCTGTAATTTGATTACAAATTTTACATTGAAACACAGACGGACGGTCGGACAGTCAGACGGACGGACGAACATCGAAAAATCGACTCAGAAAGTGATTTTGAGTCAATCGGTATAATGAAATATGGGTCTAGGTCAAATATTTTTAATAGTTGCAAACATCCGCACGAAGTCGTTATACCCTGACCACATGGTGGTATGGGGTATAACAAACCAAATTTTTTCCAAAAGTTCTTTTTACATTTTCCCTGCTGAGATTGTCTGTAAATGATTTTCACTAGGAAAGCGCGACCCGACCGATTACATAAACGACAGACTGACAAACGGATATCGTTATATAAAGATCAAGAATATATATGTAAAGAAACTATATTTCTTTAAATAAGTGGCGCCTTAATTTAAAATATGCGGCGCACTCTGCCGGTAAAGGCTCGCACATATGACATATGACATATGTGGGATAATAACAACCATGTGTATTCTTATCACACACAATAATAAAAATTAATTAATTTAAAATATAAATTATATAAATTCAGATAAACCAACGGGATTAGTAAATTGAAGAATAGACTTTAATTGTCGTTTCTCTATTTACAGGTACGAGTAAATAGCAATAGTTGTAAATAGTTATTAAATGATTAAAAGAATAAATACTCTATTTACAGAGCAACACTTTGAAGTTTATTTTACTTGTCTAGTTCCAAAAGGAAAATCAAAGATTCCTCTTATAAAACGACAATCTTAGTCAACAAGGTGAGAAAATGGAAAAATTACATTTCAAGTTTACAGTGCAGGCATCAGATGATGGAAAAACAAATGTTATATGTATAACCTCAATCACAACGGAAGATGGTAAAATCTATAAAGTACCAAAAGAATTACAACCTGCAGCACTACATAAAAGTATTACAGGATCCTCAGTTTATGCGAACATCAAAAATACATTAAAAAAAAGACACCAAACAAGAAATCTTTGGATTAAGGTAACCGATGAGATGAGAAAAGCATACTGGGATACCGATGGCAATGTGGTACTTGGAGGTGAATACCCAGAAGAAATTACTTTGGATAACGAAAGTGAATGTAATGCAAGTATGTCAGAAAATACAATAGCAGACCAAATGGCAAAGGCTTTTGGAATGATATTGAACAATCAAAAAAGTAATGAACGACCAAATATAAGCAAACTGTCAGAAAAATTTGTGATTGAAAAATACAGTGGAAAAGGTAATGCTCATGAATGGTTGAAGGTTTTTGAAAAAGAATGTGAAAGGCTAGAGGTTACAAGGAATGAAGAAAAAATTGAAATTTTAAAAGTTTTTCTGGAAAAATCCTGCTTAGACTGGTACAGTGCTATGATGATAAAATATACACTAACCTCTGAATGGGACATGTGGAAAGAAAATTTTTGTACTACATTTGCTAACAAAGGATGGTCAAGTAGTAGATATGCGTTATCATTCAAGTACCAAACAGGTTCCCTATTGGAATATGCACTAAAAAAGGAAAAACTTATGCTCGAACTGAGAAGCTCAATAGATCAGGGAACATTGATAGACATAATTGCAGCGGGTTTACCGGATTATATTTCTGACAGAATAAACAGAGAAGAAATACTGGAAACCAAAGATTTGTTTAATGATATTGGAAGATTGGAGCACTTAGCGAGTAATAAAGGTTTTATTATTAAAAAACATTCAAGGTCTGACTATAAGGCAAGAATTGAAGATAAAAAACCGTGCGGAATTTGCGAAGGATTAAACAAAAAAAATCGCTATCATTCTGAATCAGTGTGTTGGTTTAGAACGAATGAAAACGATAGAGGAAAAAAAAATCTAATTAGAAATGTGAATAATTCAGTAATTGAAGCTGAATTAAATGACACACATCAAAAAAACTATTAATTACACCATTAATAAAAGTCAAACTATTATTAGAAAATAAACTAGAAGTATTTGGAATATATGACTCAGGATCCAATGTTTCCCTGATAAATTCAAAATTATTAAAATTAAAGAACAATAAAGTAAATATTTCAAATCAGAATAATCTAGTAACAATTAATGGTGTGAAAAAAACAAGTGGTTTGACAACTTTAAAAGCAAAAATCTTTGAAATCGAAAAAAGGGTTGATGTTTATATTATAGATGATAAAAATTTTCAATATGAATTTTTGATTGGATTAGATATGATAAAAATGTTTAGTTTGATTCAGGATGAAAACTTAAAAATTTCTCAGAAAGATATTTTATGTTTACAAAAGGAAAATAAAATTGAAAAACTTTCTGAAGGTAATACAAATAATGGAAAAAAAGAAGAAAATTCTAACAATAAAAAAACAAATGCTGTATTAACAGGCATAAAAGGTAAAAATCACACCTTAAATTTTAATGAACATGTCGAAGAAGAAAATTTTGAAATAAAAATAAATCATTTAGATCAAAATAAAAAATCAGAAATAAAAAAACTAATTGATAAATACAAATCAATTTTTGCAAAAGATAAGTATGATATTGGCACAGTTAAGGAATATGAAGCGAAAATTGACCTATTAGTGGACAAATATTGTAGTAAGAGGCCATACAGATGCACAATAGATGATAAGAAAGAGATAGAAGAGCAAATAGCGAAATTATTAGATAAAAACCTTATAGAAGAATCATACAGTCCATTTGCTGCACCAGTGACTTTAGCATTTAAAAAGGAGGACAATAAAAAATCAAGACTGTGTATAGATTTCAGAGATCTTAACAAAATTGTAGTACCTCAAGCTCAGCCGTTTCCACTGATTGAGGACTTAATGATAAAAACAAGAAATTGTAAATTTTATTCAACACTGGATATAAATTCGGCTTTTTGGTCTATCCCTCTACGAATTGAGGATAGGAAAAAAACTGGTTTCGTAACGCAGGAGGGACATTTTCAATGGACTGTCCTTCCTTTTGGACTAAAAACTTCGCCAGCAATATTTCAGCGAATACTAAGTAACATACTAAGGAAATATAAACTGACAGATTTTGCAGTGAATTATATAGATGACATTCTCATATTTTCCAAATCTTTTTCGGAACACATTGACCATTTAACAAGGTTGCTGGAAGCAATAAAAAAAGAAGGCTTCAGGTTAAAATTCAAGAAGTGCACGTTTGCATCAGACAGGGTAAAATACCTTGGTCATATAATTCAAAATAATTCAATCAGACCAGTAAAGGACAATTTGATTTCTATAAGAAATTTTCCTGCTCCAAAAACCCAGAAAAATATAAGACAATTTCTAGGAAAAATAAATTTTTATCATGAATACATACAAAAGAGGGCAATAATTCTAGACCCACTACACAATCTACTGAGGAAAAATCAAAAATTTATTTGGTCTACAGATTGTCAAAATTCATTTGAAAAGATAAAAAAACTACTATGTTCACAACCAGTACTGACAATTTTTGACCCAGATTTACCAATCAATATTTACACAGATGCATCGTTGGAGGGAGTGGGTGCAATTTTGAAGCAAACACAACATAACGGCAAAGAAAAGCCAGTGGCATACTTTTCAAAAAAAATTAATGAAGTACAAAAAAAGAAAAAAGCAATATACTTAGAATCCTTGGCCATCAAAGAAGCAATTAGATATTGGCAATATTGGCTCATAGGCAAATCATTTACGGTTTATTCAGACCACAAACCACTTGAAAACATGAACTTAAAGTCAAGAACGGATGAAGAGTTAGGTGATTTGTCATATTATCTGTCACAATATGATTTTAAAATAAAATATGCTCCAGGAAAAAATAATTTGGAAGCAGACTGCCTGAGCAGAAATCCAGTACTGAACACAGAAGAAAACAAAGAAGAAAAACTTAAAATTGTGAATTTAATAACGCTAAAAGAAATCTGTAAAGACCAAGAAAAAAATGAAGAAGTACAAAACAAAAAAGACAAGTTAATTCAAAAACATAAGGTATATTTTAAAAAAGTTAATAAAAAAGAAAAAATCATTCTATCAGAAGAATTTAGTATTAAACTCATAAAAAACATACACGAACACTTGTGCCACATTGGTATTAAACAATTACAGAAAAAGATTAGTCCACTATACACAGCGAACAATCTAACAAATAACATTAAAAAGATCTGTAAAAACTGTGATATCTGCATAAAAAATAAATCTAGAGGACACGACAAGGTTGGCCTTATGTCTCATTTAGGCCCAGCCACAAGGCCTTTTGAAATAATTTCTATAGATACCATTGGAGGTTTTGGAGGTTCAAGATCAACAAAGAAATATCTGCATCTGTTAGTAGACCATTTCACGAGATACGCATTTATTTTGACATCAAAAACCCAGAATTCGAATGATTTTATAAAATTAATCACTAATATATCGGAAACAGAGGATATTGGTATGTTACTCACTGACCAATACCCTGGAATAAACTCTAAAGAATTCAAAAGTTTTTTAAATCAGAAATTAATACAAATAGTTTTTACTGCGGTTAACGCACCGTTTTCAAATGGATTAAATGAAAGACTTAATCAAACTCTGGTGAACAAAATCCGATGTAAAATAAATGAGAAAAATAAAAAACTAGCGTGGACCACAATCGCAAAAGAATGTGTCAATAAGTACAACGACACAGAACACTCAGTAACGGGTTTTGCACCAAAATATCTATTGTATGGTACAGATGTAACAATTTTACCAAGCGAACTAAAACATAAAACAACAGAAGATAATTGGATAAAAGATAAAGAGATAGCATTAAAAAATACGATAAAATCTCATAATTACAACAAAAGACTATTTGATAAAAACAGAAAGCATGTTGAGTTCAACATTGGAGATAAAGTATATGTAGAAAATGGAAACAAATTAAACCGGAAAAAATTAGACGAACTAAAAATTGGACCTTATGAAATTGTGGAAAAGATATCGAAATCAATATACAAAATAAACACAGGCCACATAAAGTCAGAGTCTAACATTTTTCATATTACAAAACTTACCCCAGCTCTAACACTAGCAGAAGAAGATGAATAGACTTAAAAGCAAATGTTGTTATTTTCTTCCCCAGGGGGGGAGATGTAAAGAAACTATATTTCTTTAAATAAGTGGCGCCTTAATTTAAAATATGCGGCGCACTCTGCCGGTAAAGGCTCGCACATATGACATATGACATATGTGGGATAATAACAACCATGTGTATTCTTATCACACACAATAATAAAAATTAATTAATTTAAAATATAAATTATATAAATTCAGATAAACCAACGGGATTAGTAAATTGAAGAATAGACTTTAATTGTCGTTTCTCTATTTACAGGTACGAGTAAATAGCAATAGTTGTAAATAGTTATTAAATGATTAAAAAAATAAATACTCTATTTACAGAGCAACACTTTGAAGTTTATTTTACTTGTCTAGTTCCAAAAGGAAAATCAAAGATTCCTCTTATATATATATTTTATAGATCCCGAATTTTTTTGTTAACGGAATGACAAACATATATATACCCTATACTCACTATTGTGGAAGGTATTAAATATTATGGATATCAAAATATTTAAAATTTTTTAAATTTTATTAAATTATTTTGTTTTAATTTAAACAAAGTATTTATATTTCTATTTGCAATAACCTTCGACTTTCTCAGTAGAAGCCATTCACTGTCTAGTCCATTCGTTTCAATTATATAATATTCTTAATTGACTTAATTATAATTGTCTTTTCTCCTTGGACAAAAAACGCTTTCCCAACCCACAGTGTATCTTCAGAACAACATAACAACTAGCAGCATAACAGTGTTGCTATTGTTTTGCATTTCATACCCTTCCTTATTAATGGTCAGGGTGAGCATTGTCCGTATTCTTTTTCATCTTTGTCGGGTTAAGATAAATAAACTTGTCTTGTTCTTAAGGTTCCTAGTGACAGGATGGCAAATGTGTCAAGCATTGTTAAGTATAGTTTGTTGGATGGATGCACATCGCCATTCATTCACAAAGCGAACTCATACTACTAAACAAACTTAACAATATAAACGTTGAAATGATTAAATTGTACAACTTACAAACTGATATTAGTGTGCGTAAATAATATTGTACAAACTGCAGCGAGTGAGAGAGATGCAGGAAAGTGATAGATATCTGAAACTTAACCACAAAACTTTGCACTTCAATTAACTTTTTCTTCAATTACTTATTTTTTTTAGTGCTATTCCATCTTTGAGTATATTAAAACTTAAGTATATTAAAATTTTATACAGAGAATATATATCTCTTAAAGAGATAAAAGTAATTCATTTTCCATGATTGTCAAACCATAACGAATGCATAAAATATAGCATTTACAAAAACTAATATTGGTCTTTAGATTGCTGTAGTTCATCTCTGTTCAATTATTTTAATAATCGTCATACGATCTTCGTAGATTCAAATATGAGTATTTGTAATATATAATTTTTCTCTCAGAAATGTGGAATTCTAGAAAATATGAGCAACCTTTATTATTGAAAAATATTTCGCATTTTCAAAAAGAAAATAGAGAAAAGAATCTTAGGAAAATGCATTTCACTTTATATTATTTCTACATACGAGTATCAACAACTCAAGCATATAACTAGATTTTGCCAGAGTACAAACATAATGCTGACCTTGCATGTAGCTAGAAGACACATACTGCATTTGAAATATCTACGTTTATCAAGTGAAATATTTGTTATTTAATATTGAAATATGTATGAATGTTGTGGTTTCTTGTTTATCTTCTAAATACTTGAATGTGCAATAACATGGTTATTTGAGCAGAATATTTGAAATTTTTAAAATTAAGTACTACAGTAAAGGAATTCTTAAAACAAAAACAAAAAAGAGCTCGAAACAACAATAAATATATAAAAAAAAAAAAACACTTTAAATAGACATGAAGGCTTAATTTAATATGAAACAATACATTTTTTAAAAGGGTCTTACAAGTACACAGACATGTACAGCTGTCAAAAGAAATCAGTACTGAAAAGTGATCACGTTCCGTAGAACACTTGACACATAACAAGTAACTTATTGGACAAACTTCATGCTCAAATTCTAATGGCATTTTCGAAATATAATACCTTACAAATATGTCTATATAGAACATAAAACTTCCTATAATGTTAAACGATTATTCAATCAAAATTTTTTGAAATTGAAATAAATTGCTTAATCGGTTGGATACTGATTGAAACATGGCATATTACGAGGGCGGTATGATAAGTACCTGACCTTTGGTGGAGTTACTAATATTACACTGTGGAACAAATTCAGGTTAGCAAAAGTTAGGTCGATTCTGAGAGTGAGGGGTGAAAATAGAGGCTAAATTAGAAGACCCGTATCGCGGCGTTTGTTTATGTTAGTTCGAATTTCTTTTTAATCGACCTTCAAACTTTGCAGTCAAATGCCGATTTTCAGAATATTGTTTATATGGTTTTTTGGCTATAACTCGTCGACTAATTGATATTTTTTCAATCTGTAAAAGTCGAATTATTGCTAGAGACCTGTGCAACAATCACAATCTTTTAAAAAATTAATTTAGAAAATTTTTGTGGTGCTTATGGAGCAACATGTTGGAAATTTTATTTTTTTTTATGCTTTTTGAAAATATTTTCCAAAAAACCAAGTCTTTTTTGCTTTCTGTTTGATCTATAATATGCTTCTCAGTTTCTTCAATAAATTTCATTTAAAAAGAAAATGGTCTTAGTCGATAATTTGCGTTAAAAATTCCAAAGCCACTAAATTAACAGCGATTTAGGTAGAAGTAATTAAAAAGGGAACTTCCAAGAATTAGGAATTAGTAAAACAACTTTTTTGTTTTCAACCACCGCACAGGTAGCTATTTTTCTTTATTTCGTGCAAGCCTACTAATTTCGAAAAAGAAGATTCAGTTAAGACTCGAAACTCAGCCGAAGCTGATGTCTTTTAATTTTTGCTCGGTCGTGATAAAATTCGCTAGGAATTTTTCATTTTGTGAGTGATTTAAGTTAAGTGCATCGGTTTGATAAAAATAACAAAAAGAACATTGTATAATATATATTATATTAAAAATGTCGGAACCAAAATGTAAAATGGACCATTTTTGTAATGTTTGTGGACGTTTCATAGCGATGAAAAATGTGGCAATGCGAGTGATATCTTTTTGGAGCCTATAAACAATATTTCTCGCAAGAGTTTATCACTGACGTAAGCTATGACCCTAAAAAGTTTGTTTTAATTGATATTCAACTCTTATGCAATGAAAAGTGAAGAGAAGAAGGCTATGACTTTTGGTATACCAATGATGTGGTTAGACAACAGCCCGCATCAAGAAGAAAATTGCTATGGATGTATTAACTACCATAAAACTTTGAAAAAAAAGGAAAGCAAAGATTAAAACTTATGTAGCAGTGCCAAGTGTCCAATTACCATTTCCGCACTCAGAATTCGTTCCAGTACCAACATACCGAAGTATTGATCTTCAAACAGATATCAGTACTACAACCGCCGCTGCTTCCATCCATGGATTTCTTCTCAGAATACGACCCTGGTGAAGGTACATCCTATGAAACATCAAAGGACCCAATCCTAATCACACAAAACCAATTGGATGGAACTGTTGCAAATTTGTGTTTGACTCAGAAAAAAACGGAACTACTGGCTTCTTTTTTGAAAGGAAATAATTTGCTGGCGAAAGGTACCAAAGTAACAGCATACCGAAAAGAGGAAGAAGGGGAAGACAAAGATGAAATTCCAGAATGTCTGTTGGACGAAATTATCGACCTTTCTGATGATGATGACGATAACCAAGATATTAGAGAGAGCAGTGATGTTGATCCACAGCCGCCTGCTAAACGGCAACTGGCCAAATCATTAATTTAATTTATTTAATTTTTTTACTTAAAACTTTTCATAACTAACATTTCACAAATATATTTTTTCCATATTTTTATAATTTCTTACTCAATGTTTCTTCAAAACCAACACTGAACAAAATTGGTACATAAAAAATGAGAAGTAAATTAGTATTAAGCTAGAAAACGCAAGTTTTGTATTATGACTGTTTTCTTTTCAAATGAAATTTATTGAAGAAACTGAGAAGCATATTATAGATCAAATAGAAAGCAAAAAAGACTTAGTTTTGTGGAAAATATTTTCAAAAAGCATAAAAAAAATTAAATTTCCAACATTTTGCTCCATAAGCACAACAAAAATTTTCTAAATTAATTTTTTTTAAAAATTTTGTTGTTGCACAGGTCTCTAGCAATAATTTGGCTTCTACAGATTAAAAAAATATCAATTAGTCGACGAGTTATAGCCATAAAAATATATAAACAATATGCTGAAAATCGGCATTTGACTGCAAAGTTCGAAGGTCGATTAAAAAGAAATTCGAACTAACATAAACAAACGCCGCGATACGGATCTTCTAATTTAGCTTCTATTTTCACCCCTCACTCTCATAATCGACTTAACTTTTGCTAACCTGAATTTGTTCCACAGTGTTATAATATTAGTAGCTTAAAATGAGTTAGACGAATAGCATCATTATTTTGATTAAAAAAATTTCAACAACTTGAAAGCTTTGCTCTTATGTAAGTCCACCCATGATAAAATGGCAAAACTAAACTAAACAAAAGGCAAATGTCTTCTATTAAATCGGGTTTCAAATAAAGCAATGTTTCCACCTGAAAGTCATAAACCTCTGAAAAACACCACTTAATTTATTACTTATTTCTTTGCTTGTACGCTGCAGAATTTTCATCGTCGCAAATAATTTTATTAAGTCTAATTCAGCTGTTGTTTCAATCAGACGTGTGTTAGTGTAGCAAGAATTTGGTTTCGCTGTCACAGCGTATTTGTACGTGTTTTCTGCATTTTATTACTTTTTATTACTTAGTATTTATTTGTTTGTCAATTGTAGGCCTTAGATTGTAAAAGGGTATATTTTCTTATTCCTGATTTGTGTGCTTATATGGACTCACAACAATTGGATTGTGCTCGATATTATAACTTTTCGAAGGTTTTTACGAATTAATGAACGAAAACAGCGTGAATGGTGGATAAGTGCACTATGAAAGGCACTTGACGATGACAAGAATGTAGAGCGAAGTGATTTCGTGAAATCATACACCTAGAGTAGAAGAAACATTTGCTAATACAAATTTATCGAACTAAATCATCAAAAAAATTTAATTTTTCTCACTTTTACATGTTTTTTAAATTGCATAACATATGCAGGGCGTATGATTATTATTTGGTTGAGTGTAAGGAATGCAGACGTATAAGTTATATTCTTAATATTAAATCTGTATACATATATAAAAGAGTTGCAAGGATGATCATCGCCCAGCCCAAATCATTCGACCCAGAAGCTTGAAGTTTGGACTGTAGGTTCCTCTCTCGGCGTAAAGATCCACTAAGGACGGATTTTTAAAAACTCGTACATTAACGGGGTAAAAGCGGACAAAAATGTGGAAAATGGTAACAAATTAATCTAGGAATATGAAATTTGGTGTGTAGACTCCATCCGAGAAACAAATGTGGGCTCAGAACCAATTTTTCCAAATTCGGCCACTAAAGGGGAAAAAACGCCCAAAAAGGGTAAAAATTTTACCTTTCTGCATCTCCTTAACATATTAATATATGGGGGATTTCATGTCAAGTGCACCAACTTTTGAAACCGATGTCTCCCGATCGGGATGAAATTTGCACCAAGGTTAGTCTTATTGGATAGTAGTTCAGGCACAATTTTTCAACAAGATCGGTCAAGATCTCTCTTAGAGGGGATCAAAATTTGACATTTTGGCCAAACAGGTGTTTTTTCTCATCAATGTAACTTATTACCTAATGTTCTTAGAAAATTTTCTCCCAATATTTCGGAAAAAAAATACTTTAAAAAAAATTTTTTTTTGACTTTTTTTTTTTGCTAAATTAAAGAATTTTTTGCCTTTATTTTGAAAAAGGGAATTTTTTTTTTTTGTTTTCATAAGAAAGCTTAGAATTTTTCCTTTAAGAGCTTTTTGGTCGCTTAGTGGGATGGGAGTGGGATATCTATCAAAAAAAATGTTTTGTAACTCAAGACAACGGTTTTTCAATTTTTCACAAATGCACTATTTTGAATTTTTTCCTATTTGTGTGTAAAACCTTAGAAATAAAACTTATACTGAGAAACTAGACAAGTTAACCTTTCCAAACGTATATAACATACCTAACTAAAATTTTATACCCTCGATACTGTAATACCCACAATATGTTAACCTCAAGAAAAAAATCACTTTTTTTCTATAGAAATGTTGAAAAATTATTATTTTTTATTTATTTGTAATAATAATTAAATTAATATATAATAATAATATTAATAATAACAAGATAAATAATTTAATAAAATTTAATCTTAATTACATTAGATCCATTTATATCATAACTATTTTTATACTTAATTTATTGTAGCTGATGAAGTATTTAAGTCTTTTAAATTTTTAAATACCCAGTCTTTCATCCATCTTTTTTGTCGCCTTTATTTACTGCGTCTTTTTGTCAATCCTTTCTTGGCGTTACTAGGTTCAGCTGTTGATTTCGCTGCTGGTTTATTTGTTGTCTTTGGAAAGAAATCGCATTGAATAGAGGCAGAAAACTTTTTCAACTTGAGTCTTCCATCGACAAGCGGTATAAAAGCATGGTATTGAGCGTTGCCATCGATTGCTACCGCAGCATCGAATCTGCTCTTCAGTGTTTTCAATGTTTCCTGATGATCCTCTTTGCTACTAAAAACTATTTTAGTTTCTTTACAATAACTCTTTGCCCAATGGAATAAAGCAGTCGCATCTAAGATGCGATCTTGATGAGAGCACTGGAGGCTATATTTCGCTGCATTTCTTTTAAGGTTTGCTCCAATACCATTACATGCTCCTTTACCATGAGCAGTAGGATGAAATTGCCACTCAGCTGGCATTCCAAAATCTTTTTCATGGGCATAAGATTTGCCCAGCTACTTTTGTTTTTAAAATGTTGACGAGCTCCGTCCGAAACGTAGTATACTTCTTTACTGTAAATATAGATTTTAGAAATTTTAGCATTCTCTTCTGGTACTCATAAACTGCAACGGTATCATGTTTTAAATCGTCGGATATGATTGCCAAAATTTCGTGTTCCAGTTTTTCATCTTTCATGTGGTAAATAACTACTGTGAATATAGTTGCTTGGTCGTTATTGAAGTGGAATGCTTGTATGGCATCCTGAAGAACATATTTATAGTTTTCTGCGAAATAATATGAAATAACGAATTCACCAGACTTCAAATGCATCTTCAAATCCATGAAGAATGACCATTGCTCTTCGACTAAAAAGTCGTGGGTTCTCAAGTTTAGCAATCCTGTACACATTTCTTCCACAAAATCATCCACATTTAAGATGATTGTTTTCAATGTGCATCTGTCAGTCTGAATCCAAAAAGCAAATTTGACATCCTCTATATATTCTCGATCTAAAGAGTTGATTAAATTTTCTTTGATGAATGTGGTTTTCGGGCAATTGGTACATTCACCTAAGAGACAAGAAGTTGTTGCATTAGGACACATAGTCAATTTAAGGCAATCGCGGTAATCGTGTAAATCTTCTGCCGAATCATCTGTTAAATACTTTAAGTTAATTTCCTTCAACATCAGTTTAACATTTTCATGGTAAATGCAAACGCATACTGTGCGAGTTCCGCTGCTTTCTGCCAAAACGCAATGTTTTGGCCTCATTTGGGTTAATTTCGTGAAGCCAATTCTAACATCCTCGTGTTCAGATTGAAATGTTGCAAATAACTCTTTCAGGTTACAGATAACCATACTCTTCTGTTATGTTATGAAGGTATGTTACATACCTTCGGAAAGTTTAGTTTGTCTAGTTTCTCAGTATAAGTTTTATTTGTAAGGTTTTAGACACAAATCGGAAAAAATTCAAAATAGTGCATTTGTGAAAAATTGAAAAACTGTTGTCTTGAGTTACAAAACATTTATTTTGATAGATATCCCACTCCCATCCCACTAAGCGACCAAAAAGCTCTTAAAGGAAAAATCTTAAGCTTTCTTATGAAAAAAAAAATGCCAAAAAGGCAAAAAATGCTTTAATTTAGCAAAAAAAAATCTAAAATTTTTTTTTTTTTAAGTATTTTTTTCCGAAATATTGAAGAAATAGCGATCTAAACTATTTGGGAGAAAATTTTCTAAGAACAATTGGTAATAAATTACATGGATGAGAAAAACACCTGTTTGGCCAAAATGTCAAATTTGATTCCCTCTAACTCAGAGAGATCTAGACCGATCTTATTGAAAAACTGTGTCTGAACTACTACCCAATAGGACTAACCTTAGTGCAAATTTCATCCCGATCGGAAGATATCGGTTTCAAAAGTTGGTGCACTTGACATGAATAGGCTTGGCGATTTCTTGTTTTTTGTGTTGATTTGTAAATTGGCTATAGTTAATTAGCATGCCTTTAGGGTCTATATTTAATGAAAAAATAAAATTTCCTAGAATTTGCACTCGAATTTTGAGGGCTGGAATCTGCTAGTTAATATAATTATTGTAACTAACTTAAGCTAAGAGCTCTAGTTGCTGTGGCTTTCGACTCTGCATATGTGATTTTATAATCCATATAAGGTTGTGTAGCTTATTTTCTAAAGTATATTTACAAATTTGTTTAATGTTTTTTTCATTAACTCTTTTCAATGAGATCAGATGGAAGACTAGATCCGAAAATTTTACCTCTGGACGAATGATAGACGGTGCATTCATTTAGAATGTGGCTGACGTTATGTTCAGGATTACAGGATGGAGGTGTTGTTTTTTCGAGTAGATATTTATGTAAACATTTATAGAAGCCGATTGGGAGGCATACTATTTTGTTGGTTACAATTCTGGAGTAGGTAGTAGGATATGTTGGTTTTGTTTCTTTGGGATTATTAATTTTGCAGTTATGTTGATACATACTCCATTTTTTTTGTGTTGTTTGATTTAAAATGAGAGTGGATGGTGTTTAAGAAATCTCGTGTTTCATGTTTGTTGGAAATTTTATAAGAGGTTTATATTTTGCTTCTGTGGCTTCTATATCTGCAAGTTCATTTCCAGGAATGCCAACATGGGAAGGAATCCACGTCAATTTAATTTTATGTGAATGTTTTATAAAAATATCTCTGATATGACTTATTAATGGAGGTTCATACAACGAGTTTTTTTAAGCCTAGTTCCGCGAAGCTGAGTGGCTTGTCTGCAGATTCTAATTTTGGGGCCAGGGATAAGCCGGATTTGGCTAGTTTTTTGCAGCGACAGACCAAAGCCTCTGGTGGGAATCGAACCCACGACCCCCGCATCATAGGCGAGCACGCTACCTGCTCACCTACGGGGGCGCACGAATAGACGATAGCCTGTCAGTACGGATGATGAAATTGTGGTTATTGGTAGAGGCGAATTATAGTATCGAGGGTATAAAATTTTAGTTAGCTATGTTATATACCTTCGAAAAGTTTAGTTTGTCTAGTTTCTCAGTATAAGTTTTATTTGTAAGGTTTTAGACACAAATAGGAAAAAATTCAAAATAGTGCATTTGTGAAAAATTTAAAAACAATTGTCTTGAGTTACAAAACATTTATTTTGATAGATATCCCACTCCCATCCCGCTAAGCGACCAAAAAGCTCTTAAAGGTAAAATCCTAAGCTTTCTTATGAAAAATTAAAAAAAAAAAAGCCCTTTTTGAAAAAAAAAGGCAAAAAATGCTTTAATTTAGCAAAAAAAGAAGTCTACAAAAAAAAATTTTTTTTTTTATTTTTTTTTCCGAAATACTGAAGAAATAGCTATCTAAACTCTTTGGGAGAAAATTTTCTAGGAACAATAAGTAATAAGTTACATGGATGAGAAAAAACACCTGTTTGGCCAAAATGTCAAATTTTGATCCCCTCTAGCTCAGAGAGATCTGGACCGATCTTTTTGAAAAATTGTGTCTAAACTACTATCCAATAGGACTAACCTTGGTGCAAATTTCATCCCAATCGTAAGACATCGGTTTCAAAAGTTGGTGCACTTGACATGAAATCCCCCATATATAGAAGAGTTGCGAGGATGATCATCGCTCAGCCCAAATCATTCGACCCAGAAGCTTGAAGTTTGGACTGTAGGTTCCTCTCTCGGCGTAAAGATCCACTAAGGACGGATTTTTAAAAACTCGTACATTAACGGGGTAAAAACGGACAAAAATGGGGAAAATGGTAACAAATTAATCTAGGAATATGAAATTTGGTGTGTGGACCCCATCCGAGAAACAAATGTGGGCTCAGAACCAATTTCTTCCAAATTCGGCCACTTAAGAGGAAAAAACCAAAAAGGGTAAAAATTTTACCTTTCTGCATCTTCTTAACATATTAATATATATATACATGAATTTTGGTATACACACTCTACCGAATACGAGGGCATCAGTGCAGAATGAATTTATTGTTAATTCTAACGTCTAGGGAGGAAAAACGGCCAAAAAGGGGAAAAATTCTACATTTGGTATCTTCTAGACAAGCGAATATCAAATATAGTTTGTGGATAGAAACATCAAATGAAACGAAATCTTTTGGAAATTCGGATTTTAATACGGGGTAAAAACGGCCCGTAAATCTAAGAGTGTACCTTTTTGTATCTTCTTTACAAAGTAATTTAGGAATATGATATTTGATATGTAGATTCCATCAGAAACACAAACACCGGAGAAGAATAAAATTTGTTTTAATTCGAGTCTTAAGGGGAAAACTGATACTTTTCAACCGGTAAATTTTCATTTAAAAGTAGATTTTCTTAACAAAAGAAGTAACAAATTTATAGTCGGTATAGACACCTATACCCTATAACATGCGTTTGGAGAATTGGTCTTAGGTAAAACTAATTAGGTTTAGCAAAAAATCATAAACCAAATCCAAGACGCAAATTGGACCGATCCTGACCATATTTGGAAAAGTCACTTATTATTTGCAACAACATATACAAACCGATTTTGAGAAAAATCTGTACAATATTTTTGTTTTTGATAGGTTTAAGTGAATTGTCCTATATGGTTTATTTTTGCTCTACGGATTAATGGATGTAATAAACGCACCAAAACAATTCGACTGAGATCTATTTCATAATTTGAAACTTATGGCAAGTTAAGTCGATATCATAAGTGTTCATTCGAATTGAGAGTAGGTCCATTTTCACCAATTTCAATAGCGTTTGTCCTATGGCTTGATAAATAAAATAATATTGTTTTTTATCTTTATAATTTAAATAATTTTCGAACCTACTATGAATAAAAAAAAGTGGTACTTAAATAGAGTAGGTGGCAATACATTTTAAACTTTTACAAAATTCAAAATTTGCCAATTTTATAATAAAATAATTGTTTTTTTTTCTGCGAAATCGCTATTTGGTGCGTTCTATATTGGAAGATAAAAAAAATTGTTACAAAAAATACAATTAAAAAAATAGATAAGCGAAAAAGAAATATTTTTTAGAGATACCAAAACAGTGGAAACTGTTAAACCTCTTTACCAGAGTTGACTAAAATAATAAAAATAGAAGAAAGAGTGAAAGGAACTATAAAAAAAAAAATCTTAAAAAAAATCTGGAGTACAGAGATTGTGCTTACTAAATTTCAGAGAAATCCGTTGAAAAATAAAAAATTGTATAGCGAGCAATTATACCGAAAAACAGGAAATGAATTGTATATCAAAAGTGGGCGTAAAAGTAGGCGTGGCCGGCAGGAATCATATGGCGACCTTTCCCGGAGTACAGGTATCGTGCGTACCAAATTTTAGAGAAATCAGTTGAAAAATAAAAATTTTTATAGCGAACAAATATACCAAAGAACAGAAAATTAATTGTACACAGAAAGTGGGCGTAGAAGTATGCGTGACCAGTAAGAATAATATGGTGACCTTGCATGGAGTACAGAGATTGTGCGTACCAAATTTCAGAGAAATCCGTTTAAAATAAAAATTTCTATAGCGAACAAACAAACAAACAAACAGAAAATGAATTATATATATGTATATAGATGACAGTAGTTTTTTATATTTATTTTTGAATTTTTTTATGGCCCCTATTTTTTCACTAAGGAAGGAAAAGTTTAGTTAACTAATTTTGCAGTGTCATATCTGTCACATTACAAAATAAATCATTTTACTATATTTAATGTATGAATTCACGTTTTTTACATGCTTTATTAATAAAACAGTTCTTATATTAACTACAAACGACTGCTTCTTATTTGTCATACAAATAACTTCAGAGATTTTTCTGTGTTTTACAAACAATCTCTAAAGTGATGTCTGTTTGTTGTCATGTTACCTCACGACTGCTTTTTCTCCCAATTATTAATAACAATAATACTTTCTCATTTTTTCTAATGGTAAATATGTTATTCTGGCCTGTCTGCATAATTTTGTATATTTTTATGAACAATGAAAATGAAAAACTTTTACTGTATAATATTGGATTAGAAAGACCTATGAATGTCATGTATGTCACTATAGAATTAGCCGGGCCTGTTTCTTAAGGTTGCAAAAATTCTATTATTTCATAGTAGAACTTACTTTATCTAGATAAAAGAAGTTTGTGTTAAAAAACTAATGAATATAATTTAAATACCTGTTAAATCCTTAAAAAAGCGTTAATTGATCTGAAATTTTCTTACTTAAATTGTGTATTAAAATATGAATATAAAAAAAAGGATGAACATAATTCAAACTTAGTTTAAGTTTTTAAACTCTTAAAGTGGTCAATGTATCCACTTTTACTCGTTCGCTTTGTTTACGTTTCCCCACTAATATACTAATAACAAGTAAGAAACTTATGGTCGGTCTAGACCGACTATACGATACCCTATACCATGCGTTTAGAAACCCTATCTCTTAGGCCCAACTAAATGGACATAGAAAATAAGCAAAAACCAAATTTGAGTGGGATTTTTATTAATTTTTTTGGCTGCAGATATGAAAAAGTTAATATCGGATGCTATATCTATATGGGGACTAGGTCCACAAATGGACCGATGCTGACCATGGTTGGTAACGTCTCTTGTATTTTGCAAAATATATACAACCAAAATTTGAGAAGAATCAGTGCAATATTTTTGTTTTTTAAAAGATTTAAGTTAATATCGGGAAGCAGCTCTATATGACACCAAAGGGATCATTTTTGGACTACCCATTAATGGATGTAATGAACGCATACAAACCCAATTTGAATAAGATCTATATGACAATTTGGATCTTATGGCAATTTATGTCGATTTCATAGGGGTAATTTGTATGGGGGCTAGGTCTGAACATGGACCGAATTTCACCAATTTCAATAGCGTTCATTCCATGGCCAATGAAAGCTTATATACCAAATTTCATCAAAATATATTCATATTTGCGACCTGCAGTTTGATTACAAGGTTTACATGGACACACAGACGGACGGACGGACGGACGGACATTGTTAAATCAACTCATAAAGTGATTCTGATTCTATCGGTATAATTAAAGATGGGTCTAGGTCAAATATTTTTGGTTGTTACAAACAGCAGCACAAAGTCATTATACCCAAACCACATAGTGGTATAGGGTATAATTAATAACACTGTGCGGCAAATGGTAGGAATTCTTGTCAAAATGGGATACCTTTACTTAATTGGTAATAAAAGCGAAACGCGTACATAGATTTTCATGGTCTGTCTCATTTTGTTCATAGGTTATGTGACTGTACGCCAAAGTAATAAGACTTGACACTTTTTTTCGTTTTGGATTTTTTATGAATTAAAAAAAATATATTTTAATTTTTTAGGCAAAAAATATTGTTTTATCTTCATACATCTATTTATATCTGCGAAACTGTTGCTCATGTGGCGGAACATTATATGAACAGATTAAATGGATTGTAATTCTTAATTTTTCTAAATTCGTTTCAGCAAAATCGGACAAGTGGTTCTCAAGTTATGTCAAATAAAAAAGCCCAAAACAAATTCGCCTATACGATACTTACTAAGTTCAAATCTATACATCTCGATTCCTAGACGTGACCCAGCGAAACGCCGGGACACATATAACATTTTTTTGACCGATATAACTTTTCCCGGTAGTTTCATCCCATTCCGATTTTGGCTGTCGCACAGTGTAGTTTTAAGTGTCAATAAATTGGTACCTATATTGAAAGTGGTAAGAAAATATAAAGTACTAACCATTATATACGAAAATAAAGGGTCCGCCAAATAACTTTTTTTTTTTTTTGAAAATGCTATAAAAAAAACTACTAACTATTATCTCAAATTTCTTCTTTTATTTGAAAGTACAATCCTTCCGGTTAATAACGGAAAATAACTTCATCCAAATGGCTGCCTCGGCTGGCCATGCAGTAGCCTACACGATCGGTCCAATTTTTAAGCACATTATCGATTGTGTGCAGCTGTATTTCACCAATGGCTTCACGAATATTGTCCTTTAAAGCGTCAATTGTCTCTGGCTTGTTGGCGTAACACTTATTTTTGAGGGCACCCCACAAATAATAGTCCAACGGTGTCAAATCGCAGCTCCGAGGTGGCCAAACGACATCAGCTCTGCGGCTGATAATGCAATCTTCAAAAACAGGGCGCAACACAGCGAGTGTAGCTTCGGCTGTGTGGCACGTAGCGCCATCTTGTTGAAACCAAATGTTGCCAATATCCTCCTCTTCAATTTTTGTGAACAAAAAATCGTTCAACATGGCCCGCTAACGATCCCCATTGACTGTAACGGCCACTCCTTGTTCATTTTTGAAGAAAAATGGCCCAATTATGCCTCTGGACCAAAATCCGCAACAAACAGTGACTCGTTTTGGGTGTATCGGCTTTTCAATGTATGCGTGCGGGTTTTCTGTGCCCCAAATGTGACAATTTTGCTTGTTTACATACCCGCCAAGATCAAAATGAGCTTCATCGGAATAGATGTTTTTTTTGGCAAAATCGGCATCTTCTGTAAGTCGATCGCAGGACCACTTAGCGAAGCGAAAAGGCATTGGATGGTCAGTTGGCTTCCTGCACCAATTGGACTTTGTATGGCGTCATACCAAGGTCTTTATACAAAATTGGTCTCAATGATGCCTCCGAAATGTTGAATTCTTGAGAACGACGGTGAATTGATGTTGATTGCGCTTCATGTACACTTTCTGCCATAGCAGCAATATTCTCGGGTGTACGCACTGTTTTTGGCTTTTCACGCTTTGGTTTATCGATGAGGATGCCAGTTTCTTTCACTTTTTTCACAAGATAACGAACATACGGAGCTGACGGTGCTTCTCTACTTCCAAAATCCGTACACAATTTTCGCACACATTCTGCAACATTACCATGATTTTCAAAGTAATGTCGCAATATTTCCCAGCGTTGTTGAAGCGTATACACAACCATATTCGTTTAGGGGAAAGATAAAACTAATTATCTGTCAAATCAGACATGAGCTAAGTGTTACCATTCACGAAATAAGCACTAGTTGAAAAAAAAAACGTTAGATGGCGGACCCTTTATATATTTTTTTCAAAATATACGTGACTTTACCAAATATGGTCAGGATCGGTCCACATTTCGATCTAGTCCCCATATAAATATAATAGCATCCGATATAAACTTTTTCATATCTGCAGCCAAAAAAATTAAAAAAATGCCACTCAAATTTGGTTTATGCTTATTTTCGATATCGAATTAGTTGGACCGAAGAGAAAGGGTCTCTAAACCATGGTATAGGGTATCGTTTAGTCGGTCTAGACCGACTATAATTTCTTACTTTTTTTAAGTGTGTTCAGAGGGTCAATTAATTGGTACCTATATAAAAATTGGCAAAGAAATAGAAAAGTATTAACAATTATATACGAAAATTTATTTATTTATTTATTTATTTATTAATTACAATAATACAATTACAATAATTAATTTGGGATAAGGAGTACTAGCTGCAATGGCTTTCGACTCTGAGCATTTTCATTTTAAATGAGGTTTTGTAAACTATTTTCGAGTATGAATTTACAAATTAATTTAATATTAATTTCACATATATTTTTTAGCATATCAGTGGGTTTTTTAGACCCGAAAATACTGGTTCTGGATGAATTAAAGTGGGTGCATTCGTCTAGAATATGTTTAGCGTTAAGTTGTGTATTGCATGAGGTACACATAGGTGGAGTTGATTTTTCATAAATATATTTGTGTGAAAATTTGCAGTGGCCTATTCTAAGGCGTACAATAGTGCTAGTTTCTTTTCTAGTACAGTTTTCCGGGTAGATTGCTTTGATTCCCAGTGGATTAAAAGTCTTATAATAATGTTGATAGCTTAACCATTTTTGTGATTTTGAATTATTCAAATAAGTAGAGATGGTATTTAGTATATCCCGAGGTTCCCAGGTTGGATATTTAAGAAGTGGTCGACGTTTGGCCTCTTCTGCCGCTGAGTCAGCATATTCGTTTCCGACTATACCTACATGTGAAGGCACCCACATTATTTTAATTTTACTTTTTTGTTGAATACATTTGTTTCTGATTTTATTTATTAATGGTGAATCGTGCAGGGAATTTTTTGTGGCAAGAATAGAAGAGAGGCTGTCAGTGCATATTATATATTTCTGATCGTTTTCTGAGGCAAATTCTATGGCTACGAGGATGGCTAAGGCTTCTGCTGTAAAATTGGAGCAGTAATCATTGACGAAACCAATATTAATGAGATCGCCATCTTGCTTTACTGCAGCAAAGGTGGTGGAACCATTGGACTTAGATCCATCAGTGTACAATAAGTTCCAATTTTGTCCGATTAAGTGGTCGGAAATGTTTAAGAATGTTTGCTTATAAACATCAGATGGAGTAGTGGACTTCGGAAAATCAACCATTGATAATAAAAAAGATGAGTTTTCAATCATCCATGATGGTTCTGGTTGTGGTTTTATATATATAGGGCGAATATCTAAGTTGATATTACGAGAAAAATTTATACATCGAACAATTGTAGATTCAAGTTTAGGTATACGTCTACTGCTTATAGTTTTGATGACCTCTTGATACAAAATTTTGTTTCGGCAGATAAAAATTTTAGGTATAAGTTTGTACGTTAGATATATAGTTCGCTCCTTGATAGATGGCATTCCAGCTTCAGCTAAAATGTTTGCGGTGGGACTGGTAGGGCATGCTGTAATGCTACGACGGATTGCTGCATGGTAAGGACCCTGTATTAGTTTTATATGAGATGGTGCACACCAACCATAAATGGGGAGAGCATAGTCGATTTTTGAGAGTAAAATAGATCGTGTAATATTAATCATAGTTGAAATGTGAATCATAACGTTTTTGGATGTTAGGTATTTTACAATATTTAGTCTTGTATTTAAGTTTTTCCTAAGTTGTTGACAATGTTGTTTGAAGGTAAAACTTTTGTCAAAAATAACTCCCAGTATGCGAAGATGATCTACTCGTTTGATTTTAATATTGTTGTATTCTAAGTCGGAAATAGAGCAGTTGCGTTTTTTGCAGATATGTAAAAGACTGCACTTTTCAATAGAAAGCTTAGCTCCAGAAGATGAGCACCATTTATTAATGCTTTTCAAGGTGTTAGAAAAAATCTCCCTGACTTTGTTGTTATCTTGAAGTTTTGTAAAAATAATCGCATCATCAGCATAAATTGCATGTTCGATGTGTTTTTGTGTGGAGATAATTTTACTGAATTGGTTAAAAGCAATTACGAATAATACGACAGATAATGGCGATCCTTGGGGTATGCCATTATCTAGAGGTAATGTTTTAGAAAGCTGGCCGTTAACTGAAACTTTTATTTTCCGGTTACTCAAGAAGCTCTTAATAATATAATACATATTTCGCCCTATGTTCCTACTGGCTAGCTGTTGCAAGATGACGTGGATACCAATGCGGTCAAAGGCCTTTTCAAAATCGGTGGATAAAATGCTGACGTGATTTCTGGTAGATAAAGCTTTTGATATATAATGTTGAAGGTAGAGCAGTATATCGTCGGTACCTTGTTTTTTCATAAACGCGACTTGGTTGGGAGTGATAAAGTTGTTCGTTTTTATGAACCACATAAGCCGTCTGGCGATTATTTTTTCTAGCGTTTTACCTATACAAGGTAAAAGAGATATTGGTCTAAATCCAGTTACTGTATGATGGTCTTTATTTGGCTTTGGAATAGGGATAATAACTGCAGTTTTCCAAGCTTGAGGATAAACACTGGATATAAATATGTTGTTGAAAAGTGAGAGAATGTGGTTTTTTGCTGCAAAACTTAAATTTTTTAACATTGGGTATGGAATGCGATCATCACCAGGTGTTTTACCTTTGGCAGAATGTAAAGCGTCTTCCAACTCTGTTATATTGATTGGTGTTTCAATTTTCGTAGCATTTTTATTGTAATATTGAGGATTAAATGTTTGGTGTATGGAATTGGATTTGTATTGTCGGTAGCACTGAGAAAAATTTTTGTCATCAGATTATTCTGACCAATGTTTTACAAAGCAGTTAGCGATATCAATTGATGAAGTGAGCGTAGTTGGTCCTGACTCTAAAATGTTTATAATGTTTGAAGATTTTGCTCCTGTAATGCGCTTTATATCATTCCACATACGTTGAGATGTTGAGCTAGGTTTGATATTTGCAGTAAATTTCTGTAGGGAGGCAGCTTTGCTTTCTTTGACAGATCTCCTGAAGATTGCATTATGTTTTTTATAGAGTATCAAGTTTGAATCGCTTCTAAAACGCTTGAAATTATGCCAAAGACGTTGTTTTTGTTTGCGTAAAGCGTCTAATGTAGAGTTCCACCATATTACATGGGATCTAACAACGTTTCCTTTAGTTTCGGGAATACTGATGTTTGCTGCTGACCTGATGCATTTAACTATGGACGCAGCCTGTTGGTTGACGTTTGTATTGCTTTTAATATTGGATATATATTCATCGCATTTATTTCGATACAAAGTCCAGTTTGAAAAATCGGTTTTATATTTAGGTTTGAGTTTCGTTTTTGTAGCACAAGCACTTTTTTGAATCGTTATTAATATTGGGTAGTGATCACTACCGTGAAGGTTGGGAAGTGTTTTCCATGTGCACAGTGGCGCAAGTTGGGAATTGGATAATGAAATATCAACGTTTGTGAAAGTGTTATGGGTGGTAAAATGTGTAGGGGAGCCATTGTTTAAGACTATCAGATCTTCATTCAAGATAATGTTTTCAAATATTTTGCCGCGAGGATTAGTGTTAATTGAGCCCCAAAGGGTACTCCAAGCGTTAACGTCGCCAGTAATGATGAGTGGAGTACTTAAGTTGTTTATTATTGTACTTATTTTTTTTTCAGTGAAGTGTTGATGAGGGGGAATATATGTGCACGCTACAGTAAGTTTCATACCAATATCAATTTCAATAGCAATAGCAGCTATTTCATAGTTGGTGTACTTAAGCTTGTGTGGTATTGTTTTTTTGACGAGAATGCCAATTCCTTGTTTGGCTGATGTGTTGCAGGATAAATTATGGAAGATGCCGTTGTACTGTTTCGGATAAACAATATTTGTATGGTTAGCTGGGATATGAGTCTCTTGAATGGAGATAATGTCGGGGTTTAGATCTTTGATAATGAGTTGTAATTCGTGGTAATTATTTATAAGGCCGTTAATGTTCCACTGTATAATTTTCAAATCCATATCGAAAGATAGTGTACAAATTATTCTTCGTCTAAGAACATTATTTCCTCGTTATCATTGTATGCAGTATTTTGTAATATTTTATGTATATCAAGACTTTTGTCTTGTGTTAAATTGAGTGCTTCTTTTTTTTTAAATAAGTTGGTTGTTGTAGTTGGATTGTTTGCTAAAGCTTTTGTTGTTGATCGTGTTTCATATCGTGATACTGTTTTAGAGTTATTGTTGTTAGATGTTAGTTTTAAAGTTTTTTTTTCTTGTGCACTTGTTTTAGGTGTACAAGTAATATTGTTTGTGTTTTTCGTAATTTCTGTTTTATTTGGTAAAGATGTTGTTGTAGGAGTACTTGTGTAATTGTTTTCTGTAAGTTCTGTGTTATTTTTAATAGTTTTATTGTTGTTAGTTGTGTTGTTAATGTTTTTGCTGGTTGTATCATCAGAGGATGATCGTGCTGTCGATTGAGGAACAGGTTTGTTGTTGGTTGTCACATCAGAGTATGATTGTACTAAAGGTGGTGTTGTTGTTTGTGCTTCATATTTTTCTTTGGCAGCTTTTAAGGTGCATTTTTCAATAGTTTTAATTTTTAGAATTTTTTTATGCTGCTTAAAGACTTTACATTCTTTGTAGGTGGAGGGGTGTTCCTCGGAACAGTTAATGCAAAATGTTCGTGTACAGTCATTTGGTGTATGAGGAGGCAATGCGCATTTTTCACAGAGTGGACTGTTTTTGCACCATTTATTGGTATGACCAAGACGTTGGCAAGATTTGCAACGCATGGGGTTGGGGAAATATGGTCTCACTTTTACTTTATGCCATGAAACATCTAATTTTTCTGGGGTTGAGAATCGATCAAAAGTTAGAAGCAAAACACCACATGGGGCTAGTTTCTCTTCGGAATTTTTCTTTTGATATTTGTATATATCAACTACTCCTTGTGAACTTAGTTCATTAATAATTTCATTTTCCGGAACATTATTTAGGTAAGGGGCATAAATGGTACCTTTGGAGTAGTTAAGTTTGGAATGATACTCACATTTAATGGAACACACACCGGGTAACGTTTTAGTTGTTATTAATTTGTTGGCACTATTTTTATTACCAATAAGCAGTAAGAGGTTTCCGTCTCTTAGCTCCGAAACTGACAAAATGTCTGTGCAAATTAATTTCAACGATCGGTGAACAGAAAAGCACGAATATTCTTGTATGTTTTTATCGCCAATTGCAGAGAGAATGACGTATTTAGGATCCGGTTTTTGTATGGTGGGCAACTCTGGAAATATTTCGAAATTGTTTTGGTGTGTGCGTTTCTTTTTTGCGCGTGGAGGGATTTCCGCTAAAGCCGAATAGCGGTTATCCCCCAAGTAGGGCGAAACCGACATTTTCACAACAAACTATATACGCGATTTTATTGAAAAATACTACCAATACGAAAAGTTCTTGTGATCACTGTAATGTAAAGAAAAAGACACTCAATGAGGGCAAAAGAAAAAAGTCAACCGCACGTGGCAAGTGTTAGTCGATGACTGTGTGATATACGAAAATATTATCAATTTTCTGAAGAAAATATGCAATATATTGTGAATAATATTAAAAAAACTTTATTACCAAATTTCAATAAACGATGGGAAGATCAAACTGAATTTTAAAAATATTTCTTGAAGAGAATGTTGAGTGGTTAAACGGAGACTTTTGCAGAACTGTGCCAGCAATAGTGAAGCCTAAAAATCGTACTGTAAAACAAGGAAAACCATGTATATCATATGAAACATCATCAAAATCGTCTAAGCAACGTACAAATACTTCTATATGTACAGATAAAGTTATCGAACATGTTTATGGCGCATCTGTCGAAGTCTTACGATCGGTAGGAGAGTGAAAAGAATATAAAATTACTGAATTGCTTAGAACTTCTTCAAAACTTAAAAAATGGAGATTCTTGAAACTCTTGAAGATTCCAAAAATGGTGGATCCTGCGACAAATTAGAGGCGTTAAGTGTATTTATTGATGTAGACCTGACAAAAGCACAATACATTTATTTATGCATATCATAAAATTTAGGAAGCAAAAACGTTGCTGCCTTCCTCCAGCATTTCTAGAAGTAAAGAATATTTATACTAAAGTAAGGTATTTAGAAGATCTGTTAGATCACACAATAACTAGGATTTTAATGATTTATGCTGTGGATACTAAGAGCTAAACAGACCTAACTTTTTAATGCAAATGGGGCTGTGATGGTTCCTCAGGTCAACCAGAATATAAACAATCAGGATTAATTAATGAGAAATCAGAATTAATATCTGATACGAATCTGTTCGTCACATCTTTAGTACATATTTAACTTATAAACGAAGAAACAGGTTTTTTAGTTTGGAAAAATCCAGTCTGTTCATCTGTTCGATATTGTCGCCCCATTTCAATAGAACTTTGCAAAGAAACCCCTGCTGAAACCAAGGAAGTGGTAGATAATATTGAAACTAAAATAAAGTTATTGTCACCAACTGTAACTTCCAAGAATGAAGAGAATGTAGCCTTTAAGCATAAACTGTTTCTAACAATTACTGAGACAAGTTTTGAAAAATACACCTTCAATCACATCATGCACCATATGCAAAGCGACACCGACTCAAATGAATAATTTGGAGAGAGCAACTGCAAGACCAGAAGATGAATATGCTTTTAAGTAGGGCTTATCTACCCTCCACGCTTGGATAAGATGTATGGAAATGATTTTGCACACTGGTTATAACAGTGAATTCCAAAAATGGTCTGCGTTAACTCAACAACAAAGAAGCTAAAAAAAGCGAATATGCAAAAACGTTTTCGTGAAGAGATGGGATTAATTATTGATAAGCCGAGGCGAAGAAATGTTAGCAGCAATTATGGCAATACCGCAAGAAGGTTTTTTTTAATTCTTCGCGCTCTGCTGATATAATTGGCGTAGATGAAGTTTTAATAAAAAGGTTTCACATTGTTCTTCAAGCTTTATCGTCTGATTTGATACTAGACCATAACCAACTTGGTGAAAATGCAATGGGAACAGCAAGATTGTATGTATATAGAAAAATACAACTGGTATCATATGCCACCATCTGTCCATAAAATATTAATACATTGAACATTATAAAACACTTCGCACTATTGCCCACTGGTCAGCTGCCAGAAGACGCACAGGAGTCGCGAAATAAAGATTATTAAAACTGTCGATTACATCACTCTCGAAAATGTTCGTGATCTGCCACTAATGAAGATGTTTTCGCCAGACTTCTATTACCTCTGATCCCTATGTAACAAGTGGTCAGTGTATAATGACTTTACGCGAATATTTTTAACTACCAAAAATATTTGACCTAGACCCATATTTTATTACGCCGATCGACTCAGAATCACTTTCTGAGTCGACTTAGCTATGTCCGTCCTTCCGTCTGTCTGTGTGTCCATATAAACCTTGTAATCAGACTACATTTTGCAAATATGAATATATTTCGATTAAATTTAGTAGATAAGTTTCTATCAGCTATATGATGAACGCTTTTAAAATTAGTGCAAATCGGTTTATGTTGAGACCTAGACCCCATGCAAATGAACGCTATGAAATCGACTTAAAATCCCAATTATCATATAGATATCGGTAAAATTGGGTTTGTTTATGTTATCAGTAAATAAACCCTATAGGACAATTCTTAGTTATAGCCCCCATATAAAGCTGATTCCCGATCTTCTCTTAAATCAATCAAACAAAAAAATATTGCACAGGTTTTTTTTCTCACATTTGGTTTGTATTTGTTTTTGCAAAAAATAAGTTACCTTAACAAATATAGTCAGGATCAGTCCATTTTTCGACCAAGTCCTCATATAAATATAGCATCCGATATGAACTTTTTCATATCCGAAGTCAAACAAATTAATAAAAATGCCACTCAAATTTGGTTTATGCTTATTTTCTGCTAAATTTCTTGCTTGTTTAATCTTCTTTTTATGAACGTGCAAAAGTGGATAAATTTCCAATCTTGAGTATTTGCTTAAAAACCTAAGCTAATGCCGTTTTCTGTTCTGACAAAAAATGTCGCATTTTATTTGCACTTTTTTCGAAAAGTTTATTTTTTATATGTTCTGAATTAAGAGCAACCTTATCTTATACATCAGTCGAAAGGTATCCAAGTCGAGCCCTCGTAAATCGGAAAAAATGCAGCCATTGGCTTCTTTCAGGTCATAGTGTAAGAATATTTCCTCATTGTTCCCCTTTTTTGAATATGTTCCTCCTATGACTTCAAAGAGAATAATAAACAAAATTTTTTTGCATTTTACGAACACAGCACATTGGGACTTTTCGATTGATATATAAGATAACGTTGCTCTTAATATAGAATATAGAAAGAAATATACTTTTCGAAAAAAGTGGAAGTAAATTGCGACATTATTTGTCGGAAAAGAAAACAACATAAGTGTAAATTATGTTTTTATTTTTTGATACCAATATTAATACTGAATTTAAAAACGAACATTTCAGAACGAATAATACTTTTTTAGGGATTTTATAGGTATTTGAAGGTCAAATTGAATAACATGTATCCGCGTGTGCTAGCTCTTAAAAATGTTTCCTCTGTTCAAGGTTGCTTAAATACAGGTACTTAAAAAACAACCCTCGCATATAAGTTTCGTTTCCATTGCAGTCAGGAATTTGTTTTATATCCAAACTCTTTTGTATTGTTTGGCATTTTATTGTAATGCCTTAACCATAAATGTTTTAACCGAAAATTTTGTCCACATATAAATTTCAAAAAGAGTCCATTACTGTCAGTCTGTAACAAAAAAAAATAGCACACATGCACAACTTAGAAATATTTCCAATTTTCTTTTGACTTTAATAACAATAATAAGTATTAAATATGGTCTGCAGTTTATCATCATACTTAGTCCTTATCCCCAAATATCTGTATGTACGAAAATTATATAAATGTTTCTTTTTAGTTATCTTCTCTTTGTTGGCAAATAACTTAATTAAATGTCATCTTAAGCCATGATTTTCTAAAATTAACCCTCAAGTGTTCATAAATGTACATACATATATTTATAAGTATATGTGTATGTGTGTAGGTATACTCAAGTAATAATAACTAATGAAAAAGATACTCGTACGGTTGAAAGAATGATTTTCAATCTTAAACATCAAATATTGAAAAAGGAAGCACATATGTGACCACCGGATATGGAGTATGTATGTTTGTATTTTATTTTGAGTGCTCGGGCGGAATTGAGCACAGTTTTATTATTTCATTCGTTAGAAGTTTTGGTATTTTGTTATAAATGTTTTCTATAACAAGTAGCTATTGGCAATTTATTGTTTTTACCCACTGCTAGATAAATAACTTCCTATCGGAAGTGTTCTTTAATGATTGCGGTCTAAATGAACGAAGACATTACATGTTTGAAATATATATAATTTGTATATATTATGTTTGTTTTATTAATGTTTTATGTTAATTTAAATATATGGTATAACGACAAATGTTAAAATTATTACTAAAAATTTTATTGTTCCGTCATCACAGCAACGGGATGATATGCTTCATAACTTAGAGATCACATAGAGTAAAACCGCGTTTAAAGTTTTTCACTTGGTGATCTGGTTTCCTTTTTGAAAATACTTCAAAATTTCAAACGTTACATTTTTTAAAAAATATTTAAGTACTTATTCTCTAATACTACTAATTTTGTGCCTGTTTTTTATTTTACCAAAAATTTAGTTAATAAAACCTTTTACAAGTTTATCCTTCCAATAAATTATTTCCCAAAAAAAAATATGTCGTGAGCCAAGGAACACATATTTAGAATGTTATCCTTCAGCTTTAATAGGCAAGTGTTAATAAAAATTAAATTTGAAATTTGAGTAAAATATGAAACTTCTAAATCTTTAGATAGAATTAGATGAATATTGACCAGAACAGAGGTACTGACAGCTGGTCTAAAATTATGGGAAAAGAAATAGGAAGTTGTACCGATCAGCAGCCACAAAAAACAAAGAGCAACATAAAATGCATTTATAGAAAGAATACAAATACTTAGGAGCACCAGATTGGTAACTAAGTTTTAGAAGCCATACAAATATATTCGGAACAAAATAGCAATCCAAAGTTCGGCCCTCGCTTGAATGTTGCCTAACTTCTAACTTTTTTTTGATTATTAGCCAACACTCATGGAATGTCTCTATAAATGTGTTGATATCAGGAAAATAGGTTATGGGAAGGTTATGCAGGTTATGGTTATGGAAGGTTATGGACCATCAATCAAAACAATGCTGCTTAAAACAGCCAACGAGATTGTCGGCTTCACCAAACACGAAATAAAAGAATGGTTAACTACCACTTTCTGGAATCTAGTCGATGAAAGGCGAGTGGTAAATATCCAGTCGATGAGTACCTTAGACCCTGTTAAAAAGAAGGAGCTTAGTGCGAAGCTTAAAATGATGTGAAGCAAGAAAAACGTCAAGCCAGAAACGATAAACATAGCTTTACGAATAACCTCGCTGCAGAGGGGTAAACCGCCAGCAGAATTGGCGATATGAAAACAGTCTTTGATGTTATAAGACGGCCTTCAAACAAGAAAATCCAAGCTAACTTGCCCATAGAGAACAAAAAGGGCAGCATTCTAACAACTTCAGAAGAACAGCTAGACCGTTAGCGAGAGCACTTCGAAGAAACACTAAACTAATTCGATAACGAAAATACAATAGGGGATGAAAGCCTATTTCCCAACGAACCTTCTCTCCAAACTATATCAATAACACAAGCAATAATGCAACTGAAAAGCGTAAAAGCAGCAGGGATCGATAACCTACCAGCTGAGTTCTACAAAACGTGCCCAGAAGTTTTTGCAGATATATTGCACCCGTTATTTAAGGAAATATGGTAAACTGAGAGTATGCCCCAGGAATGGAAGGAAAGCTTAATAGTAAAAATCCAGAAAAAGGAGACCTAAAAGAATGCTGCAACTGGCGCGGCATTGCACTGACTTTAATAAGATCCTGCTCAATCGAATTATCAACCCCATAGATCAGCAATTAAGGAAAGAGCAAGTTGGGTTTCGACCAAATAGGTTTTGTGTCGACCATATCAACAGCCTCCGGCTGATTATAGAGCAATGCAATGAATAAAACTAACGTTATACCTGATATTCATCGATTTTGAAAAGGCTTTCGATACGATAGACAGTAAAGCCATATGGTCGGCATTGAAGAATAAAGGAGTACCACCGAAAATAATAAATTTAATTAAAGCGCAATACGATGGATCAAGCGCGAGTGTTGTTCATAGCGGCAGTACGAGCGAACCATTTAATTCTCTTACCGGAGCCAAACAGGGCTGCATATTATCGCCTATATTGTTCGCCGCCACACCAGACAAAAACATGTAAGAAATTATAGTCGGTCCAGACCGACTATACGATACCCTAGAGACCCTATCTCTTCGGTCCAACTCATTGGATATAGAAAATAAGCATAAACCAAATTTGAGTCCCATTGTTATTAATTTTTTTGGCTGCACATATGAAAAAGTTCATATCGGATGTTATATTTATATGGGGACTAGGTCGAAAAATGGACCGATCCTGACCATACTTGGTAAAGTCACTTATATTTTGAAAAAATATGCTCAAACCAAATTTGAGAAAAATCTGTGCAATATTTTTGTTTTTTGATATATTTAAGTGAAGATCGGGAAGCAGCTCTATATGGGGCCTATGACTAAGAATTGTCCTATAGGGTTTTTTTGGACTACTGATTAATGGATACAATAAAAACATACAATTTGACTAAGATCTATGTGATAGTTTGGATCATATGGCAATTTATGCTGATTTCATAGGGGTCATTTGTATGGGGACCAGGACTGAGCATTGACCGATTTTCACCAATTTCAATACCGTTCATCCTATGGCCGATAAAAGCTTATATGCCAAATCTCATCAAAATATATTTATATATACGGCCTGTAGTTTGATTACAAGGTTTACATGGACACACAGACGGACGGAGGGACGGACATCGCTAAGTCGACTCAGAAAGAAAATGATTCTGAGTCGATCGGTATAATAAAAGATGGGTCTAGGTCAAATATTTTTGGTAGTTACAAACAGCAGCACAAAGTCATTATACCCAAACCACATAGTGTTATAGGGTATAATAATGGGCGTCGAGATAGTTATAAGCTGGAGAATCAACCAACATCTCGAAGACCTTGACTACGTCCTATTTGCGTCCAGGGAAAAACACAGGCAAGACAAACTCAACGACCTCGTCTTAACAGCTGCAAAAGTCGGCCTGCGCATAAATATAAACAAAACCAACACCTGCGATGTAGCCACCACGCAACCCCTATCAACTTCAACATCAAAAGCACATCCATCGAAATCGTCGACAAATTTTGCTATCTGGGCAGCATCATAACACTTGACGGAGACGCCTTAGCAGATGTGGAAAGTCGAATAACTAAGGCTAGAAGTGTCTTTCACCAGCTATACAATGTCTGGAAATCGAACGAACTCTCTCCGATGACCAAAGTATAATGCATGCTACAAACCTTTACCAATAGATGCTTGCTAAACATCTTTAGAATATGGTGGGCTCGAATAATCACTAACGATGATCTGATCCAACTTGCACATCAAGATCACATTAATACCCAAATACGACGGCGAAAATTGACATGGCTAGGTCACACCCTAAGAAAACTCTACAACGAAATCTGCCATGGAATCCACAAGGCCACCGAGGACGCGGACGACCAAAAACTACATGGAAACGGAGAGTGTAAAGTGAAACCGGCAAATCCTTCAATGAATTACGTTCTTTAGCAATTAATAGACAACAATGGAGATTCTATGTAAATAGTCTATGTTCCTGATGGGATACGACAAAAAATAATATGCCGACCCCAAATACCACAAGCTTTGATATTAATGCACCGTGCCGCATGCGTTCATCCTTATACTAAACTGTATAAAAACACATGCACATTTTTGACCAATAGTTTGATTACAAAGTTTACATGGATATACAGATGGATGAACAAACAGACAGAAAATAATTCAGAGTTAAAATGATTCTGAGTCGATCGGTACAATAAAAGATGGTAATTACAAACATCACACTACATGTAAAGCTGGGCTTAGTTAACAATTTTGTTAAAGCACTAGACAAAGAGAATAGAGCCTTTGCTTATTTAAAAACAATATTTTCAAATCTCTCATTTGCAAAAATTGGCGAAGGCGTTTTCGATAGTCCGCAAATTCGAAAACTGCTTCTAAGCCCTACCTTTAAAGAGTTATTATCATTATTATTATGAGAAAGCTGCATGGAATTCATTTCTACTAATTGTTTTTAACTTTCTAGGAAACTTCTGGAGACCAAATTACAAAGAAATCGTTCGTGATTTGCTTGAAAACTATTCACAATGAATCAGTAAAAATTCCATTGTATCAACTTATGCCACAATTCATAGAATCGAATTTATTTATACTAATATAATAAAGATGTCATGTTTGTTTGTTTGTTTGTTTGTAGGAGGTACTCTCCGTAACTACTTATCTGATCTTCCTGAAATTTTTATAGAGTCTTACTGCGGATATGGGAATTTTTTTAATATTTTTAGTGGGCGTGGCACCTCCCATACAAAATAAATTTTTAATATCATATGTATTGAGTACTTTGATAGGGAGAGCTTTGCAAATTTGTGTGAGGTCACCTATCTTTAATGTTAATAGATATTCCTGAAATTGGCGAAATCGGATAAGTGGGCGTGGTACCTCCCATACAAAGTAATTAATCAATATCATATGTCTAGAGTACAGCTTTGTAAATTTGTCTTATGTCATCTATTATTAACGTAAGTAGTCAGGGTGGGAGACCCATATAAAGTAGATATTAAATGAAATACATCTGGAGTACTGTAACAGTGAGAGCCTTGAGACTTTGCGTGAGCCCTTTCATTACGATGAGTTGGTAGGGGGGAAGGGTTGTTACGGAAGGGTTAGCGAAGCAAACCGGGTTACGTCTAGTATGTTATATAATATTAACTTCACTTTCCAAATTACGGTAGGATGGTTCATATAATTCAGTTATCACAACAGAACTACCAAAATTTGGTTGCAACAACGAATCCATCCTCTGTGTGTGGGACCATTTTTAGTCATAGTTCCCATATTAAGCTGATTCCCCCTCTTCACTATCACTACCAAAACACACAAATATTACATGTTTTTTTTTACAAATTTGCTTTATAAATATTTTTGAGAAAATCTAGCGACTTTATTAATGCGACCGCGTTTAGTCTAGTCTTTGAGCTAGTACCCATATATAAATAATAACAGATATGAACTTTTTCATATCTGCATGCCGCAAATTAATACCAGTAACAATTATATTTGGTTTATGCTTATTTTCTGTATCCAGCTATTGCCTCAATGAAGCTGGATCCAAGAACCAACATTTTGAACAAAAATTTTTCGATATACTTATTATAAAAAAAAACAACGTTAATTGAACCATTTATTTTTTATTTCCGAATATACTATCATTTCAAGAACATTTATTTTAATATTTAGTGTAAATTTTTTTATTGTTTCAAGAACGTTTTTTATTGAACCATTTATTTTTATTATTTTAGTACATACTTCAATAAATATTAATGAGGTTTTTGTTTCCTTTGCTATTGTTCAATGTTTTTAAATCTACATCAATTTTAGTATGTGCTTGCACATCGTACTTGTCTTTCATGATTTTCATCTGTTGTTGACGCGCGAAATTTTCTTTTACAAAATTTTGTTTTGAAAAACAAAATCTTCACAAACATATACATGTCCGAAAGCGCTTACAATTTATTAGCAAATAAGCTTAAGTTAGGATACTTTCTGCAGTAATATGCTTGTTGTAAAAATCAGTTGCTGATTTCGTTTGTTGAACCTTCTTAAACTTTTTGTTACATTGCAAATTAATTGCTTCCATCTGGAATTTCTGCATGCAATAGATAAGAAAATATGTCAAACGCCTTGTCATATTTTTTAACTTCTGAGAAACGGGGATTAAATCCAGCTAGCCAATTTCATCAGCGTATTTTGCATAATTTATTGGTTCATTGCTCTTAAGTTCTTTTACTTTTATTATTTTTAATAGTGCGTGGTAGAGAAGAGGAAATCATATATTTTTAAAAATCATTAGTACTCTGTCTTTGGATAGGTGATTACATTACACCCTGCAAAAGTTGTTATATTATAATTGAATAGATTATTTCTATATGAAATTTTTCTACTTAGGATCGGCCGTGAGATTCGTCTTTCTCACATACACTCGTACGTGATGACCTCACCTAAAGTCAGGCCTGGCTTATAATCAGTTTTCATACTATACAGCTCTTACTTCATATTTCTTCTAATTGCTCAGATCCCAACGATATTGACAATACAAGGTAAGCAGTAACCAAACTTGATTGTCATATATTTTAAATAATATGTCTTCAAAATTTAATGTACCGCCAAAATACCTTACTTTTTCCTAATAGACAGGCCTTTAATGCATACCAAGCAAGTACATTATTATTTTTTTTTTTTTGGTTCTTCCTTAGACTAATTCTTTTTTTTTTAGCAAATTTTCTTAAACACTTCAACCATTCCAATTTGTTTTTGTAATTTATATCAAATACGCATCCAGTCATTATTTCCACACCCAATACACAGTCGTTTATCATATTATTTTGAATTTAAAATACATTTGGCCACATAATCAAAGCCACAACCAAAATATGGTTATTATATGTTGTTATTGTTCTCAATTTGCATTATACATCTTATATTACGTATTCCGCTCTTTAAGCCATATTGTCGATAACAAGTTGAAAAGTTATAAAGAAAGATGCAAAGCCAAATCTTCAATACGCTACAATGATATTTTAAACTAAACTACTTTCATTTTTATATAATTAATATCTTAACATACTATTTTCAAATTAAAATATGTTTTCAAAAAACTTTTATTTTTAAAAAGTATATAATTTTGTAGAAAAAATCTAAGTATCATTCAAAATAGTCGAAGCCTTAGAGAAGATAAATTTTTTATTTACAAATTGTTACAAACGCACTGACCAATTGAATACATTATCTCATTTGCTCTGAGTGGGGGAGATAATCAAATTTATGTATCCAGTAATAAACAGCTCAGATAATTTATTATCCCCCACAACGAATTCACGTTCATATAAATTTACAAGTCCATATTTATTTGCAACGGGGGGTTATTTATAAATGATTTTTTGGCTCATAAATTCTTAAAAAATGTCTTACACCATTTTTTTTTTATACACAAAATTTTTCAGATTTGTGGCTCATAAATTCTTAAGAAATATCTTACACCATTTTTTTTTTTTTTTATACACAATATTTTTCAGATTTGCATTGGAAATTTAATAGAATATTTATATTTACATGGAAATCGTTTTCGGCAGCATAAAATGAGACTTTAATCTTATAAAGTAAAATGTCGTTCTAAACTGACCCAAAACCGGTTTTAATAAAAAAACATCCAATTTTATACAAAACAATCATATGACAATCTGAAATAAAAAGCATCGGCGTAGCAGCAAGAGTTCTGTGGCCACAAGCATAAACCCACTAAGTCGAAAATCATGCTTTCGAGAAAAATAACTTTTTAAATAAATGTAATGGAGCTTCATTACGACTTAGGTTAGTATATTTTTATTAACAACTTTTTGAAAACACTTTTAGGGAAATGGTGATTTCACATAAATATAAAGTTTTTTTTAGTAGAAGTTTTTTTAGCATACATAACTCAAATCGTTCTTAATTTGACTTAGGTGGTTATAGCTTGTGACCACAGAGTTATAGATTAGAGCAACTAGTTGTATAGCAAACATTTAAAAAAAAAAAAAAAAATTGTTGTGTTTATATATAAAAAAAATATATCCATTTTCATGTTTTAGATACATTAAAATAATTAAGAACGTTGTAATTTGAATTATAAGATGAATATTTCAAATTCAATCCATATAATCTGCTATACCTTATACCACTCCATTGTAGGCTAGAATGAGTTTTGATGTTTGTAATTACCAAAAATTTTTGATCTAGATCTCACTACATTTTATTATATATGAATCTAATTAGAATCATAATCGCAGTTTTATTTGAGAAAAGGCTGATTGGGCTGAGCCAAACCATTTCTTTAAGAATTTTAAGTGGAAACTTTGTTTTCTGGATAAAAATGTTGATGCTGCTGCAAAAATCGAAGAAAAAATAAAAGAGCTCGCTATACAACAATTCAGTCAAAGAGTTACAGAATTCTTAATATTTAGACTTCAAATGAATCTCAACTTTATTTATGTAATAAATATATTTTCTTAATATATATGTGGCGTTTCATGTCAAGTGACCCAAATTTTGAAACCGATATCTTCCGATCGGGATGAAATTTGCACCAAGGTCAGTCCTATTGGATAGTAATTTACACACAATTTTTCAACAACATCGGTCAAGAACTCTCTAAATTAGGGCGTCAAAATTTTGCATTTTGGCCAAAGAGGTGTTTTTTTTTTCTCAACCATGTAACTTTTTACCTATTGTTCTTAGTAAAATTTGTTTCAAACAGTTTATATAGCTATTTCTTCAATCTTTCGGAAAAAAATTAAAAATAAAAAAAATTTTTTTTTTGCAAAATCAAAAATTTTTTGACTTTTTTTTTCAAAAAACACAATTTTTTTTTTGTTTTGTTTCTCAGTATATGTTTTATTTTTAAGATTTTGGAAACGCATACACACCAATAGGAAAAAGTCAAACTCAGCGAGTTCTTGACCGATCTTATTGAAAAATTGTGTCTAAACTATTATCTAATAGGACTATCCGTGGTTTAAATTTCATCCCTATGGGAAGACATAGGTTTCAAAAGTTGGCTCACTTAACATGAAACGCCCCATATACTTAAACTGTTGTGAATTCCAATTAACTAAATTATTTTTTTATGTATTTATACCCTATATTATTTTTTATTATATTATTATAAAAAATCTTTATTTTCTATTTCATTAATAATTTCAGTTACATTTTCATATTAAATTATATATATATATATATATATATATATATATATATATATATATATATATATATATATATAAGTTACAATAATCATTAGAAATAAAGATTATACAGCTATGACAAAGTGTCGTCAGCTGGATGTACTAAATAAAAAAAAAATTTACAATGAGGTTTTTAAACTATTTTTGGTTTAGTAATTAATTATATTCTGTTATTATTAATTTTCTATAATTTAAAGAGGATTTTAGATATCCAATCAGATTTTTCCAATCAGTGCTCAGTCTTCCATCAAGAATTCTTATGATTCCTTCTTCCGATAAAGTAGGTGTTCCAAAAAAGTTTCGTCTGCAGGTATTCAAGATTGGGCATATACCTAAAAAATGTTGTAGAGTTTCCTTTTCTCGAAGGTTGCATAATGTACATATTAGATCATTTTCGTTGTTAGTAAACTTATTGCCATTAAGGTAAAATAGATCACAACGTGCTTTAAATATTCGACTAACGTCATTTTGGTTATAGTTTCCTTGAAAGTATTTAGCTCCCACTATATAGTCTAGATGTTTGTATATTCGTGCGCTACTCTGCATCGCTCTTTGCGTTTTATTTCTTAGGTTTAAAGATTTAAGACCCTGTATTAATATGAAGTTGTTGTAATTCCATTCGTGTTCCGGAGTATTAATTTCAATCCACTGTATTTGAAGATTACTTGTCAAAACATTTAAAGCTTTAGCCCTAAATATTTTCTTTCTTAGATTTATTTTTGTAAGGTAGTGTGGTAGTCTGTCTTCAGTATAGCAGAACATAGTTTTTGTTATGTACTGTAAATGAAGTTGTAAAGTATAAATATGTCCATCCTCAATTCCGGTTTCCATCTCAAGGGCGTAGTTTGGTGTGTTTGATGGAAGTTTTAGTACTCTTTTCAGAAAGAAACGTTGTAATTTATCTACGTCTTCAAAAAGACCATAACCCCACACTTGGGTGGCATATGCCTGAACCCATCTACATGCTGCCAAAAATAGTTTCCATTTCATTTGCAGCGATACATTATTATTTTTAAGAAAATTTTGCCATGTGGCATTTATTGCACTTTTCGACTGGGTATTTCAGTTTTGTAAATGCTTGGAAAACGTCATTTTCGCAGTTAGAACTACTCCAAGGTAGTTATATTCAGAGACTATATCTATTTCTTCTCTTCTGAATCTCCATCTTTCTTTTTGACTTACTCGTCCCCCATTTCTAAAAACCATCATCTTTGACTTGTTCACATTCACTTCTAAATTCCATAGATCACAATAATTTTCTAGGTCTTGTATAATATTCTCCATAGTTGTTATATTCTCAGCCATTATTACAATATCGTCTGCGTATAGTAAGAGTCTTATGATTTTCCCTTCAATATCTAAACCACCACCTAAGTATTCATGCAGATCATTGATGTAGAGGGCGAAAAGTAGTGGTGAAAGCAAACACCCTTGTTTTACTCAAGAGGTTGTATCAAAGTATTCTGACAGCTCCACTCCAGTCCATACTGCTGAATGTGTGTGCTCATATAAGTGTTCTATCATTTTAACAAACTTATATGATACTCCCATTGTATATAACTTGCATATCATAGATTTTCTAGAGACGTTATCGAACGCTGCACAGTGGTCAATTTCGCGAGATAGCGGTCAAAACTCTATAACTTTTGACTGGATTGGTATTTTTTCACGCAATTTGTTTTGTTCTATAGGAGGGACTTTAGGCTTCAATTTGCATGTTCAAACGTAAACATCGACTGATAGGAACGTAAGTAATTTGGAGTTAAAAATGCATTTTAATTTTTTGTTGAGTTTCCATGTAAAAGTTGAATATTTTGACATTTTAAATAGGTATTTTTTTTTATAATTTCTTATTTTCTTCAATCGTATTTTACAACCAATACTTATTTATTATTCCTAAACTTAATTTTGGTCAGAAAATGCCAACATTTGGCCCCTGACATTTATTTAGTCTCAATATTCACAGGGGCCAAAGGTTGGTTTTTTGGAAGAAAGCTAATTCTTGTAAGGATTAAACTGAAAAATAACACTGAAATTCCCAACAATATCAATACCATTTGGATATATTATATACAGAACACAACATCGATAAAATTTTAAGTAAACTTTTACTATTGATTTAAAGTGCACATATATTTTATTTAAATGTATTTATAAAAATTTATACTAAAATTAGAAACAAATTATAATCTTTAAACTAGTATTAATTAAACAATATTAGTAAAAATTTCTTCCAAATAGCTTTGATTTTTATTTTGCAGTAGTTGTTTAGCTTCTTCATCTAACTCTAATGAGGTTGATTTCCATTTTTGTCGAATACTGGACATATATGGGTCTGATGTGCACAACAAAATATTAATAAGATCTTCATTAGTACAATATCTGGAAATTTTTCTTGTATTGTGCTCGCGAAAGAATCTGTAGTCTTTGTTCCTTTTTTCTTGGGCTTCTTCTGAGAGATCTCCAATTGGAAGCATATTGTGCTGAATTATTTGTTCCCCATGGAACAAAATTTTGTGAACTGTGGTTGGCATATGTCTCCAAGAATATTTTTGGTTATAAAGGGTTGCTGTCTCATTAGCATACTGACCAAATTTTTTTGCATCTATCTCTTTGCTACATGCTATAACTTGTAATATGATTTGGAATCGTCGTATTAAATCATAATCTACTCCATGTATAGAAGCTGCAGTTTCTGGATCGGAAAAAAAAATCTCCTTGCTGTGTTTCCATCATTAGAATTTCCTTCTCCTTGCTTTGGCTGGTCAATTATAAGGCCTATCTCACGGTATTTTTCTTGAATATCTTTTTTTTTTTGCTTTCTTTTTTCCAAATTTTCTTTGTTGTTTCTCATTGTTTCGCCTAACGGGCCAAATTCCAAATCGTATCCCAATTTAAGAATATGCTCCATAAAACGAATTCTAGCATGAAGAGGTGACATTCCAAATTCATATGCTTCATTAAAACTATCGTCTTGTGTTGGTGGTTGGCTCAATTGACTTGATGTTTTTTGGCATATGGTGCAGCTTGACGATGACTCTGTTTTGGTTAAAGCTTGTGCAACTTTTCCATCAATCATTGTGAGACACATTTTAGAATTTACTTCAATGTCTTGGTCATCAAATTTAAATGTTACGGGTTGAAGTTTTTTAATTTGATCATTTATTTTTCGAACTTCTTCATCTATGACATCTTGAGTCTCCTTTTTGTAAGCAAACTTTATTGGTCTACAAAATTTTTGTTGACGAGGGAATTTCATTCTTCCATACATCGAACTCTGCAGCTCTACTAGTTGACGGCTCTGAACCAATATAAGTTTTTGTTAAATGTAATGGAACGAAAGAAATCATGAATAAATTGGCATCTGATGAATTTTCCGCATTACATTGTTTGTATTGTTTCTGGCCAGAAGACCCATCACATCCCCATTTAGAAATTAAAGTCATGCTGCAATTTTTAAACTTCTTTAAATAGTCAGCATCAAATGTCTTTAATAATCGTTCTGCAGTGTGTTCAAGAAGATCCTGCAATTTTATTTCTGCTGAACTTGAAGTTACACTAATAGCAGTTGGTGAAGGTAAGCAATCTTTTTTGGCAGAAACTATATCTCGATATGATGGAAAAATTCCACAATTTTTTTCATTGGTTCGCTTCCGCAATTCTGTATATTGGTTTTTAGTCATTTTCAAATCCAAAAATAGTGCAAATGCTTCTTCTGGAGTAAATTTATTTTCTTCAGTTGGTGTCGGCATACTTTCTAAAATCCTTTTTGTGCGTCTGGGGCTTGCTTCCACTATTTTTTCAATGATAGCAATTTTACCCTTTTTATTTTTCGATGGTTGAATTTGATGCAGAAATGAATCCTTTATGATGCTACAAGAAAATTCTTCATTGATATGTTTAAGCTTGCGTCTTCATGATCTTTCACTACAATTATCAATTGGCTTTGCTGGTCGACCACCTTTTCCAGTTTCCGTGGTAGTTACTGATGGCTTTTTAAAAATAAGTTTATTTCTTAGCCATTCTTGGTTGCGTGAGTAAAACAATTTCTTGTTTCTGGAACATTGATTGTACCGTTTTCTTAAAGTATTTAAAAAGTTTTTTATTTTTAAGTTATGAATTTTAATTTCTTGTTTGTCGCATATTTTGAAGAATGGATTATTCATTATATGTAAAATAATGTCGTTTTCATCTTTCCGTTCAAAATATATATCAGATAGAACACTATAACTGAATTTAGCCATTGTTTAAACAATAATAAAGAAAAAAAAATGAATGCATGGATTAATATACTATTGCTCGAAGTTTCAACATGATCTTTTTTACCTCTTTGAAACATAATATAACAGGTAGTTGGTTTTACCAGTTATTTCCATTGGTTTTAAATTTATTTGCAATTTTCACGTATTTAAGTTGTGTAATATTAGATGGCAATAAAATCTTTTTTACCTTTTCCAAATGAATTGCCAGATACCACATAATTTGAGAGTTCTATTGTCATTTTTGTCAAAATTTTGATACACCCTTCTATGTGGACTAGGTCCAAATATGGGCCAACTTCTCCTAATTTCAACAGAATTATTTTTTGGGTCAATAAGAACTCTTGTACAAAATTTCATCAAAATATATGCATAATAGCCACTTTCACATACAAATAACTTCTCAAAAAATATGACGTGCATTTGTACCGTACCGAATATCTTACCTTGGGTCAGAAAAATTGCTGTAGCTCAAAAAGTGCAGTCCCGATGCATGGACATGTATATATAGGAATGTAGGGAAGAGTTAGGACTACAAAATAGTAAATTTGTGTTTTGACTCAGCTTGACTCACAGGAGTTGTGCTCCATGAAGTAGGAAATTTCCGAGAAATTTTACCTTTTTAAAAAAAAAAAATTTAAATTGTTATGAAAACAGTAGAGCTTCAATTTTATTTACCAGTAATAGGAAATAAGTTAGGTTACAACACAAAATTTATTTAGTCCAAAAATCTTGAAAAACAAAAGAGTTATGATCATTTAAACTTTAAAAATTAACTAAAAATATCATAAATTTACTAAATTCTGAAAAAGCCCGTTTTGGACCACCATGTTCTCAGTGAAATAGCTGAAATAGAGTTCTAATTTTTTGGCTCCCGAGGTTTCCTACAGTCTGCTTTCATATGAGTCTAATAACTTTAAAATCGGAGAACAAAAACCAAAAGGAGTTTTGGCCGCTATCTCAAAATATTGACCACAGTGCGCTGCCTTAAAATCTACGAAAAAACCATACACTTTTTTCTTTTCAGACAGCTTGATGTTAACGATTGAAGCTAAATTGTAAATATTATCCGCAGTAGAGTATTTCCTTCGGAATCCAGCTTGATATTCAACCATAATGTTCTTATCTTCAATCCATGTAAACAGTCTATCGTTAAGGGTTCCCATTAAGATCTTTGCTACAGAGTTCATAAACGATATTCCTCTATAGTTGGATGGTTCATTTAAGCTTCCTTTTTTATGTATAGGAAAAATTATTGATTTAGTCAGAGATTCATCTTTATTATAATTATTGAACAGTTTATTGTACATGCGAGCCAAGTCTTCAAGAAATTCATCCGTAGCGTTAATAGAAAATGCGTAAGGTACTCTGTCCTCCCCTGGTGCTTTGTTTAGCTTTACATTTTTTTAACATATGTTATATCTTTATCTAAAGTTTCATCTCGTAAAAATATTGGAGCATAATGAATATCTTGTGAAACCTGTGCTGGATTGAGCAATTTCATAAAATAATTTTTAAAAGCAGCAGAATATATAGCTGTACCAATTTGAAAATTTTGGTTTCTTATTTCTTTGACTAGGCTCCACCATTCCTTGCCATTGGTAACATTATTAATTTTTTCACATACATACTTAAAGTAATTTTTTGAATTGTTTTGCATACATCCTTATATTTACTCTTCGCCATCAAATATCTTTCCTTTTCACTTTCACGTTTTGAAGTTCTATATTTGTGCAATAAATCAAAAACGTTTTTTCGTGCCCAGTAACATCGGTTGTCAAACCATTTGTTTTTAGGGGTGAATGGTTGTGTTTTGCTCTATTTTGTTGTTGAAATTACTATTATATCAGTTAAATCTTTAATATTTGTTGCAGTATCTCGTTGTGTGAGCCTTTGTAGATTTAAATTGAGTTCTGTTTTATACTGATCTTTTTGTGAGTCTTTCCACAATATATTTATTTATACCCTATACCACTATGAGGTTTGGGTATAATGACTTTGTGCTGCTGTTTGTAACTACCAAAATATTTGACCTAGACCCATCTTTTATTATACCGATCGAATCAGAATCACTATCTGATTCGATTTAACGATGTCCGTCCGTCCGTCCGTCCTTCTGTGTGTCCATGTAAAGCTTGTAATCAAACTGGAGGTATCTAAGCTTTGGTATCTAAGCTTCTGACTGAACAGGAGAAATGTGGTGAAGCTTCTTTACGTATTTCTTGGACTCTTGCTAAGCACATGAAACCATTCACTGATGCTGACATAGTCAAGGAATGTATGCTCGAGGCAGGCAATGTTTTGTTTGAGAACAGAAAAGATGTTGTTGAAACTATTCGACGGATTCCGTTATCTGCGAGTACTAACACAAGAAACACACACGTTCTGGCAGAAGAAAATCATTGTGATGTGAAACAGCAGTTAAATAATTCCGATTATTACGCCTTGGCTATGGTTATTTTTGTACGTTTCTTGGACAAAATGAGACAAACTTTTGTTGAGGAGCTATTAATTTTAATTTTAATTTAATTTTGCCGTTAATAGGAAGAACCCGAGGAGAAGACATGATGGACGCGGTGATGGATTATTTCGTTAAAAATGAAATAGACTTAAAAAAGCTTTTATCAGTAACTACCGACGGTGCACCAGTGATGGTTGGGGCTAAAAAAGGACTAGTTCACCTATTGAGAACCAGTGCAAAATGTTATGAAAATTTGATTTCTTACCATTGTATCATTCACCAAACTGTGCTTTGTTGCAAACTCAATCTTAATCTCGAAAGAACAATGCAAGGAGTGATGAAAATAATAAATTTTCTTCGGGCAAAATCAGCACTGAAACATCGTGAATTAAAAATATTTCTTGACGAAGTGGATGCTCAATATGACGATCTGTTATTTCATAATAATGTGACATGGTTAAGCAAAGGCTGCGTTTTACAACGATTCTTCACCATTTTAGAAGAGTTGAAGACATTTCTTTTCAAAACTGATCAAACGTCAACAAACGATTACTTAAGTTTTCTAAGCGATAAAGAAAACTTAACTTCCATTGCTTTCTTATCAGATATTTTTAAACACATCAACGATCTGAACCATAAACTTCAAGGCAAAGGAAAGCTTGTATGGGAGCTCCTGACAGAAGTAAAAAGCTTTTTGCGAAAACTCGATCTTTTCAACATTGATCTGGATAATGAACGCCTGCACTTCCCTAATTTAAAAAAAATCTGCAATGACAACGAGCTTGACGTCGGCCAATACAAGACGTTCATTGAGGATCTAAAATCGGAATTTGAAAACAGATTCGCAGATTTTAAGAAAATTGGGAATGTCGTCGATATCCTCAGTAACATTTACTCTCTGAATCCTGGGGATGAATGGAGTAATGAAGCTGCAAATATTTTCGGGAGTAATAAAGCTTCTCTCCAGATGGAAATGATCGATTTCCAAAAAAATACAGTTTTAAAACACCAAAAACAGGAAGTTTCTTGTCAAGAGTTTTGGATAAAATTTGTTTGCGCTACTAAATACCCAGAATTAAAAAAATTAGCCTTGAAACTTCTCACTTTGTTTGGGTCAACATATGTTTGTGAAGCAGCATTTTCTAAGATGAACTTCATTAAAAATAAATTCCGGAACAGACTTGCCGATGAACATCTCCAAGATTTAATGAGAATAGCCTGCACAAGCTTTACTGCAAACTTCAGACGGATAGTCCAAGACAAAAAATGTAATTTTTCTCATTAATATTGTAAAAACCCTTAGTACTTACTTCTTTTTAGTCAAAGCATTTGTTTATTATTTAATAAAATAATGCACCGAAACCCATTCGTTTTATTTGCCATTGATACAGTATCTAAACATATTATTTAAATAGTTCAGTTTATTACCTTCCGGACCGCGACGGTCGTGATTTTTAAAAAAACGGACCCCAAATGAAAGTAGTTGGTGACCGCTGGTATAGGGTATCGTATAGTTCGGTCAAGACCGACTATAATTTTCTTACTTGTTTTAATTTTTTTATATGGTTTCGTACGTAAATTTTTTTATTGTTTTCAAATTTTGTGTGTTTTTTCTTAACATTCCCATATAAAACTTTCAACAGTTCATAATTTTAAAATGTTTTGAAACTTTAAACATTTGTAGTCAGGCTAAAACATTTCACCCACCGGCTTAATAATCATTTCATGAATTTGCACATGAGGTGGCGTAGAGATGGCATATAGAACTCCTTGAGAAATATCTTCAGGCTTCAAAATATTATTGCCTATAAATGATCTCATATTATCGGGTACAATTTCAGTATCCACAGCACCAGGACTAACACTCTGAAATCGGAATTATATTAAAAAAAAAAAATAAAATCAAGAATTTTGAAACACATTTAATAATTTACTTACAGTTATTTTAACTTTAGTACCCAAACCGTTGAATTCTAACCTATAGATTTCCGTTATGGCTGTAATGGCATACTTTGATGGTGAATAAATATTACTTTCTGGAGCAGAATTGCCAGCACCTAAAACTTTGTGACCCACAATACTATTTATCAAGACAATATGGCCATCGAAATTGCGTTCTTTCATTGATTTAAAAGCTCTCTGCGTACAATAGACAACACCCATTACGTTTGTTTGTAGAACTTGTTGAATATTAGCAATATTCCCAGTGGAAAGTTGGCCATTTGTCATGCAACCAGCATTATTTACTAAAATATCAATGCCCCCAAAATGGGAAATAATTTCATCAAATGCGAGATTTACAGATTTCAAATCAGAAACATCACATTTGATAGCCGTCAATTTTGATCGCAACTTAATAGGTAGTTGTTGTTTTAATTGCTCAACACGTTCAACACGTCTAGCTAAGCCGACAACTTGTAGACCATTTTCAACCAAATCCTTAACAATGGCTGCACCTATGCCGGAACTAGCTCCCGTTACTACAGCTACCTTATTTTGCCAACGTTCCATACCTTGAATCATTGTTGCACCGTATCAGAATGAAACTTAATTGAGCAGTAATGATTATTTCAAATTATTTCATATAAATAATAGTTTTTCAATAAATATACTCGTATGTCTTTGATAAGAATACAAACCTGTCAAACAACAAAATAATTCTGCAAGCTATATTGAATTTGAAGCTTTTTAAATTATTATTTTTATTTGTCTAATCATTAACATTTTCAAATAAATGTTATCGAAATACAACAGATAACGTTAATTTCAAGTTTGATACTGTTAAAACTTATGAAATACGAAATAGAGATTTTTTTTGCAAACTCACTTAAAAAGACAGTACCCGTAATAGGGATGTGGAATTTCTGGATATACTGCTTTAGTACAAAGTGTGGTGCCATGCGATGGCCAAAATACGGGCCGTATAGTTTTAGTTTTGTGTGTGTGTGTGAGTATGTGTGTGTGTGTGAGTCATGACTGTTAAGAAGTATATAACAGATATGAAGTACATAACTGATAACAAGTGTGGCTCCATGCATTGGTGCCCAATCTGCGGGCCGTTTAGCATTAATTTTGTATGTGTGAGTGTGTGAGTGAGTCATAACTGATAAGAAGTATATAACTGATAACAAGTGTGGCTCCATGCATTGGCGCCCAACCTTCGGGCCGTTTAGTTTTAATTTTGTGTGTGTGTTTGCGAGTGTTTTATTGTGTCCGGGAGGTGAAAATTTTGCATAAGACTTCCAAGCAAGCCAAATCCTTTTACCCTGCGGGACTGCCTGTTAAGGTATTACGTCGCAGGACAGGGTAACCTTAGCTGATCACCACTGTTGCTTCCCTCGTTTCTTTTCGTTTAAATTCCTCTGTCCTCAATATATCATGCAGAACTTTAATGTAGTCAGTCAACCTGCTCCAATTTTCGTCGGATCTTAATAAAGTCTCTAGAATATTCTCCTTTCTCACCTAAATTATTATATCTTACTCCAAGTGCACACGCTCATAGTGGAATATCGGGCATATAAACATCATATGTTCCACGTCCTCTATTTCCCCTGGACACCCAATGCACATAGGGGAATCATCGTGTCCAAATCTGTTCAGGTAGCTTCTGTGACCGCTTAATAATTGGGTTAGGTGGTAGTTCACTTTTCCAAGACATTTGTTCATCCATCTTTGTACGTGCGGTATAAATTGGAATGTCCAATGGCCGTTTAGGCTCTGCGCCCATCTAGTCTGCCATTGACGCATTGTTATTTCGAGTTCCGCCCTATGTATTTCGTGTTTTGAAGCAGCTGTATTATTCCTTTTCGAATCATACGGTCTCCAAGCTGCACATGCCAGTAAATCTACCGGAATTGTTCCCGCTATTACACATGCCGCATCATCTGATGTAGTTCGATACGCACTACTTAGCACTCAGCCAATACACCGACGTCATCAGTTTACGAGAGCTGGCACTTAGTGTAGGTGACCACACAGGTGCTGCATACGGCAGAATTGACTTAATAACAGTTGATATTAAGAACCTTTTACTCTGCCTTAGCCCCCCAACATTTGGCATCATTCGTGTTAGCGCCGCCCTCACTCTTGACGATTTTTCGCAAGCGTACTTTAAATGTGCATTGAATTTTAATCGGCCATCAATCATCATTCCAAGGTACTTCAGCTCTCTTCTGGAAGTTACTTCGTGATGTCCAACCTTATTCTTCATAGATTCCGTTCTCCTCTACCCGCTTATTAAAACCATTGCATTCTCTTGTTTTGCCAACTGGAGTCCCGTGTTATTTAGCCACCCCCCTGATGGAATTCGTTGCCTCATTTGCATAGATTTCCACTTCATCGATACATCTGGCAGTTACAACTACGACGATATCGTCCGCAAAGCCGACCACCGTCGTGCCATCTGGCACTTTTACCGCTAAAACACCATTGTACTTTAGGTTCCATAGAAGTAGGCCCAGTACTGACCCCTGTGGTACTCCAGCAGTGATCTTATAACTTTTCAATCCGTATTCAGTATTGTTAAAAAAATAGCTAGAGATTATCCTAACTAGGTATATTGGCACACCTAGCCCATCTAACGTGACCATTGTGTGGTTCCAATTTGCACAACTATACGCGTTTCTGACGTCCAATGTAATTATTGCAAAATATTCTCTCCTGGCTCCCTTTGCTTGTATGGCAGTTTTTACTATGTCAGTTACCATCTTGAAAGCATCAACCGTTGACCTTGCTCTTCTTAAACCGAACTGTTTCTCGGATAGACCCTCTGAGCCCTCTGCCACAGGTACAAGTCTATTATCTATGACTTTTTCCAGCATCTTTCCCACGTTGTCAAGTAAGCAGATGGGCCGATACGACGATGAGTCACCTGGGCGTTTATCAGGTTTCGGGAGTAGCAACAGTGTCTGTTTTTTGCATGGTTCAGGAAAAGTACCTTCATCGAGGCATCGGTTGAAAACTTCAACAAATATATTTGTTCTCTTCTTCACTGCAAGCTTCAGGGCTTTATTTGGCATACCCTCTGGCCCCGGTGTTTTATGGTCTCCAATTTTCGTAATAATTCCAAAGACTTCGTCCGATGTTGCGGGTGGAAAGTCGTTCACATGGTCACTGTTGGAAATGTGGAATGGGATTTCCTCATGTTGTGGAAACAATGATGACACAATATGGTGCAGTACGACGGGACATGTATGTGTGAATGTGTGAGTATGTATGTGTGTGAGTGTGAGTGTGTTTGTGAGTGTGTGTGTGTGTGAGTAAGTCATAACTGATAAGAAGTATATAAGTGATAAGAAGTACATAACTGATAACAAGTGTGGCTCCATACATATGTGCCCCTGTTGGGTGCATTCTCGTGTGATGGGCAATACATCTAAATATAGATTTGTTAAATAGTACATAACTGATGAGAAGTACATAACTGAGGAGAAGTATATGACTTCTACGGTTATGAGTTTATTAACTAAATATAGATTTGATAAGAAGTACAGAAAACCTGTGGGACTATGTAAATAAAAAGATTTTGTTTCTAATTTAAAAATATAATTTTTTAATGACTTCTTATTTTTTTATTTTTTAATCTTAAAATTAACTTATAAGTAGAATTAATATTAATTATTTCTGAAAAGAAAAAAGAAATGCCACATTATATGCATGCAATTAACCACAATATATTTAACAAGTAAGAAAATTATAGTCGGTCTAGCCCGTCATTTGTATGGGGACTAGGTCTGAACATGGACCGATTCTCACCAATTACAATAGCGTTCATCCCATGGCTGATGAAAGCCTATATACCAAATTTCATCAAAATATATTCATATTTGCGACCTGTAGTTTGATTACAAGCTTTACATGGACACACAGACGGACGGACGGACGGACATTGCAATTTCGACTCAAAAAGTGATTCTGAGTCGATCGGTATAATTAAAGATGGGTCTAGGACGAATATTTTTGGTTGTTACAAATAGCAGCACAAAGTCATTATAACCAAACCACATAGTGGTATAGGGTATAAAAATTGGAGAAATGTGACAACAATTTCATCGTAAATTATAACCCTTTAATAATCATATGGGTCTTTTATGATCTTTTTTGATGGCAAGGGATGCGGAGTGGGTCTAAATAAGGGATTAATTTATGTTAATCGCAATGTGATGACAATATTAACCCCTTTGATAAGCATGTGTAATCATGTGGTACTTTTATGATCTTTTTTTTATAGATAAGGGGTTTATAAAAGTAATGTTTAGTAAGGGGTTAATAAATAAATATTAACAATAAAGAATTAGCGATAAGAATTAGCAATGTTTAATTACAACGTACAACTTATAATTTTGATAATAACAAAAATGTATTCTATACAATAAAATAAGAAATGGTTGTAATAATTAGGAATGTTTATAAAATTTTGTGATTTTATTAAGCACAAACTAATTCAAATAAAAAATTTTGCTGCTAACAAAAAATAAACGTGCGTCCCTAATGCAATTTGTAAATTATAGAACTGACGTTCCATAGTTTATATTTAGAGTTAAATATAATAAATGAAAACGATTTCATTTTTTAAGTAAGATGTCGGAGGAAATTCATTTATAATTATACTACAACTGAGTTCAAGTTCTATATACGATTTTTTTTAACAATAACAGATATTTTAACTTACGCAAAAAAAGTAAAATCATAATCTATAATATTAATAGGTTAGGCAATATCTTGTGACCGATATTTTGTTCTACCGTTTAATCCAGATTTTGACCAAACGTATATTATTTGAAAGGTATTTCTTTTTAGCCGTTTTGCAGATTTACATATTTAGAAACTTTTTTCTCTATTTTTAGTAAATTGCATTCAAAGTTGCTACGAACAAATTCAGGTTAGCAAAAGTAAGGTCGATTCTGGGAGTGAGGGGTAAAAATAGAGGCTTAATTAGAAGACCCGTATCGCGGCGTTTGTTTATGTTAGTTCGAATTTTTTTTAATCGACCTTCGAACTTTGCAGTCAAATGCCGATTTTCAGCATATTGTTTCTATGGTTTTTTAGCTATAACTCGTCGACAAATTTATATTTTTTCAATCTGTGAAAGCCAAATTATTGCTAGAGACCTGTGCAACAATTAAAATATTTTAAAAAATTGATTTAGAAAATTGTTGTGGTGCTGATGAAGCAAAATTTTGGAAAAATTATTTTTTTTTTTCATGCTTTTTCAAAATATTTTCCACAAAACTAAGTATTTTTTGCTTTCTGTTTGATCTATAATATGCTTCTCAGTTTCTTCAATAAATTTCATTTCAAAAGAAAATGGTCTTAGTCTTTGCGTTAAAAATCCCAAAACCATTAGATAAATAGCGATTTAGGTAGAAGTAATTAAAAAGGGAAGTTCCAAGAATTAGGAATTAGTAAAAGAACTTTTTTGTTTTCAACCACCGCACAGGTAGCGATTTTTATACCCTATACCACTATGTGGTTTGGGTATAATGATTTTGTGCTGCTGTTTGTAACAACCAAAAATATTTGACCTAGACCCATCTTTAATTATACCGATCGAATCAGAATCACTTTCTGAGTTGATTTAACAATGTCCGTCCGTCCGTCTGTGTGTCCATGTAAACCTTGTAATCAAACTGCAGGTCGCAAATATGAATATATTTGGATGAAATTTGGTATGTAAGCTTTTATCGGCCATGGGATGAACGCTATTGAAATTGGTGGGAATCGGTCCATGTTCAGACCTAGCCCCCATACAAATTACCCCTATCAAGTCGACATAAATTGCCATAAGATCCAAATTGTCATATAGATCTTACTCAAATTGGGTTTGTATGCATTCATTACATCCATTAATGAGTAGTCCAAAAATTATGCCTTTGGCCCCATATAGAGCTGCTTCCCGATATTCACTTAAATCTATTAAAAACAAAAATATTGCATTGATTCTTGTCAAATTTTGTTTGTATATGTTTTTCTAAAATACAAGCGACGTTACCAACCATGGTCAGGATCGGTCCATTTTTGGACCTAGTTCCCATATAGATATAGCATCCGATATGAACTTTTTCATATCTGCAGCCAAAAAAAATCATAAAAATCTCACTCAAATTTGGTTTTTGCTTATTTTCTATGTCCAGTTAGTTGGGCCTAAGAGATAGGGTTTCTAAACGCATGGTATAGGGTATCATATAGTCGGTCTAGACCGACTATAATTTTCTTACTTGTTTTATATCGTACAAGCGAACAAATTTCAAAAATGAAGATTCAGTTAAGACTCGAAATTCAGCCGAATCTGATGTCTTTTAATTTTCGCTCGGTCGTGATAAAATTCGCTATTAATTTTTTTGGAACTTATTTCATTTTGTGAGTGATTTAAGTTAAGTGCATCGGTTTCATAAAAATAACAAAAAAAAACATTGTATAATATATATTGTATTTAAAATGTCGGAACCAAAATTTAAAATGGACCATTTTTGTAATGTTTGTGGACGTTTCATAGCAAGCGATGAAAATGTGGCAATGCGAGTGATTTTTTTTTTTGGAAGCCTATAAACAATATTTCTCGCAAGAATTTATCACTGACGTAAACTATGCCCCTAAAAAAGTTTGCTTTAATTTCTATTCAACTCTTATGCAATGGAAAAGTGAAAAGAAGAAGGCTATACCTCTTGGTATACCAATGATGTGGTTAGACAACAGCCCGCATCTAGAATAAAATTACTATGGATGTATCAACTACCATTAAACTTTGAATAGAAGGAAAGCAAAGAATAAAACTTAAGTGGCAGTGCCAAGTCTCCAATTACCATTACCGCACTCAGAATTCGTTCCAGTACCAACATACCGAAGTATTGATTTTCAAACAGATATCAGTACTACAACCGCCGCTGCTACATCCATGCATTTCTCCTCAGAATACGACCCTGGTGAAGGTACATCCTATGAAACATCAAAGGACCGAATTCTAGTCACACGAAACCAATTGGATGGAATTGTTGCAAATTTGTGTTTGACTCAGAAAAAATCAGAACTATTGGCTTCATTTTTGAAAGGAAATAAATCGGGGTTAATATGTCGTTCAAAATTCATCTCTTGCATCAGCATCTGGATCAACTCGCTCAACAGTTGTCAACTGAATCTGATGAGCAAGGCTAACGTTATCACCAAACTGCGCTTCCATTTGAAATAAGGTAACTATAGAGTGTGCATATTTTTCTAATATCTTTGTCAGAGTGCACAATTTAATCATGTTAACGATTGAAAACTATTTTCGTTTGAGGTACAGAGGAAAGAAATCTCCAAATGCAATACTCGCTGAAATTTGTTGGTGGTATAAAAACACCTTAGAAGAAAAGGAAGACGAGGAAAAAGAGGAAGAAGGGGAAGACCAAAATGAAATTCCAGAATATCTGTTGGACGAAATTATCGACCTTTCTGATGATGATGACGATGACCAAGATATTAGAGAGAGCAGTGATGTTGATCCACAGCCGCCTGCTAAACGGCAACTGGCCAAATCATTAATTTAATTTATTTAATTTTTTTACTTAAAACTTTTCATAACTAACATTTCAAAAATATATTTTTTTCCATATTTTTATAATTTCTTTATCAATGTTTCTTCAAAACCAACACTGAACAAAATTGGTACATAAAAAATGAGAAGTAAATTAATATTAAGCTGGAAAACGCAAGTTTTGTATTATGATTGTTTTCTTTTCAAATGAAATTTATTAAAGAAACTAAGAAGCATATTATAGATCAAACAGAAAGCAAAAAAGACTTAGTTTTATGGAAAATATTTTCAAAAAGCATGAAAAAAAATAATTTTTCCAATACTTTGCTTCATAAGCACCACAACAATTTTCTAAATCAATTTTTTTAAAGAATTTTGATTGTTGCACAGGTCTCTAGCAATAATTTGGCTTTCACAGATCGAAAAAATATCAATTAGTCGACGAGTTATAGCCAAAAAACCATATAAACAATATGCTGAAAATCGTAATTTGACTGCAAAGTTCGTAGGTCGATTTAAAAAAAAAAACCAAACTAACATATATAATTTAGCCTCTATTTTTTCACCCCTCACTCTCAGAATCGATCTAACTTTTCCACAGTGTTATACAATGCTATGTATGTGTTTATTAAATTTCAGAATGTGTTTGTAATAAATAACTGCAAAAAAAAAAATAAATAATATTCAAAATTCAAAAAAAAATAACGATTGTTTGTTTGGACAGAGTTGTATCTTCTGAAATTAATACAAAGTAAAGCTGTATGGTACGAAAACTGAATCTAACCACACTGCTCGTAGGCCTGACTTTAGGTGAGTCTGTTAAAGCGCTGACCAAAAAAGTGCAAGTACGAGTGTATATGAAGGTTCATGGTTCAAAACCTCACGGCCGCCCTAAGTAGAAAAATTTTCATTTAGAAACAATCTATTCAATTAAAACATAACAATTATCACAATGTTCAATAAATCGCTGATGAAGGCTGAAATGCCAGAAACCGGTCCGATTAAGAATACAGTTATGAATTTTTGAAATATATGCTTTCTTCTTCTTTACCACGCACCATTTAAACAAAATTAAAATTTGCATATTAATTACAGTAGTAATTGCAATATGTCTGAAAAATGACTATAATTCTAACAAACTAAAAATGAATTTGTTTTTTGTGTTGATTTTTGAATTGGCTATTATTGATTAGCATGCCTTTAGGGTCCTTATTTAATAAAAAAAAAATAAAATTTCATAGAATTTGCACTCGAATTTCGAGGGCTGGATTCTGCTAGTATAAACAAAAACCACAATAAATCGAGCATTATACAAAAAATATTTTGCTTAACCTCATATTACATTTAAATAAACTAAATTTTCTGATTACCAAAAAGAAGAATATCAAATGAAATATCATAAATGGTTTTTAGAAAGCTTAGAAACAACAAATATTTTATATTTAGTCTAATTTAAGTTTTTATTAACATTTTTCTATCCAGATTGTAAAAATTTTCCTACAAATTATCTACAAATTTTCTACAAAATTAATTAAATTTACTAAAATTTGAATATAATTTAATAAAATATTGAAAACTTACTTTATTCACATGAAGGTATTTTATATGATTTTGTTCTTCACAAATGAAATTAAATCGATTTATTTATTATTTTTATGAAAAATTTTTCAGATCAATAAAAATAAAACAAACAATTTTTTAAATATATTTTGTTTTAATTTAGATTTATAGTTAAAAATATATTTGTATAGGTTAAAAAGTTTTTGTGTGAGCTGTTAACCATCATAAAATAGTTTAAATGCGCATGTGTTAGTTCAGTCATTTGTTAAGCACATACAATCATATATATGAAATTCATTAATAAAATATATAAACGGAGTAGATATATTATTGTATATCCTTAAGGTGTCAATCATTTCAGTGAACATTTGTTTATGTGTTGAATCAATACAACAACTGTATGATTTTAAGAGATGTTCCTATATAAACTTCACGTTCAGATCAGTAACTGATGAAATATATACATCTTTTTTCATTTTTTTTTTTTTTTTTTTTTTTTGTAAATGAGAAATCTTTTATGTTTTCTTCATTATGCTCTTTATTTATATATAAATTAAGAAAGTCTCTTAATATGAATTTTTTGCATATTTCTTCCAATGCTTTTACAATTTTCTTTATGATAATTACACACTCCTGCATCTAGACCACGGCTATATAAAATGAATAGAAAATGAATAATTGGAAAATCAAAATTATTTAAATGAAATATACTGATATCCTTTCCAACCATTTCCTTTATCAAATTTACTTTTTCCCATCCCTTAGCATCAACGATTACATTCTCTTCATTCGTAAGGGTTTCACTTAGAAATTTTTCAAGATCTTGTTGAGTTGTGTTACCATCCTGCCATGATAATGCATGAAAATGATAATATAATCAGTTATTTGCTATCTTTTCCTTTGATTTTTATTTTTAGCATTTCAAAGACGGAAAAATTACAAACGTGTCTTTCTCTGTGTTAGATCTCGAGATGCTAACTTCTTTAGGAATAAATTTGATGTTAACATATAATCCTTGCATGTCTATTACTATTACTCTTTCTTGACACATTATATTTTAAGGGAAATAAAATCAGATTCTACCAGACTTATTGCAAATTATCGGTCTATATATATATTCAATTAGTGATAAGTCATACATCTAAATATAGATTTGATTAGAAGGACAGTACTTCTGCGGTTATGAGTTAATTAACTAAAAATACATTTGATATTGTCAATAAAAAATTAACATGTTTGAACATGTTCAAATATTCTATATAGCTATGATATTTATAATACGCTACGCCATGTAATCGTTAACAGATATAAAACTGATCGTTATCAGATATAAAGATGATCGTTATGAGATATAAAGCTGATCGTTAGCAGATATCAATAAATACAATAAACGGTATTTTACCTTTTTTTAAACTCTTTCTTTTACTCATACTCTCTGTCCGTCTAACAAATATAAAGGTCAGTCTGGACCGAATATAATTTTTTTACTAGGTGCTTTTTTTGCTTAGTTTTTCATGAATAAACATTTAATATAAGGCAACATTAAATTGGAGGTGTGCATCTTGAAACCGGTTTTACTGCAAAAGATCGATGAAAAGGCTTTTATTCCAATTGCATATAGTAGTGAAACTAAAGAAACGTATGATAAACTAGGAAATATTTTAGGAATGGCTATTGCGCTGTATAGTCAGTTCCTAAATTTGAACATGAGGTGGTGTAAAGATGATGATAGTGCGATATCCTCAGATTTCAAAAATCTTTCTACAATGAGCTCTTCGGTATAATTTCATTACCAACAGCACTAAAACTTATGTTCTTAACATAGAATCTATAAATATTGATTTCATTCAAAATTATATTCCTTTGAAAACTAATCTTCATCTAAATTTTGAAGGTCTAACTGCTTCCAGTGATTTATTGCCTCTTGTCATTTGACCCATTGTGGAATGGTTGATTAAACTATTACTTTTACTCAACTAATCAACCATTCTTAAGCCCACATATATTTATTTTGACCAACTTTTGCTATTACAATGACTTATGAGTAGATAAAAAATCATGCAATCTAATCTAAACACAAAAGAAAACACTAAAAAGTATTCCAAATCATTATCAGAAAAATGGCAGACTAAATACTGTAAAAAAAAAATCGATCAATTTGGTAATAATACATAGTCATTTGAATTTTAGAATTTAAAATGGAACGTTGGCAAAATAAAGTAGCTGTTGTTACCGGTGCTAGTTCGGGTATTGGAGCTGCTATTGTTAAAGACTTAGTCAATGCCGGTGTACAAGTCGTTGGTTTAGCAAGACGCAAAGAACGTGTGGAAGAAATTATAGCTAGTTTGCCGGCTGATTGCAAATCTCTTTTAACAGCCATAAAATGTGATGTCTCCGATCAACAGTCGGTTAATGAAGCTTTTGATGAAATTGTTGAAAAGTTTGGAGGTATTGATATCCTAATCAACAATGCTGGTTGTGCCCCAATGGGTCAATTAGTTACAATGGATATTCCAGATATACAAAATGTTTTACAAACGAATGTCATGGGCATTGTTTATTGTACTCAGAGAGCATTTAAGTCGATGAAAGAGCGTAATATAGATGGTCATGTTGTTTTGATTAATAGTGTGGCTGGACACAAGGTCTATAGCGGTCTTTTAGGTCCTCTACCAATTACCAATATTTATTCACCCACGAAATTCGCTGTTACTGCTATAGCAGAAATTTATAGACAAGAATTTAATGGGTTGGGCACCAAAATAAAAATAACCGTAAGTAATTGTTTGACAAAGATTTAGGATAGCTCATTTATTTTCCTTTTTTTCTAATCTTTGAATCATTTATAGAGCATTAGTCCTGGTTTAGTTGATACGGAAATTGTAGATGACTCTTCAAAGCAAGCCATGAGTCACTGTATTCTTAATGCCAATGATATATCCAATGCCGTACTGTATACTTTATCTACTCCTCCTCATGTTCAAATTCATGAACTAATTATTAAACCAATCGGTGAAATCTTCTGAGATAATTTTTTTTATTATGATAATAAAATCAATACACTAAATATATTATAAGGTAACATAAGAGCATAATAAGAAATTTTGCAAAAAGCAGTATTCATCAAGACAAAGTTTTGTAGGTTTCTAGCGTAGCCTTCATATGCTTAAACATTCAGAGTTTGGCTTCCAATAACTTCAATATTTAGTGAATTTTGTGGTACCCCAAAGATATGCTGGTATATTGGCAAATCCAGCTAAACTATTTCGTATATTGCTGTGAGCATTTCCTCAAAATTAAAAAAAAATTGGGCAATGTTTAATACAAAAAAAAATATATACTTTGCTTAAAAAATATATTAAACACAATTCAAAAAAAAAAACAAGTAAGTATCAAGTATCTCTCAGGCCCAACTGACTGGATATAGAAAATAAGCATAAACCAAATTTGAGTGAGATTTTTATTAATTTTTTCGGCTGCAGATATGAAAAAGTTCACATCGGATGCTATATCTATATGGGGATTAGGCACAAAAATGGACCCATCCTGACCATGTTTGGTAAGGTCTCTTGTATTTTGCAAAAATATATACAAACAAAATGTGAGAAGAATCAGTGCAATATTTTTGTTTTTTGATAGATTTAAGTGAAGATCGGGAAGCAGCTCTATATGGGGCCTATGAGTGAGAGTTGTCCCATAGGGATTATTTTTAGACTACTCATTAATGGATGTAATAAACGCATACAAACCCAATTTTAGGAAGATCTATAGGACAATTTGGATCTTATGGCAATTTATGTCGATTTCATAGGGGTCATTTGTATGGGGGCTACGTCTCAACATCGACCGATTCTCACCAATTTCAATAGCGTTTATCCTATGGCCGATTGCAGCTTATATACCAAATTTCATCAAAATATATTCATATTTGCGACCTGCAGTTTGATTACAAGCTTTACATGGACACACAGACGGACGGACGGACGGACGGACATCGTTAAATCGAATCAGATAGTGATTCTGATTCGTTCGGTATAATTAAAGATGGGTGTAGGTCAAATATTTTTGGTTGTTACAAACAGCAGCACAAAGTCATTATACCCAAACCACATAGTGGTATAGGGTATAATAAACTTTGCTTAAAAATAGTATAATGATGTGTATAAAATCAAAACAAACCCGATATTTTTTAATCGTAGTACAAAAACCATACAAGTAAGTAGAACAAGTAGAGAAAGGGTCTTAGGTCCAACCAATTGAATAAAGAAAATAAGCATAAAACTAATAATTTAAGGGGCATTTTTATTCATTTTTTTGCTTGCAGATATGAAAAAGTTCATATCAGTAGCTATATTTTTGTGGGGACTAGGTCTGAAAATGGACCTATCCTGATCATATTTTTTAAGCCACTTTTTTTATAAAAAATATATGCAATCCAAATTAGAGAAAAATCTGTGCAATATTTTTGGTTTTTTGATAGATTTTAGTGTAAATCGGGAAGCAGCTTTATTGGAGGCTATGACTAAGAATTGTGCAACAGGTTAATTTTCCTAAACCAAAATTTACCGAGATCTATAATAATAATTTGATCTTATGGCAGTATAAATCGATCTCATATGGGTCACTCGCATGGGGACTAGATCTGAAAATTCTCCGAATTTCACCAGTTTCGTCTTATGGCCGATAAAAGCTTATATACTAAATTTCCTCAAAATATATTATTATTTAATATATAATACAGACAGACAGAAGGACAGACGGACGGACATCTCTAAATCGACTTAGAAAGAGATTCTGGGTCGATCGGTTTAATAAAAGTTGATAATGGAATAAATAATTACACACATAAAACGCTTTGTAGTTATTACACTGTTATAAAAAGTTTATGAATACAAATTCTTCTTAATGGTTTATAAAGAAACTAGCACGCCCTGTCGCGCTTCGCTATGACTTATCGAGACTTATCGAAATGTGTTATTTCATAATCAATTTTTTCTATGAAGTTTTTATGGTGCAATTTAAATATTTTATTTAATTTACTTTAAGTTTTTTTATATTAATACTTGCTGATACAATAATACAATAATTTTTGTTGCTGCCCATGAGAAGAACATGGATTTTTCAAACAATCTGTGGCAACTCTTAACTATTGGCCTTGAATTTAGAATATCATTTGCCAAGTTTTCTTTTAGCGATTTTGGAATTTTGCCGATATTTTATTTTAACGATTTTCGATTTTGCTCATTTTTAATTTTGAAGATTTTGTTTTTGGCGATTTTTATTTTTGATTTTGGCGATTTTCGGTTTTGGCGATTTTTGATTTTAGCGATATATGAGAAATGTGAAAAAGTAATGGGTACTACATAGTTTGGGTTTAAAGAAGGCATGGGCACTCGAGAGGCGCTTTTCTCAATACATACATTGGTTCAAAAATGTCGTAACGTACAAAAGGATGTTTTCTTATGCTTTACAGATTATGAAAAAGCTTTTGACAACGTGAAACATGATAAATTAATGGGAATTCTCATATCCATCGGGATAGACCAAAAGGAAATACAATGAATTAAAAGTCTATATTGGCACCAACTTACTGAAAGTATTCGTATACCCAAGGGCGTCAGATAATGATGCATTCTGGCCCCATTGTTATTTAATTTTATTCTGAAAGGATATTTGAAGAGTCTATCAGCAAAGTTCGGAAGGGTATACACACAAATGGTATTTTTATCAATAACATAAGATATGCTAATGATACAACCTTCTGGCTGACAATATGCCGCGCTACAAGACCTGGTAAACAAACTTGCAATAAACAGTAATGCATATGGTCTAAATATCAATATTCGAAAAACAAAATATATGATTGTGAGCAAGAAAAAATACCATAATACTACTTCCTTCAAAATACAAAACGCATGCAACGAAAGAGTACAGAATTTTAAATACCTCGGCGTTACAATTAACGACAAATGGGATTGTTCAAAAGAAATAAGATGCCACATAGAAATGGCTTTTTTAAATACAAAAAAGTACTTACAAGTCACAATATTTATCTTGAACCAAAATCAAGATTCATTAAAACATATGTATAGTTAGTTTAACTGCGCGGTGGAGACATGGACCACAAAATCATCAGATATAAAAAGACTAGAGGCTTTTGAAATGTGGATTTTTAGGTGAATACCCAAAAGTTTTGAGAAAAATTCACTACGAAAGAGAGCTATTTACAGTCATAAAGAAAAGAAAAACATCATACCTGGGACACTTTATGAGAAACCCAAAATATTAGCTGTTACAATCGATAACACGAGCGAATATTGAAGGAAAAGCTGCTAGAGGGAAAAAAGAAATAACGTGGATAGATAGTATTGAAATATGAACTGTTATCAGAATTATGGGCAGACTTTTGAGTGAAGCAAGAGATCGAGATGCTTTTGCGGTGCTACTGAATAATATATAATAAAATTTTTTTTTTATGTTAAATATGTAACAAATTGCAATTGTATTGGTCGCTAAAATTTGAAGAACGAGTTAGCAAATAAGGAAGAAGATAGAAAAACAGTGATATTTTTCTGAGGTTAACATATTGCGGGTATTACAGTATCGAATATATGAAATTTTAGTTAGGTATGTTACATACCGTTGGAAAGGTTCATTTGTCTAGTTCGGCAGTATAAGTTTTTTTTTGTAAGGTTTTAGAAACACAATAGGAAAAAATTCAAATTAGTGCATATGCTAATAACTTAAAAACCAATGTATTAAGTTACAAAACATTTATTTTGATAGATATCCCACTCGCATCCCACTAAGCGACCAAAAATCACTTAAGGGAAAAAACCTGAGCTTTCTTTTGAGCAAAAAAGGCATTTTTTGAAAAAAAAAAGTCAACAAAATTTTTGATTTTGCAAAAAAAAAAGTTTAAACAAAATTTTTTTCTAAGGAACCGTACCTCTAAAACGAATTCTGATGTACCGACTTTTGCCATGGAGCAACCCCATTCCCCTCATGCAATTGATCTAAAATTTGGCCCATAGTCTTGTTGTAACTACAGATTAATTTTGAGGTAGTCACGTAGAGTCACGCTTAGTCACGCAGAGTCACGCATAGTCACGCATAGTCACGGAGTGATCTATAAGTTATTTACCTTCATCCGATCGATCTTTTTGAATAACACAACATAGTCCGGGCGTATGATTATTATTTATTAGCTGAATAGACAATACGTATACGTATGAATGTTAATTTTAATATTGAATCAAACATAGTCAGCCCAATTCTAAACAAAAAATTGTGACTTTGAGATATGTTTGTATGGGAAACCCCCCAGGAGGGTTCCAGAGGTGTGCAACTGGCATGTGTGTGGGGGTCGATCATACATTTGGACATTTGGGGCACTCTAAATGGGTCAAAGTAAGACAGACAGGTCAAAAATCGGGACATCAGAATTCGTTTTAGAGGTATGGTTCCTTGGGCAAAGTTTCTTATTTTGATCCCTAGAATACGATTTCCCTTGTCACTTGGGCGATTTTTAAATCGACCCGCTCCTTCCAGATCATATAAAATAGTGAACCGAGTTTCATTTATGTACGACAACTCCTTTTATTTTTGTCCATTCGCAATATTGGAACAAGCAAAGTGTCAAATTTTCTGGAATATTACATATGTATGCATTTTTTAAATTCAAATCCATTAAGTTTGAACTACAACATTTAAGGAAACTATCTACGCTGAAAAGAAATTTGTTTGACATAGATATTGGAGCTCAGAAAAAAAATAAGAATATTAGAAAATTCCAATATATTTGGTAAATTATTGATAAAAAGCCAGATTTTACAGACATATATTTAGACATATTATTATTAGAATTGACACGTTGGTGTCAGCCATTTACGAGTAGACATCAACTAATTCATCTAGCATAGTTACTCTTGAATCCCATTAGGTGAAGCTTTTTGAGGAGAAGAATATGATTGACTTTATCATATGTTTAACTAATACCAGTATGGGTGACGTCGGTATGTTGGCCATAGATAAGTTCGCGGTATGTTAAAGTTGGTAGCTGTAAAAGGTTTGTGATAGTTGAACATCCCTTATGGAAACCATGTTATAAAAGTCACATTAATGATGATACTTGATAACAGAGAGATAAGACTAATACAATCTTTTTCCACTCGACCGCAAAAACAGCTTCTTCGTGAAAGCTAAACAAGCAAATAAACTAGCAAGAATATAGCGAAAAGCCACAAAATGTATTCGCTTAAAAATTGTACACATTCAAATATGTAAATTTTAAACCAATCCTATTTTCGTAACCACCAAAAACACAGAAAATTTTGTTATTTTCTTAAATAGCAAAAAAAAAAAAAATTAAGCATGATATTGACATGCGTTACCAAATTCCATAGTTACTATGTGGCATATGTGATTTTAAAAAAAACCAAAACAACGTAACAAATACTAAACGTTTTATAGCATGAAATTTTGTAGATATCAGCTTAAGCGTTTTAATAAATTTCAACATGTACAGTTACTCATGGCTATGTAACATCTTCTGATCCAATTGTACAATAAGCGATATTTACTTAAACGCATATATTTTTTTGTAATTCTTTATGCAATAAAAGATTTTAACACTATTTATTTGCTATATTTTAGGAGGTATTTGTATACTGTTAAAAATTTTTTGAATCTAGTAGTAATTGTTAAAAAAAAAAAATTGGAAATAAAGAAAAGTAAAGCGAAACCTATAATATTTATAGGCTATGCGATTTCTTGTGACCGATATTTTGTTCTGCCGTTTTATCACGATGTTGACCAAATGTATATTATTTGAAAGGTATTTCTTTTTAGCCGTATTGCAGATTTACAGGTTTTTAATTTTTTCCTTTATTTTAAGTAAATTTCATTTAAAGTTGCTACTAACACATACATAAAATTATACATGTGGTATGTGTGTTTTATTAGATTTATTAATGTGTTTGTTAACGAATTTGTTATCTTTATTCACAATAATAATAAACCATAAAAGTGTTGGTTTGTGAATTGGCTAAGTTGAAAAATAAATCTGCTTAGAAATTGCACTCGAATTTCGAGCATGAAATCTGCTAATATCTTTAAACCTACTTCATTATAAATTATTGTTATTTATTTTTAATTAAATTTTTTATTGTATTTTAGCATTAATGTTTTGTTATTCCTCCTTTATTTATATCAAATAGTCTATTAGGCATTGAATCCGTCAAGGTCCTGAGAGTATCCACTTTAAAGTCTAGCCGCTCTTGGTAAATTGCTATTTTTAACTCTCTTATACTCTGATACTGCTGACTATTAGCATAAACTGTGCGTGACAATATGCCCGAGATGCTTTCTATTCAGTTTGAGTGGGATTAAAGCATGAGAAAATATCTCCTCTGAGAGCTTAAATACGTGAATGCTCTCGTTGTCCTACTGATAGGTAAAATTTTGCTCCGAATTTACATCCAATTAAGACATTCTCTAGCAATTCAACGTATGTTTTGGATTTCATCTTGAAATAAAGCATAGTTTTAGTTTTCCAAAGTAGTTAAAACCACCCCACACCATATTATAGCTACCACCAAAGTTTCTGCTCACTTTAGGAGCATTTGACTTTTCCAAATCATGCTAATAAAAACTTTGAGTAGCAAGTCCGTTTAAATTAAATTATTTTTCATTAGAGGAAATTACACTCATTTTTACATGATGTCTGGTATCTGGCGAATTCTATTCTTTTCGCCTTGTAAGTTTTCGATGACGGTGTTTGTTTTGCCGACTATTCTAGTCCACTGACAGAATTTGTTGGACTTGACGTTTTCCAGCAGAAAGGCCCAATTTTGCTACAGTTTGGGAGTATAAAGTTTATTTATATTATTTGTATATCTCTTATTTTTCTTTAGAAGCAGGTATAGTTTTGTTTATATTGTTGACAAATCTTCAAACAAAGAATCCAGATCTACCGATTTGTCTAGCATTTTCTCTATTAATAAACCCGTTGTTCTTTAAAATTTTTATTTGAATTGTTTCATCACTAGAAATGTATCTTCCCTTGCTAGTTATTATTATTTTCATATTTATATGAATTAATTTGTATGTCCTGCGTCTCACAGTGGAGCCTTTAGAACAAATGATACCTTCAAAAAAATCATATTTTTAGTTTAGAAGATATAACCCTTCAAATTTGACCGATTTTCAGTTCACAAAAACATAAAACTTTTAGGCAATTTGGTTCAGTTTTAGGTGGAATATAAAAAAAACTGGGTAACTTATCATAATCTTTTTTATTTCTCTTGATTTATGTATTTATTCAGTATATCATAAAAAAAATACTGTTTGCTTTGTGCTTCTCCACGAAAATGGATATTTACAAGCTGTCTATTTTTTCACTATTTTTCAACTTTGATGGAAAATAAAATAAAAAAAAAATATTTATTATTATTTATGGATAATTATTTTAAAATATAAAAAACTTGGAAAAGAAACATAAAAAACATAAAATTGTTAAAAAATCGGGTTTTTTAGTTCACATAAACATGATTTATTGCATCTAGTAGGTGTAGCACTTTGTTCATTGTCTATCATATGCCTTTTAACTTATTTCATCTCAATCGGTTCAACAGTTATGATTTTTGCAACGAAAAACTCAAATGGCACCACTGTGCGTCTTTACTAAAACACTCTTATTTGTATATTCACGTTATGTTTTATAAGGGGAATTTGAAAGAACATCAGAGTACGTTTAAAAAATTTCGCTCTCAATTTTGTGTTAATACTTATTTTTTTGTTATAATTTATTAATGCATGCCTTAAGTAATATTAAAATATAAAAAATTTGATAATACATAAAACAAGTAAGAGTATTAAAATCGGCTGTGCCGAATCTTTGATACCCTCCACCTCGGTTTGAGTATTGATAAAAAATGTAAACAAAATATTGGAAAAAGTAAACAATTTGTTAAACTTAATATCAAATTATTTCAGCAAATTCTTTGGGGTGGTTTTCGTCTTTTCTATTATTTCGGATTTATTTCGGTGTTTGCTTTTTGGTCATTGTGGTTGCTGATCGGCATGCATTTAGGTTATTTGCCTATATGCATGCGTTTCCGGTTATATGTCATAACTTCTCGTTTAATTTAGTGTTTGCTAATTAAAAGCTGGCCCTAACCTCCATTGCAAAGGTAATGGTTGTGTAGGGTGGCTATATGCATTAAATCGTGCTAATTGGAGTTGGCTGTATAGTTTCTTTTAACTGGCCAAATATTTCTTCCTTACTGCCATATAGGTCGGATGGAGTAACAAAATAATAGCCAAAAAAAAACTCGCTCAACTTTTTTATTAAAATATTGCCATATTTGGAAAACATAGAGAATAAATTTATTATAATAATAAATAAACAAATTAGGGATGCCAAACGCAAAAAACCAAAATAAAATAATTTGTTATCCTTATTTTCCGAAAAACTTCAAATTTTCATCCAAAAAAAATTGTTAAAAATAATATATAAATAACATTCTCATCAAACTGCGTTTATTTACATATGTAACAATTTTTATGTTCGCAATTCTTAAATATCATTTGAGGTTTTATAAAATTCATTGAATTTAAATTAATGTTTTCTGTAGTCCGATTCTGTAAATTTCAACGATCCGACAATCGCAAAATATATCGACAGCTATTGTTGTTTGCACTAAGGATTAAATAATTCACTAAGTACATACATCTTAACGACAGTCGAAAAATCTATTTTTCTATTTATTTAAATTGTAAACGAGTGGCATCTCTGTCAAAATAAGCGAAAAACACAAAGAAGAATAAAAAAAAAACAAATTACTTCGTGTTTGACAGGATGATTTTATGTTTATGTTCAATATCTCTATTTTTTTACTAATATTTCTGTTTATTTTTATTTATATAAAAAAGTTTTTTAATAGAAGCAAAATATTTTCACTATTTTATGATTTTTATTTATGTATAACGACATTTCAACCTAAAAATTTAAGTATTTATCGATTGAATGAACAACACAAAAATGGTTGTCGTTTAGATAACAACAACAGCTGACTTTAACAATAGCGAATATCGTTTAAAAATTTTACTGATAATTTTGCTTTTCTTTTTTTAACGATTCGACTATCGTTAAAAGAAGTTACGGAAAAGCTATTAATTTCTCCTGAATGCCAATATTTTTTTTAATTTGATGCATTTGATGTCTTCTAAATTTAAAATTATTATTTCCGACGTTTTGGTATGATTTTCTGAAATTCAATTAATATGTTATAATTTATAATTGGAAATTTTAATTCCAGTTTTAAGAATTGATATTTTCTAAAATTTGAATGGAAAATTTAAAAATTGCAATTTTGTATTTATGTGAATAATAATGCTTTAGTAATTATAAACAATTTTTAAAAATTAGATGCAATGGCAGTCAGATATTTTGTAGTTAAAGCAGAATAATAATTCTATATAACTATGCAGAACTGTTTTGAAAGCAAAAAACTCATTGATGAACTCGATAACTCTATTTTGTAAAGGCAACAAAAAGTTATTATGCCAAACTTATGTTCATATTTGTAAAAGAATAATGAAAAAACGTATGAAATAATAAAAGACCAGCCCGTGTATACTCTTAACATTGTTATGTATAAAATCTATTTGAAAATATTGGCATTCATGTTAAAATAGAAATAACTATTGCAAGGCTAACTAGAACAAAAATTGTGGCGCCATCTACTGTGGCATAGTCACGCTGAGTAAAATGAAGTGTCACTCTGTTAATGCAAAAGAAATGTATTTTCCCCACAACAAAATATTGCAGAATTTTATGTAAATAAAATAATATACCTATTTATTTCTAGCATGCAGTTATTATGGATATACATATATAGAATATATGTATATTATTTGTATTATTTAATATGTGTATGTATGTATATGTAAATATTACACACAAAAAATACAACATCAAACGTTATTTTTGTGTTTTTCTCTTTAAATAAATTAATACATATAAATTTTTTTCGCAAAATTTACATTGTTTTCTTTTTATTAACAACTAGGTATTTTAGAATTATTTGCTTTAGATGCTGGTGAATATTTACACCCTTTATATTAACTCGTAGTGTCTGCTTGCCCAAGAAAATTTTGGATCGATTTTAGCCACTTTCCCGTGACCCAATCGATCTGATACTTTGCAGGCAGGCTCGTGGCAATGACAGAAATGATCTTATAAATTTTTGTAGTGATGCCAAAACAATGGAAACTTTTAAATTTTTCTACCAGAGTTGATAAAAAAAAATGTACAAGGAATTAGTTTTTATTATACTATTACCACAACGACCACAAAAACAACAAGTCCAGCTATGACAACAATACAACATTTAGAATAACAAAAGAACAATATAGAAACATCATATTTTTCATTTTTTTTACTTTTTCAGAGATTACCCTGGACCTGTTCAACCGGTTTCAATGATTTTTGAAACAGAAATCTTCCCATGAATTTGGTGAATCATTCTCACTAAAAATGATCACCTTAGCTATCCTATTGAGGGCGTGATCGTGACAAGAACAACATAGAAAATTATATTTTTTCAAGACTTTTTTTAGTTCTTCATTCAAATCTCGGGCCCTAATCGACCGATTTGGACGATTTTAAATAGCAAACTTCTCAGGATGTTAGAGAATCAACATACAAAAAATACAAAAAATATCAGCGAGTACCCTAGCTGCCCGATTGATGCCGGCATCGTGATTTCCACAGACGGACAGACGGACAGACGGACATTGCTATATCAGCTCCGGTTGTTATAAGGACCACAAATATATATATTTTATGGAGTCCAAAATTTTTTTTTCTAATTATTACAAACGGAATGACAAACTTATATATACCCTCTGCACACTGGAGTGGTGGGTATTAAAAATAATGTTTGTTTGTGCTTCTCCAGGTAAATCGATATTTACCAACTGTCTATTTTTCCACTATTTTTCAACTTTGATGGAAAATAAAAAAAACTTTTTTAATTTTAATTATGGATAATAATTTTAAAATATAAAAAACTTGAAAAAGAAACATAAAAAATATAAAATTGTTAAAAATCGTGTTTTTTAGTTAACATAAACATGATTTATTTCATGCCGTTAACAAATTTCAAATTTTATAACCGATAAGTAAGCATATGTAAGGTGTAGCCTAGCACTTTGTTCAAATAGCTATTTTATAGGTTGGATCATTGTCTATCATATGCCTTTTAACTTATTTGATTATCTCAATCGGTTCAAAAGTAATGATTTTTACAACGAAAAAACTCAAATGGCACCACTGCGCGTCTTTACTAAAACACTGTTGTGGAGATCTGACAACGGTGTCGATTGAATTAATGTATTGAACAGATGTATCACTGACAAATTGGAAAAGTTTTGTATATATATATTTGTCAAAAATACAATAAAATTATTTGTTTAATACGTTATGCTATTGGCTGATTTATTGAGTTATTACAACTATTATTTGTATATTCACGTTGTTTTATAAGGGGAATTTAAAAGAACATCAGAGTGCGTTTAAAAAATTTCGCTCTCAATTTTGTGTTAATACTTATTTTTTTGTTATAATTTATTAATGCATGCCTTATAAAAAATTTAATAATACATAAAAAAATATGTGAGACAATTAGAAAATAACTTATGCGTATAAGTAAATTTCGCATAATGTATTAAACGTAGAGAATTTGCACCAATGGATGGAGCATTTTATTTGATGATGGAGCAAAGCTTTATTGTTTAAAATATGATGTAACGGCTACTAATGACATTTCGTAGGGAATTTGAGGGGCTAGGTTGTACAAAAAATAATTTAAATACTAACCACATTCGAAACAACCAGTAACTGTAGTTAAACTTTATACAAAACTCTATTAACTTTTGGGTTAGAAAATCAATTTTTAAGAACGTTTTCTATTTTAACATAATCATATCTTGTTGTAAAGACTTTTTCACCAGAAAAAAGCATAGTATTTGTTTGACTTCAGATTTTAATAATATTATTTTAATAATTCCAGGAATTATAAATTTTAAAACCAGAGGCTTATCTTGAAACTCCACAAGTTGTTAACCTATTTTTAGGCACCATTAGCAAAGCTTTTTACACCAGATAGGCAGAAACAAATCATACCACCAATCTTGTTTTAATCGAAAATTTTGATATCAGAGAAAACAACACTATCTTATCTCTACGTAAACAAAAAATCTCAACAAAACATTCAAAATAATTATGAGAAAAATTTGAGAGAAAACCATATAAAAACAATTTATCAGTTTGGTACAGCAGTCTTTAGTATTTTGGAAACGAAAATGGAACGTTGGCGAAATAAAGTAGCCGTTGTTACCGGTGCCAGTTCGGGTATTGGAGCTGCTGTCGCAAAAGATCTAGTTAATGCCGGTGTACAAGTAGTTGGTTTAGCAAGACGCAAAGAACGTGTGGAAGAAATTATAGCTAGTTTGCCGGCTGATCGCAAATTTCTTTTAACAGCCATAAAATGTGATGTCTCCAACCAGCAATCGGTTAATGAAGCTTTTGATGAAATTGTAGAAAAGTTTGGAGGTATTGATATCCTAATCAATAATGCTGGATGTGCCACAACGGGTCAATTAGTTACAATGGATATTCCAGATATACAAAATGTTTTACAAACTAATATCATGGGCATTGTCTATTGTACTCAGAGAGCATTTAGATCAATGAAGGAGCGTAATGTGGATGGTCATGTTGTTTTAATTAATAGTACAGCTGGTCACAAGGTTTATGGCGGTGTACCAGGACAATTACCAACTAGAAATATTTATTCACCAACGAAATTCGCTGTTACTGCTCTAACAGAAATTTATAGACAGGAATTCAAGGGTTTGGGTACCAAAATAAAAATAACCGTAAGTAGTTAATGTAAAAAAATTTAGCATAATTTATTTCTATACTTTTTTTTTATTTCTTTTCCAGAGCGTAAGTCCCGGCTTAGTTGATACTGAAATTGTTAATGACTCTGTAAGGAAAGCCCTGGGTCACTCTATTCTTAATGCCCACGATATATCCAATGGTGTACTTTATACTTTGTCTACCCCTCCTCATGTTCAAATTCATGAATTAACTATTAAACCAGTTGGTGAAATATTCTGAGATAAATTTTGTAATCATAGTGATATAATAAATAAACTGAATGTGTTAAATATGTAAGACAATTGTAGTGGGCATATGTCACTTATACGTACACTATATCATGAGTTTAGAGAAAGTGTTTTATGTCCAACTAATCGGACATAGAGAATAAGCATAAACCAAATTTGAGTGCCATTGTTATTGATGTGTTTGCCTGCAGATATGAAAAATATGTGTAAAGGAAATTTAAAACAAATCTGTGCATATACATTTGTGTATATGAAAATGCACACAAAAATTGCGTCGAACGATATACGTAGTGCGTAGCGAACACTGCCATAGGTTTAATTCTATTTCTTATGCCGACGAACGACGAATATATTGGTGTAGAGTGGCCATATTTTATTTTAGTTATTCAAATGTTTTAGTAAATAAAGTAATTTTTGTCTTTAAGAATTGTTTTATATTTTAAAGTTAACTAAAATCTAATTATATAATTTTCTTTTACATTGTCAATATTTATTCTTTTTCGTTTAGTTCTTCTTTTATTTAAATATGGTCGCACCATCAGCTGCAACATATAAAGAAAAATTACATAAAATAAATTTATTAATGAAAATTTATGTCATTTTTCCAGAGTAAAAAAAATTAAACGCTGCCGTACAAAAATAACGGCTTTTACCATCGTGAACATGATGTTTGCAATTTTAATAACTCGTACAAAGTTTAAAATTCTTTTATTCATACTTTTCCAATATTTATTTTTGTATATAAATTACAAAAATTTACGCAACGAATTCTTGCCGACAAATTCGTCCCAGTTGTGTTTCCACCTTTAAGTGAAGTTCAATAATCATCTTTATATGAGGACTAAGACTAAAAATTTTTCTGTAGGTTTTATTTTTGGGTATTAATTAAAACTAGCAGATTCCGGCGCTCGAAATTCGAGTGGAATTTCTTGGTAGCTTTATTTTCAACTTACCCAATTCACAAAACAACAATTTTATGGTTTACTAGCTGTTTTTACCCGGTCTTGCCCGGGATGAAAAGGCCTTTGACTTGAAAAATGGTTCACTATGCTTACCAGGCGCTGAGTACTTAGTCCCCAATTAACAAATTCCCCAATAAAATGAAGTTTCTCCCCAAAAATTTGTATGGGCAGTAAATTAATTTTTTATTTCAATTGAAAAATTTTTGGTTTTTTAATTTAGAAGTTTTTTATAAGAAAAAAAATGCTTCAAAAATAAGGTGCGAAACCGCTTTAAGTTTTTTTTTTCAGTTTATTTATAAACATCAAATATAACGGAATGGGCCGCAAATTAAAGGAATCAAAACTTTTAAAAATTGAATTAATTCATTCAATAAGTGATCATAATTGAGCAGAGACGTCAAATTCAAGTTTCAGAAATGAAAGACTAATGCAACGTTTAATATTGTGTCGCAAGGTTTCTTTAAGCAACTGCTTATAGTATATGTGTGGCCTATTTTGATCAACAGGTAATTATTTCACATACGTAGATAAAATTTTTCATATGACGTCCGCTTCCGGGCGTTTGGCAGCCAGACCCGTGCTGCCGCGCAGTTGTTGTCAACTTATTTTAATCGCCAAAATATATTTTTCAGATTATTGCGATATTTTAGCTGAGCTGTGTTCCGCGAGCACGTCGCGTCCGCGCCTCGCGCCTCGCGCCGCTTCCTCGCAGCTACTACCCGTGCTGCCGCTTAGTTCTCGTTAACTTATTTTAATTCCTAAAACATATTTTTTAGAGCATTGCGATATTTTAGCTGAGCTGTGTTCTGAGAGCGCGTCGCGTGAGTTACATATTTAGACAAAAACAAAACTATACATAAAGTCGACGAACTTGTAAACAAGGTAAATGCTGATTCAGCTCCAGACAAGTTCGACGACTTCCTAAATAAAATAGGGCAAATTAAATAAATGCATATTTATGAAAATAAAAGTTGTGAAATCATAATTACAAATTAAAAACATTTTAATGCTGAAGTGTAACTTCCGCAATAAAGTTAATAAACAAATTATTGATGACAATTAAGTTTAGCAATAAGTTATGGATAAGAAAAATGCTGAAGTGTAACTTCCGCAATAAAGTTAATAAACAAATTATTGATGACAATTAAGTTTAGCAATAAGTTATGGATAAGAAAAATCACTTTTGTAAAATCAGTCTAATTCTTCCAGCTAAACAATAAAGTCGTTTTCTTTTTAAAAACCTAATTGTCTGTATTAAGTATTTATTTGGCGCAGTCGGTAGGATCAGTTTTTTATAACGGATCCAGTGATACGAACGTACGTTTTGTTAAAATAAATAACAAAAGCATTTTAAATAAAAATAAACACTATACCAGTGCAGTGAACGCTAAAGAGCTAACACCACGGGAAAAGAACAAAATTATAACAAAAGCTATACCAGTGCAGTGAACGCTAAAGAGCTAACACCACGGGAAAAGAACAAAATTATAACAAAAACTATACCAGTGCAGTGAACGCTAAAGAGCTAACACCACGGGAAAAGAACAAAATTATAACAAAAACTATAGCAGTGCAGTGAAAACTGAAGAGTTAGCACCACAAAAACATATAGTAATAACAAAAAGGCAAAATTAGGAAAACTCAAAGAGAACAAAACTTTGACCAAAGAAGACGAAGAATGGCTCAGGAAGAGGCTCATATACCCCCATTGGAATTGGTAGAGGAATTAGCTAGGAGAGAACAGCAATTAGAACAATTGCGGAACGCTTACATAGAACTCCAAAGAAATCAGCCACCTAATATCCAGGACACAAATTCCATATTTAAAAATGTATCCCACTTACCGGTATTCACAGGATCAAACGAAATAACTATAAATTCCTTCATAAGTAGTGCAGAATACTTTTTATCAACAATCAACAGGGAGGACTCAAAAAAAGAAGCAGTTAAAGCAATATTCTACAGAAATATCCAAGGCGAAGCAAAGAACACCGTTATAAATATTCAACAGCCTGATGACTGGGAATTAATAAAGAAAGTGCTGAAACTAAGATACCGACCTGACACGGAACCACACCATATCTACAAGAGGATAAATAATTTAAAAGTAAATAATGTAAGTGAATTAGCATTAGAATTACAAAATATTAAATATAAGTCAGATGAGTTAATTGCTTACTATCGTGGTGACCATTGTATTGATTTAACTAACATAGATAGTTTACTGGCTAATACAGCTAAAGAAATAACTCAAGGAATTTTACTAGACAAAATCTACGACGAACGAGATTTAGGGAATATTATAGACATAATGACTAGAAGAAGATTTGAGGATAGTTGTATTCGACCGGAATATAGAAAATTTAGGGTTAAAGAGGACATAGCATTTAGACAAAATCGGACACAGAATAGAAACAACTATAACCAACGGACGAATTATAATAGTAACTTTAATCAGGGATACAATCAACAAAATTACCTGGAACGGAATGATTTTAGAAGAAATAACGTTAACAACAATAACTATAACTTTGACAATAACAGGAACTTTAATAACTCGGGACGTTATAGACTTCAAAATAACAGTAATAACAATAATATGTTGAATAACTTCCAGAAGTTCGCTCAGGTGGGAAACCCTAGGCCAAATTCCGGCCAATATCGCTGGAATCAACCTAGGCAGGACCGAACCGAACAAATGGAAGTAGATAATGTGGAAATAAATTATAATAACTTTAATAATCGGGGTAATTTCCAAAGATCCGCCCAGGTAGGAAACCCAAGGCAAAAATTCAGCCAATATCGCTTGGATCAACCTTGGCAAAACCAAAACGGGTCAATGGAAGATGACAGTAGGGAGAAGGATAATGGTCCATTGGCAGGACACTCTGAGTCAAACATATGTCAATGTAACGTAGGTCAACTCGGACAAAGCCAGGATCAGTTTTTTCGAACACCCCATCGGATTGTCTACCCACGATAGAAATTACGATTGATGAAATAAAGTACATTGCATTAATAGATACGGGAGCAAGAATAAGTTTAATAGATAGAAATATAAATTATTTTGAAAAAATTTTATTAAAAGAACCAATTAATTTTAGCACAATAACTGGGAAAGATACAATTAGATACGAGGCGCTAACTAATGCACCTAATGAATTTAATTTGCCATTTCATTCAAAAATTAAATGGAAAATTACTGAACTTAAAGGTCGAAAATACCATTTTATAATTGGGACTGACCTATTAAACTGTTTTTATACAATAATAAATTTGATAGATGGATATATTTCTATTAATGGGAAAATTAGTAAATTTTTAGAAAATCCTTATAAAAATGTTGAAATTTGCGTATTAGAGAAAATTGAGTTCGATTGGGATAGGATTCAATTAGAACATTTAAATGAAGAAGAACGTAGGGAAATAACGAACATTTTGAGAAGATTTAAAAATTTATTCTTTAAGGAGGGAGACCAGTTGACTAGCACAATGGACATAAAGCATGAAATAAGGACGACAACTAATGAACAGATAAACTCTAAATTATATAGATATCCTCCACAACACGAAGAGGAAGTTAGAAGACAAATAAAAGAAATGGAAGAACAGGGAATAATTAGAAAAAGTAGTTCTAGGTATTCGAGTCCTTTGATAGTAGTACCCAAAAAAGTAGATAATTCAGGACAGAAAAAATATAGAATTGTAGTTGATTACAGAAAACTCAACGAGGTGACAATAGATGATAAATTTCCTCTTCCAAATATAGACTCAATTTTAGACAAACTAGGACGAGCTCAGTATTTTACGACACTAGATTTGGCTAAGGGATATCACCAAATTTTGATTGAGGAACAAGATAGGGAAAAAACAGCTTTTGTAACACCACAGGGACTTTATGAATTCATACGAATGCCATTTGGACTAAAAAACGCACCGGCGACCTTTCAACGACTAATGAACGAGACATTACGGGACTACATTAATAAAACTTGCGTAGTATATCTTGACGATATTCTCATATTTAGTACTTCTTTAAGAGAACATGTGAATGCCATAACAGACATATTTAACGTATTGGAACAGACGAATTTAAAAATACAAATTGATAAATGTAATTTTATGAAAAAGGAGACTCAGTTTTTAGGTCACATTCTTACATGTGAGGGACTAAAACCGAATCCGGAAAAGATTAAAGTTATTCAAGAGTTAGAGATCCCCAAAACTGAAAGACAGATAAAAAGTTTTTTAGGACTTACGGGTTATTACAGAAAATTTGTTAGGGACTATGCTAAAGTAGCACAGCCGATAACAAAATATTTGAAAAAAGGTGTAAAAATAAATATGAAAGACCCAACGTACATAGAAGCATTCGAAAAATTGAAAACCCTGATTATGTCACATCCAATTCTTAGATATCCGAATTTTGAAAAGAAATTTACTTTAACAACAGATGCCTCTAACTACGCAATTGGCGCTGTTTTATCACAAGAAGGGCATCCAATATGTTTTGCATCTAGGACATTGAATAATCACGAAAGAAACTATTCGGCAACAGACAAAGAATTTTTAGCCATATTATGGAGTGTAAATTACCTTCGACCATATCTTTATGGCAGAAAATTTAAAATTCTAACGGACCATCAACCGATCAAGTTCTTGCATTCAAAATATAAAGGAAAAGATATGTCTCCAAGACATCAAAGATGGTTACTGAAACTAGGAGAATACGACTTTGAGATAGAGTATATAAAGGGAAAGGAGAACAAAGTAGCAGACTTTTTAAGTAGAATAGAAAATGTTAATGAGGAAAAGGAAGAAGACAATAAAAATTTTCAGGATAAAGGAGATAATGAATCAGATTTTAACATAATAAACAATATAGAAGATGACAATGTATCTATGGCAACAGTTCATTCAGCGGAAGAGAATTTGCAGGATCATTTTTATATAAAAGAGGAAATAGTTAACAAATATAAAACACAAATTGTATTAACAAATAACAAGATTGAAGAAATTAAAACTTTACATGGCAAAAGAACTATTTTTATAGCAGAGGCAGATTTTAATAGAATGGGAGAAATATTTAGAAAATATATTACAAAAGGGAAAATAGGAATATTTTCGGAGTTGTCCGAACATAGTTATAATGCAGTTCAAGAAAAGTTGATAGAAATGTTCTCTAACGACAAACAAATAGAATTTATTAAATGCACTATGCGGGCACAAGATATAGAAACTGAAGTAGAGGCCATTAGACAAATATCTCTCTACCATATTAGGGAAAGTATGCACTCAGGCATAATAGAAACATATAATCAGATTAAAAACAAAATATATTTTCCAAAACTAATGGAATTGATTCAGATAGTAATTAATCAGTGTGAAATTTGCCAAGAAGTGAAGTACGATAGGAGACCAATCAAACCGAAATTTTCAATTACAGAAACACCAAAAAGAAAAAATGAGATTATACATATAGATACTTACGTTATGAAAGGAAATCATTTTTTAACAGTAATTGATAAATTTTCAAAATTTGGAGCAGTTTACCCGCTCAACGATAGAAATCACGTAACAATTATCGAACAGTTAGAAGATCATTTTGCTAAAATTGGAAAACCCGAAAAGATAGTGGCAGATAACGAATTTAAAGCCGTCAGAATAGGAGAATTTTTAAAAAGGGAAAACATTGAATTACATTTGACTAAACCCAATAGCCACACAGGTAACGCTGACATAGAACGTTTGCACAACACAATTGCTGAGAAGTTCAGGTTATTGTATAAAACAGATAAGGAAATTCCGACGAGACAATTGATTCAGAGGGCAATTCGAAATTATAACGACCGCTATCATTCGAGCATTAAGTATACACCTAGTGAAGTCCATTTGGGAAAAATTGATAATAACATAATTAGAAAGAATTTAGAAGAAAACAAGAAAAAAATAATAAACAGATTGAACAAACATAGGGAGGACTATACGGAAAACAGAAAAGAAGGATTTGTTAAAAACTATAAAGCTGTTAGACATAAGGAACAACCTAGATACAGAAAATCAAAGTTAGACAGAATACATCATTGTAATATCAAACGATCTTTAAAATTTTCAGACTTGGACAATACTGCTGACGATATTGATATGGGTACCGATAATTAGAGGAATAATAACTACAAGACAATTAACAGACCAAACAGGATATACGGACATATATATGCGGGAACAAGAAATAGTCCACTATTCGGACGTAGTCTTACACATAATTAATCTTAACGAAATAGAAGAAATTTTGGACAAACTAACAGACAACATAATTTTAATGAAAGTGAACAATAAAGACTTACTTGAATTGGAACTAATAGATGCCAGAAATAAATTAATGACTTTAATACCTAGACAACCTAGAAAAAGACGTGGAGTTATTAACGGAATTGGAACCATGTCAAAATGGTTATTTGGTACTATGGACGAAGAGGACAGACAAAATATACAAAAGCACTTACTAAATATAGACGAACTTACAGAAAATAATGACCAACAAATATCAATTAATGATTATTTTAACATAACTTTAGAACATTTAAAAAATGTCATATCAAATGATAGAAAGAAAATAGAAAAAGAATTAAATTCTATAAGTAAATTTTTAGAAATAGAAGATAATAAAAGTGTTTATTTGGAACAATTAACAAACATACAATTAATAAAAAATAAAATAGAACATTTACAAGACAATGTAATGTCTGCAAAATATGGTATTGTTCATCCAAGTATCTTAACTAGTAACGAAATAAGAAAATATGAAATTGATTACAATAAATTAAAATATATCCAATTTGGAACCGGATATTTTAACAATTCGTATCTTATTTTTGGAATAAAAATACCCAAAACATTTATAACAGTTAAGTTAAGATATATTGTACCACTACCAAATATTGATTTTAATGAAATAGATTCAAACACAGAACAAATTTTCGAATTTCAAAATAACACTTATAAATTTGAAGAAAACAAACACTTGAAAGATTTAAACTTAAGTAATCATTGTTTAATAAAGAAGAATTGTCAGTTAATAGAAAATAAAGATTTGGAAATTTTACAACTAGATGTTGATACAATTTTAATTAAAAATGCACTAAATACTACTATAAACCAAACTTGTAATCATGAAAAAAATATTTTAAATGGAAATTACTTAATCAATTTCAACAACTGTTCAATTAAAATAAACGATTATTATTTTTCAAATATTGCAGAAACCACAAAAGAAAGACAAGTAATTGAAAATACAAACAAAGCTCAAAATTTCACACATAAGATTTCATTTGAACAAATTAAAAAAGAGCATCAATATAATATAAGAAATATAAAAAATTTAAATTACCATCAAAAAGTAACATACAGCTGCAATATATTAATTATAATTGTAATAGTTATTATCATTAATATAATTTTTATTAAACATAAATATATAACTATAAAATTAAATAAAAGAATTCAGGAGAATTCTTATCTAAAGGGGGGAGTAGTTACATATTTAGACAAAAACAAAACTATACATAAAGTCGACGAACTTGTAAACAAGGTAAATGCTGATTCAGCTCCAGACAAGTTCGACGACTTCCTAAATAAAATAGGGCAAATTAAATAAATGCATATTTATGAAAATAAAAGTTGTGAAATCATAATTACAAATTAAAAACATTTTAATGCTGAAGTGTAACTTCCGCAATAAAGTTAATAAACAAATTATTGATGACAATTAAGTTTAGCAATAAGTTATGGATAAGAAAAATGCTGAAGTGTAACTTCCGCAATAAAGTTAATAAACAAATTATTGATGACAATTAAGTTTAGCAATAAGTTATGGATAAGAAAAATCACTTTTGTAAAATCAGTCTAATTCTTCCAGCTAAACAATAAAGTCGTTTTCTTTTTAAAAACCTAATTGTCTGTATTAAGTATTTATTTCGTGCGCATCCGTCGCGTCCGAGTCAGCGGTCGCGCGCCGCGCGTTTGGCAGCCACACCCGTGCTGCCGAGCAGTTGCTGTAAACTTATTTTAATCGCCAAAATATATTTTTCAGATCATTTCGATATTTTAGCTGAGCTGTGTTCCGCGAGCGCGTCGCGTCCGCGCGCCGCTTCCTTGCAGCCACTACCCATGCCTCCGCTTAGTTCTCGTTAACCTATTTTAATTCCTAAAACATATTTTTTAGAGCATTGCGATATTTAAGCTGAGCTGTGTTCCGAAAGCGCGTCGCGTGCGCATCCGTCGCGTTCGAGTCCGCGGTCGATATTTTAGCTGAGCTAAGTTCCGCGAGCGCGTCGCGCTTGCACGCCTCGCGCCGCTTCCTCGCAGCTACTACCCGTGCCTCCGCTTAGTTCTCGTTAACTTATTTTAATTCCTAAAACATATTTTTTAGAGCATTGCGATATTTTAGCTGAGCTGTGTTCCGAGAGCGCGTCGCGTCCGCACCCGTCGCGTCCGAGTCCGCGGTCGCACACCGCGCGCCGCTTCCGCGCGTTTGGCAACCACACCTGTGCTGCCGCGCAGCTGTTGCCAACTTATTTTGAAAAGAATACTCGTTTTAAATGCATTTATTGTTGGACATATATTGAGAGCAAATGTTTACTAAAATAAATATTTAACAAAATTCATTAAATAAAAATATGTAAAAACTTAATAATGAATTTGGGGAGTAAGTTCGTTTTTTATTTCGATTAAAAAAAAATGGGGAATTTGTTCATTTCTTTTGGGTACCTTTTTTTAAATTTGGGGAATTTGTTCACCGTGTAGTTATTTCCGTGTAACCCAATTTTCAGAGAAATCCATTGAAAAGTACAAATTTGTATAGGGAAGAAATATATCACACAACAAAATATGAATTTTATAAGAAAATTGGGCGTTAAAATAGGCGCGGTCGGTAAAAATCATATAGCGACCTTCCCTGGAATATGTACTAAATTTCGAAGTAAGCCATTGAAAAATAAAAGTTTTTAAAGCAATCAAATAAAGAAACAAATAAAAGGAAAAAATAAGTTTTATATACATAGAAGTTGGCGCAAAGTAGGCGTGGCCTGTAAGAAGCATATGGTGACCTTCCCTGTAGTATAGAGATCGTGTGACTAAATTTTAGACATCCCTTGAAAAATAAAAATTTCTATAGTGAACAAATATACAACAAACAGAAAATTAATTTTGTATAAAAAGCGGGCGTAGAAGTAGGCGTGACCGGCAAGAATCATACGGCTACCTCTCTGGAGTACAGAGATCGTGTGTAGCAAATTTCAGAGAAATCCGTAAAAAAAATTGTGTAGCGAACAAATGTACCAAAAAACAGAATATGAATTGTATACAAAAAGTGGGCGTAATAGTAGGCGTGACCGGTACGAAGAATATGTCGACTTTCCCTGGAGGAGAGAGATCTTGTGTACCAAATTTCATAGAAATCGGTTGAAAAATAAAAATTTTTATAGTGAACAAATATACCAAAAAACAAAATGAATTGTATACAAAAAGTGGGCGTTAAAGTAGGCGTGGCCGGTACGAAGCATATGGCGACCTTAGGTGGAGTACAGAGTTCGTGTGTACCAAATTTCAGAGAATTCCGTTGAAAAACAAAAATTTGTATAGCAAACAAATATACCAAAAAACAGAAAACGAATTGTATACAAAAAGTGGGCGTAAAAGTAGGTGTGGCCGCAAGAATCACCCGGTGACCTGGCCTGAGGTACAAAGATCGTGTGTACCAAATTTCAGAGAAATGCGTTGAAAAATAAAAATTTGTATACTGAACAAATATACCAAAAAGCAGAAAATGAATTGTATATAAAAAGTGGGCGTAAAAGTAGGCGTGGTCGATAAAAAGTATATGGCGACCTTAGCTGGAGTACAGGGATCGTGTGTACCGAATTTCAGAGAAATCTGTTAACAAATAAAAATTTGTATAGTGAACAAATATGAATAAAACAGAAAATGAATTTTACATAAAAAGTGGGCGTATAAGTAGGCGTGGCCGACAAAAAGTACATGGCGACCTTAGCCGGAGTACAGGGATCGTGTGTACCGAATTTCAGAGAAATCTGTTAACAAATAAAAATTTGTATAGTGAACAAATATGAATGAACAGAAAATGAATTTTACATAAAAAGTGGGCGTAAAAGTAGGCGTGGCCGGTAAAAAGTATATGGCGACCTTTCCTGGGATATAGAGACCGTGTGTACAAAATTTCAGAAAAATCCGTTGAAAAATAAAAATTTGTATAGCGGTCAAACAAACAAACAAACAAACAAACAAACAAACAAACAGAAAATGAATTTTATATATATAGATTATTGTGAATGAAGATAACAAACGCATTATCAAACACATTAACAAATCTAATAAAACACACATAGCATATGTATAATTTTATGTATGTGTTAGTAGCAACTTTAAATGCAATTTACTCAAAATAAAGGAAAAAATTTAAAAATTTTAATATTATATTATATATGGATACTGAACACACACAAACCAAGTTTGACCGAGATTTATATGCAAATTTAGATCTTAGGACATATGGGTCATTTTATCCCTACTAGGTCTGAACATGCACAGACTTTCACCGATTTCAATAGGGGTCGTAATATGGCTAATAAAAGCTTATAACCAATTTTTTTTCAAAATATATTTATTTTTGCGATCTGGTGCAGTTTGATTACAAAGTTTTTATCGGAACTATGTTTGGGATGGCGTTGTATAAAGTTTCTTAGTAACAAGATTTTGATGGGCTAGACCCCTTCTTTTGTCTAGTTCGAAAAAAACTGCATCAGACCAAAAATAGAGGGATATGACGTGGGCAAGTAGCTCCTCATCGATCCCAAAGTGGGATAAGAAAGAAATAAAATTACAAAAAAGAACGCCATAACAGCCACAGAGTCACTCCTAGTTTTCCTTCTTAATTTTACCTCCCTGATGTTTTTTCCCAACATACATGAAAACATAAAATTCTATGAAATTGTACAAAGTTTGCTCTTCACAGCTCCAAATATACCCCTAGATGTACCAAATCGATCGATCTCATTAGTTTTCCACCCCCAATATGTTTTAGAACATACATACCATCCCTCATAAAAAATTTATATTACAGACTAGAAATATATAGAAGAAAATATTCCATAACTACCTTGTGGTAACAATTTTCATTTTTTGCGGATTTATAAAAAAGAATCATTCTAAAAGCAAATCAATAAATTGTATTTATGACTACAAGTATTAAAATCTTCTCTTATTGCATCAAAATTTGAGGGTGTTTGGCTTTATACACCGAACAGTCCTTCTGTCTGTGAACCTTTCATTCGCTTCTGATTAATTATGTGGTCACAAGCAATAACCGCCTAACTCGAAAATCATGCTTTTGAGAAAAATAGCTTTTTATATAAATGTAATGGGGCTTCATTACGACTTAGGTCAGAATAATTGTATTAATATCTTTTTAAAAAGCAGTGTTAGAGAAAAGGGGATTTCACGTAAATATAAAGATTTTTTAGTAAAATATGACAGTATACATAACTTGAATAGGCGAAAATCAGTGTTTCGAGAAAAATAACTATTTATAAAAATGTTATGGGGCTTTATTACGACTTAGGTCAGTATGTTTTCATTAATAACTTTTTAACCAAAAGTGTTAGAGAAATGGGGATTTCACGTAAATATAAAGCGTTTTTAGTAGAATATGACAGCATACATAACTCAAATCGTTCTTAAGTCGACTTAGGCGGTTGTCGCTTGTGACCACAGAATTGTACTTAATTTAACTGAAAGCAAGTGCAACAATTGAACAAAGTTGCGAAATAAGTACATATCCGAATTTTGAGAATTGTTTTAAAAAAAAATGGCATCAAAATCGACCGATATTAGAAACAGTTTGAGGTATAATACCGTCTAGAAAACATGTGTTCATAATGTATTTTTATGGAAATGAACTGCATAAAACGACTGCTGACGAGTGTACATACTTAGTGGCTGACACAGTTTTGATTTTTGGCGTCAAGATTTCTCTCTTGTTGGAAAAAGGAAGCTGAGTTTGTAGACAAATTAGATCATCTTTTTGACATTGCACCTGCCAATGCACTCCGATGACAGCTGATCCGGAAGACGCTACATTTCAGCAACGGCAAAAAGGGAAAGAGCGCCCAGGTTGCACGGCCGGAGTTAATGAAAATCTATTCAAAAACAGAAAAGACGCGCGAAACGAGACGAGCAGGAAGAAATACGGAAATAGTTCGCAAAACTTCAAAACATGCCGTTAACGACTCTTTGGTTTCATCCACCGAATCGAGTGAATTGGGCTTTGCACAGGAATTTGCCGCTGCGTAAGCAGGTATTACTCCGGATCTTGTGTCTATTTTTGACAAATGCGATATTGATGATTAAGATCTTGATAACGAGTACGAAGGAGAATTTTATTTAGAGGATAGCGGCGACAGCAGAAATCCAGATCGTTCTCGTCGAATACATGTTGTTGGCATCGAAGGTGTAAAAAGAATTACCTTGGTATTAAATCAAGTGAATAAAGAACTATTGAAGAAGGAAAGCACTAGAAATACTGCGTGAATTACATGTTACCAACGAAGCTGTCGAAAGAGCCGCAAAACTGATATAGGACTATAGCGATGTACCGTAACGAGGGGGAGAAATATTTTTGCTTCAAGTCGTAGCTGAAAATCGAAAAATTTTCCATCTCATAACATAAAAAAATTTTTTGATAAATAAAGTATGTATTTTTATACTTAATAAAAGTTACAATTACGTAATGAATTGAAACCCGAATCAAACATCTTGAATTCATAAAAAATTTACATTTTCTATGGGAGAATGTATGGATAATAAATCCTCTAGGGGCATCCTAGGTGCTGTAGGAGACAAATTTAACAATTTCATAGAACCAACACATGGGAGCCTCTCTAAGGGGTAGAGATAAAGGCAGGTATATTTAAAAAAGAAATTTGGGGAGAAAAACTAATTCAGGCCGGTTATATAATTTACCCCCTAGGAGGGCTACTAAGTGGTTATGTGATTTTTTCTTATAATATTTCTAGTCTGGTCTGAAAACTAATGACAGTCGGTCGTGCATTTGATCCATCTAGAGGCATCTTAGGAGCTGTGGGGTCCGTTTTTTTATAATCTCATAAATTTTTAAACTTCTAAACCCTTAATGATTTGACATAGAAGTAGAGAGTCTTTTTCGGGAATTCCCGCCCGGGATTTCCCGGGAAATCAAAAACAAAATTATTTCCCGTTTCCCGAGCAGAAAAAAAATAAAAGCTTATTGTCTGAAAAAATCTTGAAAATACTAATTATATCAAGGTAAATAAATTTAAAGTAACTGTTATGTTAAAACCCTTGTTTTGTAATTAAAATTAAAACCCAGAACATTGTTAATAGTTGTTGCCTTTCCAACTCATTGTAATTACATGATTCATTTTTTGTTGGGTGTGTTTTATTTGATTGAATAGTTTCGTGTCATTCTCAATATTTTCTCTCTTGAAACGAAACGAGAACCTTATGAAACGAATATTTTTTAGATTTCGTTTCATTTTACTATTATTTTCTTTTATTGCGTACTAGTGCAATGCTTATGCTGGTAACAAAAAATCGGTTTTCTGGTATTCCCCTAACTAAATAGATTAATAGATAATCAAAACAGTGGAAAATTTTTTTAATGCTGTTTGAGTAAGTTTATTATTACTTGCTCAAATTTAAAAAATATTGTAATAAAAGAATAAAGTGTATTTCTCTCAATTGTTATTGAATTTTTTTTTTTATTTGTTTGCTAGTGCTATTCGATTTTGGGTAGAAAGTAAAGTTACACCCATGGCAGATTCTGTGTGGACATATTTTACAAAAGAAAAAGGAGGTGAAAACGCGAAATGTTTAAAATGTGCAAATAAATTTTTAAGTTGCAAAGGGTCGTCAACTAGTGGTTTATTAAGACATTTGCAACATGTTCATAAAATCATTTTGTTGAAACGAAATGCAAATGAAGAACAAGTTGCTGGTTCAAGCAAAGTAGTAAAAATTCAACCTTTAATTATCATTTTTTACTAAAAGGCAGTCTATGGCAGAAATAGCGGAAAGACTTGCGACCGTTGATGGATTTTCAATTCATGGAATAGCCAAAAGCGAATTTATTCGACAAGCACTCAATGAAAGGCAATATAATTTACCAAAAGGTAAAAGTAATGTAATGAAATTAATACATGATTTTTATGCGTTGACAACATGTAAGGTAGCAGAAAAAATTAAATCATATAAAGATACATTTAGAAAGTTTTACATTAGATGAATGGACGAGTTTACGCAACCGCCGCTACTTAAACGTAAACATTAATTTTAATCAAAAAATATAAACTTAGGATTAGTGAAAAATGAATGAAGCTGTACAGCTGATAAAACAATTGAACTGGTAAATTCAAAGCTATCAGAATTTAGTGTAAATTTATCAGATGTGGTCGCATCAACCACCGATGGCGCTGCCGTCATGGTAGAATTTGGACGCTTATCTGAATATATTCATCAATTATGTTACAATCATGGCATACATTTAGCTGTTGTAGATGTAATTTATAAAAAAAATTGAAAATTATAATGTTGCTGACCAAAGTGATATCAGTGAATATAGTTCGACTACGGAAGATTTTTCAGAATCTGATGGTGATGAAGAATCTAATAATGCTGTAACCCAACGATGTGAACGAGATGAAAAGCACGGTGTAGAATTAAGTTTACTTTTGGATTGCAAGACCAGATGGAATAGCATTATCACCATGGTTGAAAGATTTCTAATAATTGTTCAATCAGTTCGAAAGGCATTAATTGATTTGGGTTCCCTAACATTATTAAACGATAATGATATTCCAATATTATCAAATATATTAAAAGCACCAATTAAAATAGCTGTTGAAGCATTGGGCAGACGTAATGCAAATTTAGTTACAGCAGATGCGATTCTGAAATTTTTATTTGATTCTTTTATTGCAAATGATGAAAATATATCAAGAGAATTGTTTGACGCTTTGTCTGTCCGGGTTAAAGAAAGAAGAAATCAAGATCTTGTGTCTTTAATGAAATATCTTCAAACACTTGATTTACAATCTACAGCTACTGCAGAACTACCTTCATACTACCTTCAAAGTCTATAATTATACGTTATGCTAACGAAACTTTTAACAGGTTGTTCGGAAAAGAGGTTGAATGCGTTGAGCCGCCTGAAATGCAAATTAAAAGTGACGATTTATTTGGGGAAGAACCCATTTTTGGTTCTGATTTGAATGGAAAATTGGCTGGTGCTATAAATGCAGCACTTACAATAAAAAAAAGAGTACAAAATCGCCACCTAATCAGGCAACATATCTACAAAAGGAATTTCAGTTGTACGAGAATACAGGGAATATAACAAAAAATCTGAAGAAATTATTGGATGACCATACAGCCCAATTCAATTGAGAGTGAAAGGGTATTCTCAGCATCATCCAATTTTTGCACAAAAAAAGATCAAATCTGAGCGATTGCTCTATGAACTGCCTTTCATTTTTAAAAACATATTTTCTAAATAAAAAATAAAATAAATGTATCGAAATGAATTTGAAATGAACTATTCATATGTTAATTTATACTGAAATATTTTTTTATGTTACGTTTTTTATTTATAACTAGATGTAACCCGGTGTGCTTCGCTACACCCTCCCCCTGCTCACCCCCCCACGAATCGTTATGAGAGGGCTCACGCAAAGTCCCAAGTTTCTCACTAATACAGTTATTCAGATATATCACATTTAATATTAAGTTTGTGTAGGGGTGCCACGCGCATTTGTCCAATCCCGCCCATTTTTTTGTCTGACCACTCAAGTTAATAATAGATGACCTGAGACAAATTTGCAAAGCTTTCTCTATCATAGTACTTAATATATATGATATTAAAAATGTACTTTGTATGGGAGGTGCCACGCCCACTAAAAATAGATTAAAAAAATTACAGCCTGTAGCACTCCCATATCCGCAGTAAGACTCTGTGAAAATTTCAGGAAGATCAGATGATTTTAACGATTTTTCATTTTGCCCATTTTTATTTTGAAGATTTTTTTTGGCGATTTTTATTTTTCGCGATTTTCGTTTTTGGCAATTTTTGATTTTGGCGATATATTTTCCACGACAAATCACATTGATAACTAATGTTAAAAGACTGTCGTTTTTGTAATACTTCATACTTTTTATATAGGAGGTGCCAAGCCCACTAATCCCATTCCGCCCAATTTTTATTGGACTTCTCACATTTATATCTGATGGACTCACTGCTTCGATCACTCCCATTTTTTTGTTCGACTAATCATACAAAGAACCTATGGGCTCACGCAAAGCCGCAAAGCTCTCTCTTTTGCAGTACCCCAGATATATGACATTAAATAGTTACTTTGCATGGGGAGTGCCATGCCCATTGTTGTGGATCTGCCAATTTTTTATCGGACTACTCATAATAAGATCTGATGGGGTCGTACAAAGTGTCAAAGCTTCCCTTTTTAGTACACCAGTTATATGATATCATATATTTACTTTATACGGGCGGTGCCACGCCCACTGCTCCGATCGCGCCCATATTTTGTCCAACTAATCACATGAATAACTAATGGGCTCACACAAAGTCCCAAGACTCTCACTATTACAGTACTCCAGACATATGACATTTTATATTTAATTTGTATGGCAGGTGCCACGCCTATTAGTCGGATACTGCCCATTTTTTGTCCGACTACTCACATTAATAATAGGTTACATCAGACAAATTTGAAAAGCTCTCACTATCACAGTACTCGAGATATATAATATTGAATTATTACTTGTATGGGAGGTACCACGCCCACTTGTCCGATCCCGCCCATTTCCGGCGTAGCGACTAATATTAACAATAGGTGACCTCACACAAATTTGCAAAGCTCTCCCTATCATAATACTCAATATATGTATATGATATTAAAAATTTACTTTGTGTGGGAGGTGCCACGCCCACTGAAAATATTAAAAAAATTATAGCCTATAGCACTTCCCATATCCGCAGTAAGACTCTGTGAAAATTTCAAGAATATCAGATAGGTAGTTACGGAGATTACCTCCTACAAACAAACAAACAAACAAACAAACACACATTACCTCTTTATAATATTAGTATAGATGAAATAGTTGTTCATATTTCATGTACATGTTATGTTTGTTTTCTTTCAAATTAATTTATTTATATTATTATTAATTTCCTTATTATTATTTTATGAATTAAAAGTATTTGCTGTTTTGAAAAAAAAAATGTACTTTTCCATTATTTTTCAACACTTTTTAGAAATTTTCACACCTACTTCCCATTTCACTCATAATTCCAAATTCTTTATATTATTCCGGGTTTCCCGGGAATCCCGAGAAAATAATATTTTTGTTCCCGGGAATCGGGAAACGTGACTCTCTACATAGAAGGTAGGTATGGAGGTAAGGAGATTACTCCTCTAAGAGTGACTCCGCGGCAGTTATGGAGTTTTATCTCAATTTTTTTTCCTTTTGGCCCCACTTTGAGCTCGATAATGAGCTACTTTTCCTCCTCCTACCCCCCTTTTTTTGGCTCATGTAGTTTTTTTTTTCCCCCAACCTCACAAAACTAGGGGGACTAGCGTTTCGAAATCGAAAAATCACGCACTATCCCATAACTAACGGAAACACAGACAGACGGACATATAGACAGATAGACAGACAAATGGACGGACAAACCAACCAACAAACAGACCGACGAACGACCGTCGCTAAATTGGCTCAGAGAATAATTCTGAATACATCAGTATAATATAACATGGGTCTAGGTCAGATATTTTTGGTTGTTAAACCCTCACCACATGCTGGTATAGGGTACCAGAAAACGTGCAAAACTTAATTTTAATTATTTAATTAACAAATTTTAATAACAATGTAAGCTTTCCATAATTAATTATTAGCTGACCTGGAAAACGCTTTTTTTCCATTTCACTTATTTCTAGTGATTATTTTTGTTGTTAATTATGATGTTATGTATTTACAATGTATGGGAGGTGCCACGCCCACTGGTTTGATACCGCCTATTTTTTATCTCACTCATCATTCGTGAACTCACACGTAGTTTCAACGCTGTCGGATTTATAGTACTCCAGATAACTTTTTGTATGGGAGGTGCCACGCGCACTTAACCAATCTTGCCCATTTTTAGAGCGACTTCTCACATTAATAACCGATTGACATGCAAAAAGTTTCAAGATTCTAGCCACCATAGTACTGTAGATATATGATGATATATATTCACCATGTTTGATCCCGCCCATTTTTAGTGGTACTTCCCACTTTGCCAACTTATGTACTCCTACAAAGTTTCAGGACTCCTGCTATCATAGAGCTCCAGATATATGATGTTACAAAGTTTTTATATATGGGAGGTGCCACGCCCACTTCATACATTAAAAGATATGTATCCTATTTTACTTTTCCGATACAAACCTATACACTGTGAAAATTTCAAGAAGATCAAACAAACAAATTTTCATTTTTATATACCTATGTATATATACCCGTAGATAAAAGATAGATAGAAGATATGCATATGTATAAAACTTTTATATGGAGGATTTTTTTTCCTAATTTGGTATTTGGACAAAAAAAAGAGGGTTAAATACACAATTTTCTCATTATACCCTATACCACTATGTGGTTTGGGTATAATGACTTTGTGCTGCTGTTTATAACTACCAAAAATATTTGACCTAGACCCATCTTTAATTATACCGATCGAATCAGAATCACTAACTGATTCGATTTAACGATGTCCGACCGTCCGTCCGTCTGTGTGTCCATGTAAACCTTGTAATCAAACTGCAGGTCGCAAATGTGAATATATTTTGATGAAATTTTGGTATATAAGCTTTCATCGGCCATGGAATGAACGCTATTGAAATTGGTGAGAATCGGTCCATGTTCAGACCTAGCCCCCGTACAAATGACCCCTATAAAATCGACATAAATTGCCATAAGATCCAAATTGTCGTATAGATCTTAGTCAAATTGGGTTTCTATGTATTTGTTACATCCACTAATGAATAGTCCAAAAACGGTTCCTATGGATTAACTCTTGGTCATAGGCCCCATACAGAGCTGCTTCCCGACCTTCACTTAAATCTACCAAAAACAAAAATATTGCACTGATTCATCTCAAATTTTGTTTATATATATTTTCGCAAAATACAAGAGTCTTTACCAACCATGGTCTGGATCGGTCCATTTTTGGACCTAGTCCCCATATAGACATAGGATCCGATATGAACTTTTTCATATCTGCAGCCAAAAAAATTAATAAAAATGCCAATCAAATTTGGTTTTGCTTATTTTATATATCCAATTAGTTGGGCCTAAGAGATAGGGTCTCTAAACGCATGGTATAGGGTATCGTATAGTCGGTCTAGACCGACTATAATTTTCTTACTTGTTTTTTTTTAGTTTTTTCTTTAATTTTAAAATTTGGTATCATATTAGCAGTAGTTTAAAGACATTTCTCGCCAAATCAATAAAACTTGAGACATGAATAAAATTATTAATAATTATGAGTCATTCCTATGCCAAATCAACTTAACTCAACCCAACCACTTAAGATTTCAATTTAACAATCTAATAAGATAAAATCTTTCTATTTCATTGGATTTTCATTTAACTAATTTTTAAAATTTGAACGACTTAATTATTAAAAATGTATAGCATATGAATATAAATATATCTGTGGTTACAAGCGATAACCGCCTAAGTCGACTTAAGAATGATTTGAGTTATTTATACTATCATATTCTACTAAAAACGCTTTATATTTACGTGAAATCCCCATTTTTCTAACACTGTTATTTAAAAAGTTATTAATGAAAACATACTGACCTAAGTCGTAATAAAGCCCCATTACATTTATATAAACAGTTAGTTTTCTCGAAAGAATGATTTGCGCCGATTTGAGTTATGTCTGCTATCATATTCTACAAAAAAAAATTTATATTTACGTGAAATCGCCATTTCACTAACACTGCTTTTTAAAAACGAAGACCTATTACATTTATATTAAGAGCTATTTTTCTCGAAAGCATGATTTTCGAGTTGCTTGTGACCACAGATATATATAAAAGCATAATAATCATACATTTAAATGTTTATTTTTGATAGCGTTAATCATTTTTTGGAAAATAGAAATTTTTGTAAACCTTATCATATGTGAGCTATATTAATAATAGATTTTATAACCATGATGTCTTTGCAAAATTACTTGGGGTAACACAAACTACACTTATGTGAAAGTATTGGATATAAAAATTTGACTACTGGATAAATATGAATGAAATTTAAAAAAAAAAACTGTAAAATTACGATTTTTCGACATTTTGTTCCACAAATCTAAATGCTATTTTTTAATACATTCCCACAACTTTTAGCCAGAAACATTACTGTAATATTTAACTAACGAAAGTTTACTGAAAGAACCAACACCGGACAAAATAGCGACCGTAAAACCTTGTTTCATAAACCCCTCCAACTAAGTGAAATATTTAATAAATAAAATTTTTATGAAGCCATTGTGATAACTTGAAATACTAATAATTTAGTGCGATTTCTAGCTCCCGACATAGGGTGAAAACATCGATTATGTGGATGTCTTTTTTGACATGTTTTTGAAGATGTTTTCTATTTTGAAGCACTTACATCTGCTTATAAGAACTTTTTTCAGCGGGACCTCAGGGATTTAATGTTCCCTTATATAGGCACAATTTATAAACTTTCATTGCCAAAAAAAAAAAACGGGTTAAATGTGCTACTGAAAACAAGACGCCTTTAGCAAAACATACAAATTAAAATTTCTGCACAACAAACCGACTTCAAGAAGTCATTTAAAAACATCAAACAATCTTATCTCTCAAAGAACGACATCAGAGTACTCAAAATTATTATACGAAAAATTTGAGAGAGAAAATATTATAAATACAATCGATCCATTTGGTGCAACTGTCATTAGTGTATTGGAATTTAAAATGGAACGCTGGCAAAATAAAGTAGCTGTTGTTACCGGTGCTAGTTCGGGTATTGGAGCTGCTGTTGTTAAAGATCTAGTTAATGCCGGTGTACAAGTAGTTGGTTTAGCAAGACGCAAAGAACGTGTGGAAGAAATTATAGCTAGTTTGCCGGCTGATCGCAAATCTCTTTTAACAGCCATAAAATGTGATGTCTCCAATCAGCAGTCAGTTAATGAAGCTTTTGATAAAATTGTTGAAAAGTTTGGAGGCATTGATATCCTAATTAACAATGCTGGCTGTATCAAAACCGGTCAATTAGTTGCCATGGATATTCCAGATATACAAGATGTTTTGCAAACTAATATTATGGGCATTATCTATTGTACTCAGAGAGCATTTAAATCAATGAAAGAACGTAACATAGATGGTCATGTTGTATTGATTAATAGTGTGGTTGGTCATAAGGTTTTTGGCGGTTTTCCAGGTTCAGTACCAGATGCCAATATTTATTCACCTTCAAAATTTGCTGTTACTGCTATGACAGAAATTTATAGACAAGAATTCAGTGGCTTGGATACCAAAATAAAAATAACCGTAAGTAATTAAATTAAAAAGATTTAGAATATTTCATTAATTTTTCTTTATTTTATTTTTAATTCTTTTAAAGAGCATTAGCCCCGGCTTAGTTTCTACTGAATTTGTTAGTGACCATTTAAAACAAACCATGAGTCACTGTATTCTTGATGCCAATGATATATCCAATGCTGTACTGTATACTTTAGCTACTCCTCCTCATGTTCAAATTCATGAAATAATTATTAAGCCAGTTGGTGAAGTCTTCTGAGATTTTTAGTTATGGTGATAAAATTAATATAATATAATAATAAATTATAACATAACTGAACAAACTTAATCATAATAAATTAAAATGGTTTTACAAGAGTGTAATTGAAGTTTGTTAAAAAAAAATAAATATTTATTAATACAAGATTTTATAGCATTCAGAGCTTGGCAACAAGTCACTACAATGTCTAGTGAGCTAAGGAATTCTATGCTTAAAATATTGGCCTCAAATGTTATATTTCAATGAACATTCCTCAAAATTAAAAGAATTATAAATCTTTTTTTAAAAAGACAAAATTTGATTTAAAAATTAATTAGAAACAAGTTAGAAAATTATAGTCGGTCCAGTCTACCAGCATAATATAATGCGTTTCGAAAGAGGGTCTTGGATCCAACTTTGCTGAGGCAATAACTGGATATGGAGTAAAAGCATAAAACAACTTTTAGTTCTATTGCTATTAATTTGTGATGTTTATATAAGAAGTTATTATTACATTTCAAAAACATATATAAATCAAATTTTGAACAAAAACTATGCAATATTTTGCAGTACACTCAAACCTCGTTTTATGCGAATTTTTTTATACAAATTCGAATTTATGCGATTTTTAATTTTTTATTTTTTCGTCATTATTACACATTTAAATTTAAAGTAGTTGGCAACACTGGTGCACGTCTTGGCCGGAAAAAAGTAATTCTCATAATTGTTTACATGTGTAATGTTATAGCATTGCTACGTTGCACACAGGGACAAATCAACGAATTACGATGACAAAAATGGAATTTTTTATTTTGTTAAATGTAACCACTATTACACTTAATATGTTCTATATACCAGTACGCAATCAAACTATAAGTACATATTTATTTTTTTAATGCATCACATTAGTCTGTACGTGCGTGCAAATTATTATTATCTGTTACACGCATTTATACCCGTCAGCAGCATGTATAGCGTTTATTGTTGCTACACTCGACAATTTTTTGTAAATTTACAGTTTAAAGTTTTTTAAATATATTTTTAAGCATCAGGTATCTAATTTAATTTGCAGATCCCGCCATATATTCTGAACTAAAAATAATTTCACAAAAAGTGTTATCGTTTTTCCCAACAACCAACCTTTGTGAAAAAAATTTTTCAGATTTAAAATTTATTTGTTCTAAACAACGCACAGTGGCGCCATTTGAGTTTTTTCGTTGCAAAATCATATCTTTTGAACCGAATAACATAATTGAACAGTTTAAACAGCAAATGAATGATAACTGTTCAGCCTATGAAATAAGCGTTTGGAAAGGGTGCTACGCTTTGTAGGGGCCTACTTATGGGTTATCAAAGTTAAAGTTTATGGTAACTAAAAAAAATTATTTTTACATTTTTAGATTGTTTTTATTTTTTTTTTCTTTAGGGTTTTATGTTTTATATTCTTACCCAACAAATTAGAGAAAAATTGCTTCTTTTTTAAATTTAGTTTTTAAATTTTCTGTAAAATATACATCACAATTCGTAAGAGAAGGTATATCTAAAAGACTAATCATTTCTAAACTATAATTATTTTGTTTGTTAGATTTATCGTCATTTTTCAGACATATTGCAATTACTACTGTAATTAATATGCAATTTTTAATTTTGTTTTTTTTTTAAATGTAGCGTGGTAAAGAAGAAGAAAGCATATATTCCAAAAATTCATAACTGCACTGTATTCTTAATCGGACCGGTTTCTGGCATTTCAGCCTTCATCAGCGAATTATTGAACATTGTGATAATTGTTATGTTTTAATTGAATAGATTGTTTCTATATGAAAATTTTTTCTACTTAGGGCGGCCGTGAGGTTTTGAACCGTCAACCTTTACATACACTCGTACTTGCACTTTTTGGTCAGCGCTTTAACACACTCACCTAAAGTTAGGCCTACGAGCAGTGTGGTTAGTTTCAGTTTTCGTACCATACAGCTTTACTTTGTATTAATTTCAGAAGATACAACTCTGTCCAAACAAACAATCGTTATTTTTGAATTTTGAATATTTTTTGCATTTATACTTCTAATTTCCACTATTCTCAGTTTTCGTAAGAGTTGTCATATGTGATGTACGGTTTTTGTACATACCTACATATGCACTTTACATATATTTGAGATGACGCTTTGAAGCGAAGAAAATTTTTTTTTTTGTTTGTTAGATTTATCGTAATTTTTCAGACATATTGCAATTACTACTGTAATTAATATGCAATTTTCAATTTTGTTTTTTTTTTTTTTTTTTTTTTTTTTAATGTTGCGTGGTAAAGAAGAAGAAAGCATATATTTCAAAAAGTCATAACTGCACTGTATTCTTAATCGGACCGGTTTCTGGCATTTCAGCCTTCATCAGCGATTTATTGAACATTGTGATAATTGTTATGTTTTAATTGAATAGATTGTTTCTAACTCTATTCGTGACTTCACATGCCGCAGGGAAGAAATAAGTGGATCGGAAGATGCTGCCAACATGTTGAAGAGGTCCTCATTTTGCCTTACCCTTCATGCTTTGAATGTGTTCTGCAATCTATATTTTTTATAAAATTTGTTAAGAGACTCCTGTGCTTCTTCAGAAAGCTCTCCAATTGGCAAAGACTGGTACTCAATTATATCTTTGCCATGCGCCATTATTTTATGGACTGTCGGGGTCAACTTCTTCTGTGGATACATTTCTGCTAAAAGAGATGCAGTTTTCGATGCATATTCTCCATATTTTGTAGAATTGACATTTTCTTTGCAGTTTAAAACATTGAAGATCGTTCCCAATCTTTTCACGATTTGATTGTCAATTCCAGTGATTCTAGTTACTTCCTCATCATTTTCAAAAAATCTCCTAGAAGTGTTTCCATCGTTTGAGTTACCGTATCCGTGCTTAGGACAGTGTACTTTTAGTCCAACTTGTTTAAAAAAAGCATCCTGTATTTGCTTCTTTCTGATCTCTTCCTTATCCTTTATTGACGTATTTTCATCGAAGTTTTCCTCCTCTTGTGGTAGTGTATACGCCAGTTTTAGCAAGAACTCTATACACCTTATCCCGACGAGCAATGGTGACATTCCATATTCGTAATTCTCCTCGTTTGTAGAATCGTTTAAATTACCAAAGTTCTTCTGACTCTTTTTGCAAATCGGGCATGACAATGTTGAGGTTGTTCCTGTCAGTTCGTTTACGACTTTTCCGTCAACCATGGTCAGGTGGAACTCGTAATTGCATTCAATATATTTTCCTTCTCCAATTTGCAGCTTTGTAGGCTTAATCTTGCTCATTTGTTCTTCAATGTCCTTCACCGTGGTCCTTATGAGTTCTGCCGATTCCCTTGCAAACTGAAACATTATTGGTCGGCAATAATGCACTGATGACGGTCGTGGATTTTTCCAGTGTAGGGAAACATCAGATTTTAGCCGCAAAGAACAACAGCTGCCATAAACATATTTCCGTCCGATATTGTAGCGTCATCGGAAGATCGGAAGTTGTCCGGATGATCCATCGCAGCCGCATTTGCTGATCAATGTCAGTTTCTCAGGAAGAATTTTCACCTCATTTTCAGGAAGACTCTCCAACAACCGTTTTGCTGTATGGCCCATGAGATCCTGCAGATTGGCTTTCACAGAGACTTCCGTAAACTCCGTATGCAGTGGTCGTGAATTTAATTTGGCTTGCGTAATATGCTTGTATCCTGGTAAAATGTCAGCCCAGTGTCGCATCATGGATGCCCGTAGTATCTCATATTTTTCTTTGGAAAGTTGTAAGTCCATAAACAAGGCCAAGTCTTCTTTGGAACCATACTTTTTAATGTGTGCGTTTGTGGGCGTGGGAATGCTTTCCTTAATCCTTTTTAGTCGCAGTGGGCTTGCATCAGCAACAGATTTTGTAATCTGCGACCTAACTCTTTCACTATCCTTTGTATATTTAATAGACAGCGCGTCCGATAAATGCTTCGTGGTCAAGTCATTGGTGGCATCGGCAAGTTTCCTCTTTCTTGTGAAAATTGAACACTCCTTAATATTTTTTTTTGGCCTTCCTTTTGCTCCTCTGGTTGATGTGGTGGGTTTATCTACTGCCAATATATCCAGGATGGTGTCTTTATTAAGCCAGTCCCCGTATTTGGAGTTGAAGTTCTGAATGGTTCGATTAGATTTCACCCATTTTGCCTTAATATTTGCATATATCAGATAAAAATTATTTTTTATAATTTCGCTTCTCTCAATATTTCCGTATAAGCTATCAAGTTCTTCTAAAGCAGCTTCCGTGAAAAACTTTGGTGTGGTTGACCTTCTAAACAGTTCAAATAATTTTAAATTGTTTAACGCCATGGTTTCAGTCGTAGACTAATCCAGGCATTATGCTTATTTTGCAATATATAGGCTTATGCTACCATGTCTAAAAATTTACCTGTTCCCTGCATACATATGGATTTAGGCTGAATTATGCAATTTTGATATTATGTTCGTGTCTAAATAAGATTTGTGACTACCTGGAGGGACCATAAGTCAATATTGTTCTTGACCATTTGTACTCCAAAGTAATTTTTAAGTGAGGTGCGTACCTGCGAATTTCAATGAGTAGTTTTTTGTGCATCCTGTGTCTGTAACAGAATATTGGGAGTAGACTTTGGCAGAGGCTCACAGGTAGACAACCGACTTAAAATGCAATTTTCAAACTATTAGATCAAACTACTGTCAATCAAAACATGTAAGGGATGCACGCCATACAATTTCTGCAACCATGTCTTTTTAAACTTTTTTACCTCCAGAAGCCAAACGGGCACGTACGGGCAGATAAAACCTTTTGAATTATGTAAAGAAATAATCAAAGAACATGTTTTGCAAATATGGCAAATATAGAAAAATATATATTTTTTTATTTTCCGTCAAAGTTGAAAAATAGTGAAAAAACGGATAGTTTTTAAATAATGATTTACCAGGAGAAACACAAAGCAAACAGTTAATTTTTTTTATCATTATACATTTAATAAATACATCAATCAACACAAATGAAAAATAAGGCGATTCGTTACCTATTTTTCGTGATATTACACCTGAAATCGCAACAAACTGACTAAAAATTGTGTTTTTTTTTTTTTTTTTTGAAAACCGAAAGTCGGTCAACTTTGAACGGTTATATCTTCTAAGCTAAAAATGTGATATTATTAGGAGTAGCATATTTGAAATCGTTGAAAAGTTTCCTATAACATGGGTTTATTTAAAACTTCGTCGGCGCACATGAAAATTTTGATTTTTGCAACCTCGTTTGCTCTACGGGCGCCACTGTGCAACGTAACACATTCAGTTCTGTAAATTTAAAAAATGTGTTATTAATTGTCTTGAAAACATAAGTAATGAAAAAATTTTTAATATAAGATCTATAAAAATCTTTAATAGAATTATTAAAAAACGCATTAATTTATTAAATTTAAAATGTTTTTAAAAATTCGAGTCCGATCGCTCATTCATTCATTTCGATCGAATATATTTTTTTTCCTTCAAAAAATTTATTTTTTTTTAACATATTAAGGATAATTTTTAAATATGTAAATACAATGAAATCATTAATATTGATTGATAAAATTTACAACTTTTTGTTTTTTATACAATGAAAAAAAGGCCTAATGTATATATTAATTTATTTTTATCCTTTTTATTTTTTTTTTAATAAATTTTACACAAAACATTAACAGTTTTATGTTTTCAATAAAATCATACAGATAGTAACACCGCTATTATCCCATTTAACATTTCTTACAGTGCAATTCTCATATTCTCACCAACACCACTGTTCTAAGTGTTTCATTTGCTCTGTTTGCTATTGTTAAACTTTATTATTATGCTTTATTATTATGCTACTGAGATTTGTGCTCTCCGTTTATTTTGGTATGTATGGTACACTGTAAAAACTAGTTTCAATCGTTTGTTTTGTTTTATCTTGCTGCTTGTTGTTGAATTTATTATTGAAAGCATTGTTAGTAATGTATTGTTGATATTGTTTCTTTTATAACGCATATCACTTATTTGTCATTAAACATACTAACTCACATGTCTTTCAAATGTAAATTGACCATAAAAAATTAAAATAAAGCTTGCGAAAAAAGTTAATAGAAAAACTTAAGTTAAGATTTTAGTCGGTCTGATAAGGACATGGGGGCTAGTTCAGAAAATGCATCACCAATTTGAACAGGTTTCGTCCTAGATCGATCAAAGCTTATTTACTTAAGTTCGAAATATATTCATTTTCGACCTATAGTTTGATTCTAGATACGACCAATAATAATGTGTTCGGTCAAGATCAACAATATATGACAACAAACCAGATATTCAATTTTAATAAAATATTTTTATACCCTCCACAGTTTGTCAATCCACTTCATCAAAATAAATTCCCCATAAACTATATATATATATATATATTCTATCTGTCTGCCTACTTGGCTGCTTATGTTTCAAATGTTTGTCATAATCTGCAGCAGTTTGTTATTGAATTTCGGGCCTCTAGTCCAAATATGGGAGGAATGACGTACGAAAATGCAAAGATACTCTGATAAGATATCATATAAAAAACTGAAAATAGTGCAAAATGTTTATACGTAACACAACATGTGCTTATACACATGGATCAGCAGTGTATACACGTTTTTGTTTGCTTATTGTACATGTGAACATTCACATCAACAACAAACATCAACCAAAAATTGTATTGTAACGGAGTTTTTTTTAAGAACGATAGAACTTGAAATTGTAAAAAATAATACAAAAAAAAATTACATTTAATCAAAGAAATTTATTTATTCAAAATACCAATATCACGCAGCCCTTCAGGATATAATCGTGAAGTATTAAATCGCATCACGGTGGAAGCCCACAGACAGGTCTATTTCTCGAAATCAACTTATCGCCCAATTTTTATTGCAATAAGTCGATGGTTGCGGTCGCCGGCTATTCTTGAGAAATGTATATTGTATACTTCCAATTTTGGGCCACTTTGTTGAGCATTCCAGGCCTTATATCACGAATTACGCGAACAATGTTGGCATCCAAGGCGTCAATTGTTGCTACTTCGTAAGCATAAAACAGTGACTTCACATAGCCCTTCAGGAAATAATCGAGAAATATCAAATCGCAGCACCGTGGAGGCCCACAGACAGAATTTTTATTGCAATAAGTCGATGGTTGCGGTCGCCGCACAGTGGCTGAAAATTGTTTTTCATTGGCCAAAATTCTGTAACTTTGTAACCGATCGAAATATTTTAGTAATTCTTTTTCTAGTGGGTAGATATTTAGCTGAAAAATTTATATGGAAAAAAAATTTTAGCTATTAATGTGGGAGCATCTATTTCCTTATTAAATTTGAAATCTGATATGAGTAGATAAGATTAAAAATTTAGCACGTATCAGGCTATTGACATGTGATACATAATTTTCTATAGTTGCTGTGTGGAAAATATGGCAAAAAAAAACTAAAAGAACGTAACAGGTACTAAACGCTTTATAGCTTGAAAATTTTTAGATAGTATCAGCATTTGTGATAAAAAGCTTAAGTACTATAATAATTTTCAACATGACCTCAGGCTAACTTCTGATACCATTTGTATCAAACCTGGAAAATTTCTGCCAAATGGATGTAAAAGGTAATCAGATTATTTCAAAAACCGAAAGGATGGACATTATCTATGGCATATAAAAAGCATTTCATTCAATGAAGAAGCAAAATTTTGATGGTGATGATTTTAAAATATGCTGTAATGGCTATTAACCAAATTTCGTAAAGAATTTATTTTTCCCGAGAAATTTTTTACGGGAATAACCGGGAAGAATTTGATTAAAATCCCGGGAAAACGGGAAATATTTTTAATTGTTCGTGTATAAAAACATCTTCTGTGTTCAAATTGTATGTATCGGTTTTTGCAGCGGTTTTCGCATTGTCTGGCGCTTTTTACTTTAATATTGTTGTAATTACTGACAAAAAAAAACAAACAAGACAAAAATCAGCTGTTCAAAACGTTTAATACATTTTAGCGCCAGTGGAATTTCTAAAGTTAAGTAATATACATACATAAATGCAAATAGAACACAATTAACGTTTATAAATAAATGTTTGATATTTAATTAAAAGTAAGTATACATTTTATATTAGTATTGTTTTTAATTAATATATGTATTGGTTTCACTTTGAAGAATATGTCTGAAGTCTGGAAATACTTTACTAAAGTGGACAATGGAGCTCTGTGCAATATTTGCCCCAAAAGGCTTTTATATAAGGGAGGTAGTACTAGCGGCACATCGCAATGGTACACAAAGTAGAATTGAATGGTCAAACTTCTGCTGTCTGCGAAAAAAAACAATCTCATTAAACAAAATTTGGAAGAACTTTTACTATTTATCTATATTTAAATAAATATAATATGTACTTATATTAAAGTGAATACAAACATATATATATATATATATATACAGATGTACAATTTTACAAAATTAAGCCTATATATATATGTACATATTATATTTGAACCGTATAATTAAATAATTTCAACATATATGTTTTTTAATAAAATATTTCAGAAAACTATAAAGAAGCTGTGGAATCCACTAGAAAAATCGTTAAATTTTTTAAAAAGAGTGCGCTCAAAACTGCTGCATTGGAAACGTATGTTAAACAAGAGTTCGGGAAAGAAGCTCGCTTAGTCCATGATGTAAAAACAAGAGGGAATAGCTTAGTTAATATGATGCATTCTTTTTTGAACATAAAAAATGCCATAAAAAAACCTTAATAGATTTTGATTCATCAAATTTATGGTTTGAGGACCATGTACAGCATCAAGAAATTTTAATAGAAGTATTGCTGCCAATTAAATATGCAGTAGAAGCTTTGAGTCGACGGGATTCCAATCTTTTAATAGCAGATGCTATAATGAATACACTGTATGATCAGCTATCATCAATGAATACCTCACTCTCTAAAAGGATGATGAAATCTATAAGAGATAAAATCAATCAGAGACGTGATGGTAAAATCATGTCATTATTAAATTATTTAAAAACAAATAATTGTAATATTGATCCAATATATTCTAAGAGCACTCTAACAATTTATGCAGAACATATATTCAAACGTTTTTGCGTTCAATGCACAGCAGAAACATCATCCAGAAAATGCGATTAGTAAAGCTAAGGGAAATCCAAAATTGACTAAATCCAAAAATGTAAATCTTATTAAACGAGAACTGTGTTTATATGATATAAGTAATAATAGGACCAAAAACTTGTATAATCTGTATAACGCTTTACTGATCATGAAGCCAACGTCAGTAGAAAGCGAAAGAGTTTTTTCTCTTGCTGGACATTTCGCAACAAGATATAGAAATAGAATGTCGAGCGAATTACTTAACGCATTAGTTACTTTAAAAACTCAGTTCTTAAAACAATAACATTACAGTGTTTGTATTCTCCATTTTATTTAATGCATTATTTATGTTGATCTCATGTAATTTATTTTTAATTATATATGTTTGGTTTTTATGTTTATTAAACAGAAAATATTGTATTATTTAACATTCATTAATATATATTTCTTGATAGACAAAATGAATAAGTTATTAACTAAGTTAATCCCGGGATTCCCGGGAAAATAAGATTTTTTGCCGTCTCCCGGGAAACTTAAAAGTCCGGGAAATAGCAAACTCTAGTCTGGACACTAAAAAAAATAGCTTTACCAGCAACCATATGTTACGGTGATCTGTTTTGCTCTGTACTGTAGCAAAAGAATTTCTGTTACAAGCAGAATAAGAAAGAAGAAAAAAAAATAATAACCTTGATCTTGAAATTATTTTCAAGTTCAAGTATGTACATATAAACAACACCTTATATGGTAATATGTTGATGGCATTTTTTTTTTTTTTTGGCAAACTGATTTATGGCGTTTTTTTCTCTTCATTGTGTTGTATTAAATCATGAACACATTCATATGCAATCATGCTGGTCAAACCACGTATTTTCTTGTATTGATCTCACTTGCTCTCATAGTCATATATGAGTGGGAGTGTTATAAATACTAGAGAATATTATGAATGCATATGAATGTTCTCAATGAATTGATGGTGATTTTGTTTTTTTAATAAACAGGTTTTTATCTGCAGATGAATGAATGAAGATGAGAAGGTTTAATGTAGTAAAGTTAAATTTAAATCGAGGAGTTGAATTATGTTGAGTGCAAAGAAAGGTTGAGGAAAAACCTGTAGAGTTAAGTGCAGTTTAAAATTAGGGTAAAAGTTAAATAAAAACAAATAAAATAAATTAAAGATTAAAATTAAAAATTAATGTTTTTAAAGTTTAAAGAAATATAAAATCAAATTTAACAACAGAAAAGGAGTTGAATTCGGACAATGAAAAGAAACGGTTGAAGATTGAATGTTGCAGAAGAAAGGTTGAGGAAAAACCTCTTTAAAAAAAAAATGTAGAGTTTAAGAAAGTTAAATAATTTTAATTTAGAATTAAAGAAATAAGAAAAGACATAAAATAAAGTAAAGTTAAGAGATTTAAGTGAAATTTAAAATTAGTGAAAAGTTAAATTAAAACAAATAAAATAAATTAAAGATTAAAATTTAGATTAAAAACATTAAAGTTTAAAGAATTATAAAATTAAATGTATACTATATGGAGTTGAATTTGGATTTTTGGACGTAAAGGTTGAGGTAAAACCCTCTTAAATTAAAAATTAAAATGTAGTGTTAAGAAAAAAAGAAGGTTGAGGAAAAACCTTTTAAAATTAAAATGTACATTAAGTTAAAATTAAAAATAAGACATAGTGTTAATAAAATAAAGTTAATTTTTAAGCCAGAAATTATTAATGCTTAAGAACTAAAGAAATTTAAAATAAAGAAAAACTTAATTTTAACTAATAAGTGACAAAACTAAAATAGCAAAGTTATCATTTAATTCTTAAATTAAATTTCGTGAAGTATTGAATGTGAAAATAAATTGGTGAAAATAAAACAATTAAACAAAATTTATAATTATTAAAAAAAAAACTAGACTAAAAATTTAATTGAGTTAAGAACTAAAGTGATATAAATATAAAATATTAAAGTTCAAAGTATAATTAAAATTAAAAAAAAAAACATTATCGACATAAACCAAATAAGCAATACTACAAAATTCCTTCCAAAGGGATTGTTTCTTCTCTAAGACTGTGTATTAATTAACTTAAATAAATAAATACCACAAAATATTGGGTACCTGATTGATAAAACAAAATTAAGGAATTATAAACATTATGTATGGAAATCCACTACAATATCATCATTAATACAGCTATGGCCGATTTTTTCATTGGAATATTGCGAGACACAACCACGGCGTCTGGCGGCAGCAGCTTCATCCTCAACAACTACAACCATATGGCGGTAATTAAAACAAACTAATTAAAATGTTTTCTTAAATCTAAATTAAATAAGATTTGTCTAACTATAAACTAAAATTATTTTTTAAAGATTTTTCTAATTATAAATCAATATTTTCTAAATATAAATTTAAACAAATATTTTTCTACGTTAATAAAATTTACTAAATATAAATTTTAACTAAAAACTTTATAAATTAAGAACTTTGCTATATATAAAATTAAACTAAAAAATCTTCCTAAATGAAAATAAAATTGAGCTAAGATTAAAAATTATAATAAGAAATATAATTTAGCTAAAATTAAAATTTTGCTGTAAAGAAAATTTTTCTAAATTTAAATTCAAAACTAAATTAAATTCACCAAACTAATAATTTTTATATATTTAGAATTACTGTAAAATTTAAAATTAACCTAAACTTAAAATTATACTAAATTTAAGAATATTTACAAAACGGTACCATATTTAAAAAAAAAAAAACAAATATTTTTTTTTGGTTAAAGTTAAAATTAAAACTAAATTTAATTTAAAATATTATTATTATTCTGTAGTGCTAAAATTCAAATTGAGCTAAAATTAAAATATTATTAAAAGCAAAATTTTTCTAAATTAAATTGCGCTAAATATAAATTGTGCAAAAATAGTGCTAAATTCCAATTGATAAAGTTAAAATTTTGTTAAAATTAAAATTTTCCTAAAACTTAAAAATTTTCCTAAATTTAAAAATTTCCCTAAATTTAAAATTTTCCTAAAACAGAATTTTGCTAAAATTTAAAAATTCTTCTAAAATTAAAATTGAGCTATATTTAAAAATTTTTCTAAAATTAAAATTTCCCTAAAAATTAAATTTTGCTAAACTTAATTTAAAATAACCTTAAAATGAAGGTTCAATAAAACTTGTTTAAACCAATGTAGAAAACCAAACCAAACCAAACTCTTATCATTTAGTGGGTTACCTCCAATTAAGATGGAGTCGAGGTAACATGGTAGGGAGGGCAAAAGGGGCTGAACACCTCGTCCCCAATCCCAAGGTAAGTATGGCCATCCGTTCCATTTAGCGTCCGTTTTTTTGACAGTTGTTTTTTTTTAAATCGCACGTGAAAATCTGTAGTGCGGTTTCCCTGGGCCTGAGCAAGACCCCACCCATCCGGCGAGCTAGGCCCCTACGCCAGCACGTGCGACCAGCAAAGGCTCAGGGAAACGGAAGCGGATCTTCCACCAACGCCGTACCATTACACATACTCGAAAAAAACAGCTGCTGTAAAATTGTAGACTAAACTCTATTAACTCTTGGGTCAGGAAATCACTATTTAAAAGCATTTTCTATTTTGAAATACACACATCTTTTTACAAAAACTTTTTTCCACCGAAATAGTACTTTTGACTTCAGATTATAATGACATTATTTTAATAAAAACTTAAGTTCCCAGGAATTACAATTTTTAAAACTTAAGACTTATTTTAAAAGTCCACTGGTTTTAACTTATTTTTAGGCACTGTTTATAAGATCTCTTAACATCAAAGGACAGAAACAAGCCCAATATTGATATTAGCCGGGGAACACATACCATGAAAACAATACAATCTTATCTCAGCATAAACATAAGCTCACAAAAAAGTATTCAAAATTATTATTATAAAAATGAGAGAGTAACTTTTATAAAAACAATCAGTCAATTTCTAACAACAGTCATTATTAGCTTCAAACCCAAAATGGAACGTTGGCAAAATAAAGTAGCTGTTGTTACCGGTGCAAGTTCGGGTATTGGAGCTGCTATCGTTAAAGATCTAGTTAAGGCCGGTGTACAAGTAGTTGGTTTAGCAAGACGCAAAGAACGTGTGGAAGAAATTAAAGCTAGTTTGCCGGCTGATCGCAAATCTCTTTTAACAGTCATAAAATGTGATGTCTCCAATCAACAGTCAGTTAATGAAGCTTTTGATGAAATTGTTGAAAAGTTTGGCGGTATTGATATCCTAATCAACAATGCTGGCTGTGCCACATCGGGTCAATTAGTTACAATGGATATTCCAGATATACAAAATGTTTTACAAACTAATGTCATGGGCATTGTCCATTGTACTCAGAGAGCATTTAAATCAATGAAAGAGCGTAATGTTGATGGTCATGTTGTTGTGATTAATAGTACAGCTGGTCACAAGGTTTATTACGGTGTACCAGGACAATTACCAACTAGAAATATTTATTCACCAACGAAATTCGCTGTTACTGCTCTAACAGAAATTTATAGACAAGAATTCAAGGGTTTGGATACCAAAATAAAAATAACCGTAAGTAATTACTGTTAAAAGTTTTAGGATTATTTATTTGTATACTTTTATATTTCTTTTCAAGAGCGTAAGTCCCGGCTTAGTTGATACTGAAATTCTTAGTGAACCTGTGAGGAAAGCCTTGGGTCACTCCATTCTTAATGCCCATGATATATCCAACGGTGTACTTTATACTTTGTCTACCCCTCCTCATGTTCAAATTCATGAAATAATTATTAAACCAGTTGGTGAAATATTCTGAGATAAATTTTGTAATCATAGTGATATAATAAATAAACTAAATGTAGCAATAAACAAGTAAGAAAATTATAGTGGGTCTATACCGAGTAGTTAATACCCTACACAAAACAAATTTGTGTGTCATTCTTATAAATTTCTAGCCTGTCAATATGAAAAAGTTTATATCGGATGCTTTTTTATATGGGCACTAGTTCGAAAAATTGACCGACAATATTAGCTTCAATAGCGATCGTCCTATAATTGACAAATACTTTACTCAAACTATAATCATATGCATTTGCGACCTGTAGTTTGATTAGTTTGCATGGATTTACAGAAAGAGAGACAGACAGAGAGATATCGCTAAATTAACTCAGAAAATAATTCTGAACTGATCAGTATAATAAAAGGTCTTGGTCATATACATTATACCAGCACTACATACTGGTGTAGGATATAAAAACATATAACTTTAGTTTTAATTATTTAATTGACAACTTTTAATAACAATGCAAACGGAAAAGATTAATTATATGAATGTTTGAATAAAAATGAATAAACATATTTATATTAATCACCCATTCAGTTAACCTGATTTCCTAAGAGTTCAATGAAACCCTTAATTATTTTCATTTTCATATAATTATTTTCTAAAATTTTCACTTATTTAACCCTTATGTGCACGGCAATAAATAACCTTATATTGTGCTGCAAGGTACCCGGGTACCTATATGGAGTTTACGTAGAAAGCTAATAATAATAATAATAACTAGCAGATTCCAGCGCTCGAAATTCGAGTGCAATTTCTAGGCAACTTTATTTTTCAATTTAGCCAATTGACAAACCAACATTTTTTTTGCTTATTATTAATGTGAATGAAGAAAACAAACTCATTAACAAATTTAATAAACACAAACATAGCATATGTATAATATAATGTATTTGTTAGTAGCAAATTTAAATAGAATTTACTCAAAAAAAAAAAAAAAATAAAAATTAAAAATCTGTAAATCTAGTACATACCTACCTATAATATTAATAGGCTAGGCGAGTTCTTGTGACCGATGTTTTGTTCTAGCGTTTTATCCTGATTTTGGTCAAACGTATATTATTTGAAAGGTATTTCTTTTTAGCCGTTTTGCAAACTTACAGATTTTTAAATTTTTTCTTTTAGTTTGAGTAAATTGCATTTAAAGTTGCTTCTAACACATACATAAAATTATACAATGCTATGTGTGTGTTTATTAAATTTGTTAATGCGTTTGTAATAAAAATGAGTTTGTTTTTTGTGTTGATTTGTGAATTGGCTTTAATTGATTAGCATACGTTTAGGGTCTTTATTTAATGAAAAAATATAATTTCCTAGAATTTGCACTCGAATTTCGAGGGCTGGAATCTGCTAGTATTTTTGATTGCGTTATATGATCCAAGATAGATTTTATCAGATTGTAAATGTTTTGATACATGGTTTGAGATATATTTCAGATTATTGTATTCTACAAATTTCGCCTTTAGCAAAGAGGGTGAATAAATTTTTGGTGAATATGCGTGCAAACGCAGAAGTAGTCAATGGCCGTTGTCACTATTTTTTAATGCTATGATATAGCAGCAGGAATTCGATACCCAACATAAGTCTACTTATCGTCGTAGAAAAGATTTAAAAGATTTAAGCATTGATTTGTGTCAGGAAAATATAAAAAAATGCGTTAAAAATACAAAAGTAAGTTCACAGTTGTCGAAGGCATTCGCAATACAAATGTTTTATACAAAGACTTTCAAACTGTAATATCGCCCATATCCAGTTTACAAACAAAGGGCAAAAATGGTCGTATTCCAGTAATAGAAAGTTGTTACTTGTGTTAGAAACTACGTATGAAGCACAGAAAAACCCGTAAAGCTTGAATCGACTGCTCCAATCCAATCTGCAATGAACATTCGATTAATATGCTCGAAAGATCTGCACTAACATTTTACTTCTTTTGTTTTTTATTTATTTAATTTTTGTTTTTTTTATGTTTCTGTTTTCTTATATCATGAAACAAATTATTTACGTTTATATTTTATATAGACTTTTATTTTTATATACAATGGCCGGAATCCCATATAAAACACGTACGGGCACCCGGATAACTTGGTGCGCAGTCAAGGATGTAATTTGGGAGTAAATTGGTTTCCCACGCGTATTGCAAAAAAATATTTTAGCTGCACGGCTGCAAAAATACTAAATTGTTAAAAAGTTGGTAGTTCTCAAGAAGTTGTAGACATGCAATGGAAAAATTTTGGTTGAAATCACAAAAGGTACACTCGGGTACCTAGGTGCGCACATAAGGGTTAAAAAATTTGTTTAATATATAAAAAAAATATTCATGTTAATGTTTATTTTTGATAGCGTATAACATTTAAAAAAATATACAATTTGAAAGCGACATTTTTTTTAAGGTGTTCCTATATTGAAACACTCACATCTGGTTATAAAAAATTGTATCACCGGAAAAAAAGTATATATTTTTGAACTTCTGATTCAAACGATATTACTCCAATGAAAATTTAAGTTCTCAGGAGTTCAACATTTCAAAATAAGAGAATTATTTTGTAAATGCTCGAGTGGTGCAATTTATAAACTTTCATTGCCAAAACAACTGGGTAAAATGTATGACTGAAAACAAAGTGCATACAAATTAAAATTTGTTTACAACAAATCGACCTAAACAAGCCATTTAAATACTTCCAATTGTTGCTATTAGCCGGCTAACACATATACTAAAAGCACACACAATGCTATCTCTGAAGGAACCTGATCAAATTACATAAAATTAGTACAAAACAATTAAGAAAATTATAGTCGGTCTAGACCGATTATGCGATACGCTATACCATGCGTTTAGAGACCCTATCTCTCAGGCCCAACTAACTGGATATAAGAAATAAGCATAAACCAAACTTGAATGGGATTTTTATAAATTTTTTTGGCTGCAGATATGAAAAAATTCATATCGGATGCTATATCTATATGGGGACTAGGCCCACAAATGGACCGATCATGACCATGTTTGGTAAAGTCTCTTGTATTTTGCAAAAATGTATACAAGCAAAATTTGAAAAGAATCCGTGCAATATTTTAGTTTTTTGATAGATTTAAGTGAAGATCGGGAAACAGTTCTATATGGGGCATATGACTTAGAGTTGTCCCATAAGGATCATTTTTAGACTACTGACTAATGGATGTAGTAAACACATACAAACCCAATTTCACTAAGATTTATATGATAATTTGGATCTTATGACAATTTAAGTCGATTTCATAGGGGTCATTTGTATAGGGGCTAGGTCTGAACATGGACCGATTCTCACCAATTTCAATAGCGTTCATCCTATGGCTGATAAAAGCTTATATACCAAATTTCATCAAAATATATTAATATTTGCTTCCTGCAGTTTGATTACAAGCTTTACATGGACACACAGACGGACGGACGGACGGACATACGGACGGACGGACATCGTTAAATCGAATCAGATAGTGATTCTGATTCGATCGGTATAATAAAAGAGTGGTCTAGGTCAAATATTTTTGATAGTTACAAACAGCAGCATAAAGTCATTATACCCAAACCACATAGTGGTATAGGGTATAAACACACACAATGCTATCTCTGAAGGAACCTGATCAAATTACATAAAATTAGTACAAAAAAAAATGTGAGTGAGAAAATATAAAAACAATCGATCAATTTGGTACAGCAGTCATTCATATTTAAAATTTAAAATGGAACGTTGGCAAAATAAAGTAGCTGTTGTTACCGGTGCTAGTTCGGGTATTGGAGCTGCTGTTGCAAAAGATCTAGTTAATGCCGGTGTACAAGTAGTTGGTTTAGCAAGACGCAAAGAACGTGTGGAAGAAATTATAGCTAGTTTGCCAGCTGATCGCAAATCTCTTTTAACAGCCATAAAATGTGATGTCTCCAACCAGCAATCGGTTAATGAAGCTTTTGATGAAATTGTAGAAAAGTTTGGAGGTATTGATATCCTAATCAATAATGCTGGCTGTGTCAAAAAAGGGCAATTAGTTGCAATGGATACTCAGTGTATACAAAATATATTACAAACTAATGTCATGGGTATTGTTTATTGTACTCAGAGAGCATTTAAATCAATGAAAGAACGCAATATAGCCGGTCATGTTGTATTGATAAATAGTGTTGTTGGTCACAAGGTTATAGGCGGGTTTGCAGGTCAAGTACCAGCGACCAATATTTATTCACCCTCGAAATTCGCTGTTACTGCTCTAACAGAAATGTACAGACAAGAATTCAGTGGTTTGGGTACCAAAATAAAAATAACCGTAAGTATTTGATTTAAGAAGTTTTAAGAAAATTTATTTATTTTATTATTTTCTAAAAAAATAATCTTATTTTCGATCTTTATCAATTTATTTATTTTACTTATTTCTTTTCTTTTTTTGGTTTCTTTCTTTAATAGAGCATTAGTCCTGGTTTAGTTGATACTGAAATTGTTACTGACGCTATAAAGAAAGCCTTGGGTCACCATATTCTTAATGCCCATGATGTATCCAATGCTGTATTGTATACTTTATCTACTCCTCCTCACGTTCAAATTCATGAATTAATTATTAAGCCACTTGGTGAAAGGATCTGAGAGTAGTTTAATATTACATTGTTAAAATAAATAAAATTACTAAATTATACAAAAACTATATACATATTATTTTTTTTTTTAATTATTTAGTGACCACTAATAACCAGATAGTCGATTAAGATTAATTACAAAAAAAAACCTTTCTGCCATATAAGTTTCCTATAACTTAGTTCGGGCAATTAAATAATAAACTCAAACAAAAACAAGTAAGAAAATTATAGTCGGTCTAGACCTACATTGTTATTATTTGTTATTTTTGGCTGCAGATATAAAAAAGTTCATATCGGACGTTATTTTTATAGAGGGACTAGGTCAAATAATGGACCGATCTTGACCGTATTTGGTAAACTCACTTATATTTCGAAAAACTTTATACAAACCAAATTTGAGAAAAATCTGTGCTATATATTTGTTTTTTCGTAGATCTAAGTGAAGATCGGGAAGGGGCTCTATAAGGGGCCTATGACTAGGAATTGTCCTATAGGGATTTTATTTGGACCACTGATTAATGGGTATAACAAACACATACAAACCCAATTTGACTGAGATCTATATGATAATTTGGATCTTATGGCAATTTATGTCGATTTCATAGGGGTCATTTGTATGGGCACTAGGTCTGAACGTAGACCGAATTTCAGCAATTTCAATAGCGTTCATCCTATGGCCGATAAAAGCTCATATACCAAATTTCATCAAAATATATTCATACTTGCGACCTGGACACACAGACGGACGGACGGACGGACATCGCTAAAACGACTCAGAAAGTGATTCTCAGAAAGTGATTCTGAGTCGATCGGTCTAATAAAAGATGGGTCTAGGTTAAGTATGTTGTAACTACAGCAGCACAAAGTCATTATACCCAAACCACATAGTGGTATAGGGTGATTGAAATTGATTTAGTAGTGTTTTCACAAATTTTTAAGTTGTTTCGATATTTGGTAAAAGTGCGTTATCTCTTTGATAGGAAACGAAAAAGATTTTGTGACGCTTAAATTGTTTATTTAAAAAAAAAAATAACAGTCATGCCGTCAACAGAAATATAACGACAAAGAAACGACAGCAAAAAATATGAATAAAATATATAAAAACTATATGTGTGGTATAGGACCACATAAATTAATCATTTCGTTTGTAATTTTTTTAGCTGTAAAAGGAAATATTACCATACAATATTTTCATACATTCTTCATCTTGAAAACAAGCAGAATCTGTATAGCATTGTCCATATGTGCGTCTGTTCCAGAAGTCCAAATTAATTAAGTCAATGAGCAAAGTAAATCAATAATATTAATAGGATAGGCGGTTTCTTGTGACTGATGTTTTGTTCTAGCGTTTTATCCCTATTTTGACCAAACGTATATTATTTCAAAGGTATTTCTTTTAAGCCGTTTTGCAGATTTACAGTTTTTTAATTTTCTCCTTTATTTTGAGTAAATTCCATTTAAAGTTTCTACTAACACATGCATAAAATTATACAATGCAATGTGTGTGTTTATTAAATTTGTTAATGTGTTTGTAATAAAAATGAGTTTGTTTTTTTTGTTGATTTCTGAATTGGCTATAATTGATTAGCATACTTTGAGGGTCTTTATTTAATGAGAAAATAAAATTTCCTAGAATTTGCGCTCGAATTTAGAGGGCTGGAATCTGCTAAGTTTAATGAAAACAGTATCTTATATATTAAAAGAATTTATGAATAAACTTTGCATTCAAGATTTTTTGCAATATTTTTCTTCTCTCAAACCTCTATAACTAGAGTTCTAATTAACGTAGGCTATTGACATAGGTCTAAGAACACTCAGTGGATCAAGCTTCTTCTTTTGAGCTATTAACTGGTTAAATTCGTTGGGCTTGAGGAGAGTTATGCGTGGAGAATCAACTTTACTTTTACTGTACGTTAACTTGTCTTGGCATATTTTGGCATTACTGCACGTTAACTTCTCTTGTCAAATTTTTGGTATTATATTATAAAAATTAATATAATATAATATAATATAATATAATATAATATAATATAATATAATATAATATAATATAATATAATATAATATAATATAATATAATATAATATAATATAATATAATATAATATAATATAATATAATATAATATAATATAATATAATATAATATAATATAATATAATATAATATAATATAATATAATATAATATAATATAATATAATATAATATAATATAATATAATATAATATAATATAATATAATATAATATAATATAATATAATATAATATAATATAATATAATATAATATAATATAATATAATATAATATAATATAATATAATATAATATAATATAATATAATATAATATAATATAATATAATATAATATAATATAATATAATATAATATAATATAATATAATATAATATAATATAATATAATATAATATAATATAATATAATATAATATAATATAATATAATATAATATAATATAATATAATATAATATAATATAATATAATATAATATAATATAATATAATATAATATAATATAATATAATATAATATAATATAATATAATATAATATAATATAATATAATATAATATAATATAATATAATATAATATAATATAATATAATATAATATAATATAATATAATATAATATAATATAATATAATATAATATAATATAATATAATATAATATAATATAATATAATATAATATAATATAATATAATATAATATAATATAATATAATATAATATAATATAATATAATATAATATAATATAATATAATATAATATAATATAATATAATATAATATAATATAATATAATATAATATAATATAATATAATATAATATAATATAATATAATATAATATAATATAATATAATATAATATAATATAATATAATATAATATAATATAATATAATATAATATAATATAATATAATATAATATAATATAATATAATATAATATAATATAATATAATATAATATAATATAATATAATATAATATAATATAATATAATATAATATAATATAATATAATATAATATAATATAATATAATATAATATAATATAATATAATATAATATAATATAATATAATATAATATAATATAATATAATATAATATAATATAATATAATATAATATAATATAATATAATATAATATAATATAATATAATATAATATAATATAATATAATATAATATAATATAATATAATATAATATAATATAATATAATATAATATAATATAATATAATATAATATAATATAATATAATATAATATAATATAATATAATATAATATAATATAATATAATATAATATAATATAATATAATATAATATAATATAATATAATATAATATAATATAATATAATATAATATAATATAATATAATATAATATAATATAATATAATATAATATAATATAATATAATATAATATAATATAATATAATATAATATAATATAATATAATATAATATAATATAATATAATATAATATAATATAATATAATATAATATAATATAATATAATATAATATAATATAATATAATATAATATAATATAATATAATATAATATAATATAATATAATATAATATAATATAATATAATATAATATAATATAATATAATATAATATAATATAATATAATATAATATAATATAATATAATATAATATAATATAATATAATATAATATAATATAATATAATATAATATAATATAATATAATATAATATAATATAATATAATATAATATAATATAATATAATATAATATAATATAATATAATATAATATAATATAATATAATATAATATAATATAATATAATATAATATAATATAATATAATATAATATAATATAATATAATATAATATAATATAATATAATATAATATAATATAATATAATATAATATAATATAATATAATATAATATAATATAATATAATATAATATAATATAATATAATATAATATAATATAATATAATATAATATAATATAATATAATATAATATAATATAATATAATATAATATAATATAATATAATATAATATAATATAATATAATATAATATAATATAATATAATATAATATAATATAATATAATATAATATAATATAATATAATATAATATAATATAATATAATATAATATAATATAATATAATATAATATAATATAATATAACATAATATAATATAATATAATATAATATAATATAATATAATATAATATAATATAATATAATATAATATAATATAATATAATATAATATAATATAATATAATATAATATAATATAATATAATATAATATAATATAATATAATATAATATAATATAATATAATATAATATAATATAATATAATATAATATAATATAATATAATATAATATAATATAATATAATATAATATAATATAATATAATATAATATAATATAATATAATATAATATAATATAATATAATATAATATAATATAATATAATATAATATAATATAATATAATATAATATAATATAATATAATATAATATAATATAATATAATATAATATAATATAATATAATATAATATAATATAATATAATATAATATAATATAATATAATATAATATAATATAATATAATATAATATAATATAATATAATATAATATAATATAATATAATATAATATAATATAATATAATATAATATAATATAATATAATATAATATAATATAATATAATATAATATAATATAATATAATATAATATAATATAATATAATATAATATAATATAATATAATATAATATAATATAATATAATATAATATAATATAATATAATATAATATAATATAATATAATATAATATAATATAATATAATATAATATAATATAATATAATATAATATAATATAATATAATATAATATAATATAATATAATATAATATAATATAATATAATATAATATAATATAATATAATATAATATAATATAATATAATATAATATAATATAATATAATATAATATAATATAATATAATATAATATAATATAATATAATATAATATAATATAATATAATATAATATAATATAATATAATATAATATAATATAATATAATATAATATAATATAATATAATATAATATAATATAATATAATATAATATAATATAATATAATATAATATAATATAATATAATATAATATAATATAATATAATATAATATAATATAATATAATATAATATAATATAATATAATATAATATAATATAATATAATATAATATAATATAATATAATATAATATAATATAATATAATATAATATAATATAATATAATATAATATAATATAATATAATATAATATAATATAATATAATATAATATAATATAATATAATATAATATAATATAATATAATATAATATAATATAAATATAATATAATATAATATAATATAATATAATATAATATAATATAATATAATATAATATAATATAATATAATATAATATAATATAATATAATATAATATAATATAATATAATATAATATAATATAATATAATATAATATAAAATATAATATAATATAATATAATATAATATAATATAATATAATATAATATAATATAATATAATATAATATAATATAATATAATATAATATAATATAATATAATATAATATAATATAAAATATAATATAATATAATATAATATAATATAATATAATATAATATAATATAATATAATATAATATAAAATATAATATAATATAATATAATATAATATAATATAATATAATATAATATAATATAATATAATATAATATAATATAATATAATATAATATAATATAATATAATATAATATAATATAATATAATATAATATAATATAATATAATATAATATAATATAATATAATATAATATAATATAATATAATATAATATAATATAATATAATATAATATAATATAATATAATATAATATAATATAATATAATATAATATAATATAATATAATATAATATAATATAATATAATATAATATAATATAATATAATATAATATAATATAATATAATATAATATAATATAATATAATATAATATAATATAATATAATATAATATAATATAATATAATATAATATAATATAATATAATATAATATAATATAATATAATATAATATAATATAATATAATATAATATAATATAATATAATATAATATAATATAATATAATATAATATAATATAATATAATATAATATAATATAATATAATATAATATAATATAATATAATATAATATAATATAATATAATATAATATAATATAATATAATATAATATAATATAATATAATATAATATAATATAATATAATATAATATAATATAATATAATATAATATAATATAATATAATATAATATAATATAATATAATATAATATAATATAATATAATATAATATAATATAATATAATATAATATAATATAATATAATATAATATAATATAATATAATATAATATAATATAATATAATATAATATAATATAATATAATATAATATAATATAATATAATATAATATAATATAATATAATATAATATAATATAATATAATATAATATAATATAATAAAATATAATATAACATAATATAATATAATATAATATAATATAATATAATATAATATAATATAATATAATATAATATAATATAATATAATATAATATAATATAATATAATATAATATAATATAATATAATATAATATAATATAATATAATATAATATAATATAATATAATATAATATAATATAATATAATATAATATAATATAATATAATATAATATAATATAATATAATATAATATAATATAATATAATATAATATAATATAATATAATATAATATAATATAATATAATATAATATAATATAATATAATATAATATAATATAATATAATATAATATAATATAATATAATATAATATAATATAATATAATATAATATAATATAATATAATATAATATAATATAATATAATATAATATAATATAATATAATATAATATAATATAATATAATATAATATAATATAATATAATATAATATAATATAATATAATATAATATAATATAATATAATATAATATAATATAATATAATATAATATAATATAATATAATATAATATAATATAATATAATATAATATAATATAATATAATATAATATAATATAATATAATATAATATAATATAATATAATATAATATAATATAATATAATATAATATAATATAATATAATATAATATAATATAATGCTGCGGAGCAGCAGGGGTCCTCTAGTATTTATAAAAATCAAAAAGGCAGTATTATGTATTGGCAACAAAATACGGAACAACGCCAAATATTTAAAAAAATTATAAACAAGCCATTTTAATTTTTTGTATATTTAATAGATATATGTAGGATTAGACAAAATTTACAAAAAAAAATACGCATAGCGATTTTCCTACCGATTTTTTTTTTCTTTTTTGGTATTTCAGTCATGGATCTCTGAATTCCACCTGGATCTATGGTTTTCAACTCTTTGTTATACTCTATACCACCACTATGTCGTCATTCCAAGAAAAACTGCAGAGATGGTGAACTACAACTCGGACAAGATCAGCTACTTTCAATACAAATATATGAAAATATGCACTCTATGAAATTTTAATTTTTTCAGACAGCTAGCGACAATGCCACATACAACAGATATTATCAATTAACTAGTTTAAAAGGAGTACATGTTTTCTATTTAGGTCATTTTTTGAAATCTCTATATTGAGTTTCTTTGAGAAAGTTTAGTCTAGACATAAGATCTATAGATATTATAAATATATCAGTCGATAGAAGATTTTTATACCCTATACCACTATGTGGTTTGAGTATAATGACTTTGTGCTGCTGTTTGTAACTACGAAAAGTATTTGACCTAGACTCATCTTTTATTATACCGATCGAATCAGAATCACTATCTGATTCGATTTAACGAAGTGCGTCCATCCATCCGTCCGTCCGTCCATCCATCCGTCCGTCCGTCCGTCCTTCCGTCCGTTCGTCCGTCTGTGTGTCCATGTAAAGCTTGTAATCAAACTGCAGGTCGCAAATATGAAAATATTTTGATGAAGTTTGGTATATAAGCTTTTATCGGCAATAGGATGAAATCTGTTGAAATTGGTGAGAATCGGTTCATGTTCAGACCTAGCCCCCATACAAATGACCCCTATGAAATCGACTTAAATTGCCATAAGATCCAAATTATCATACAAAGTCAAATTAGTCAAATTGGGTTTGTATGTATTTATTACATCCGTTAATCAGTAGTCCAAAAATGATCCCTATTGGACAACTCTTAGTCATAGGCCCCATATAGAGCTGCTTCCCGATCTTCACTTAAATCTATCAAAAAACAAAAATATTGCACTGATTCTTCTCAAATTTTGTTTGTATATATTTTTGCAAAATACAAGAGACTTTACCAAACATGGTCAGAATCGGTCCATTTTTGAGCCTAGTCCCCATATAGATATAGCATCCGATTTGAACTTTTTTATATCTGCAGCCAAAAAAATTAATAAAAATTCCACTCAAATCTGGTTTATGGTTATTTTCTATATCCAGTTAGTTGGGCCTGAGAGATAGGGTCTCTAAACGCATGGTATAGGGTATCGTATAGTCGGTCTAGACCGACTGTAATTTTCTTACTTGTTCCATTTATGTCAGTGAACGAAAGATTATGTTGATATTCTTTGAATTTTTTTTTTTCTTGAAAATTTTTTCTTTTTTTGTCATTCCGCTTATAACGCATCGAAATAAATTCCCGAATCCCCATAAGCTATATATTTTATTGATCCTTACAACAAAAGAAGTTAATTCAGCTATAACCGTTTGTATGTCTGTCTATAAAAACCATGTGTATTTTATTACTGGCAGTTAATCCCAAGTAGAGTGATGACAATGTCAGGTTAGGGTGGTTGAGGTAACCAATCGAGGGTTTAGTTGGTTTAATAAAATATTATTAGCTTGTAGGTATCTACCAAGCTAAGGAAAAGGGGAATGTTTCCTTTATAATTTCTCGTAATTGAGAAATTACAAATTATTATAGGAGTTGGAATTTATAGTGAGGACGTTTTTAGGGTTCAGTACAATTTATTAATAATTTTAGAGTGCTCACCTTTCAAGTGTATAAATCCAAGTGCTTTATATAAACTAAACTTAAATACAAAAAGCCTCGGTTGGCATACAAAATATTTCGCTAATTTTGCTTCGTTAATAACTTGAAATTGCTCAATTTAACGAGTACTAATTTATAGTTATGGCACTAATTCATGTTATCGATAAGACATCGATATTAAATTTGTAATAGAAAATAAAAAAAAATATTAATAAAGGTAGTTTAGACACCATGATCATCCCCTCAATAACTAAGGTAGACGATTTTTTTTAATCATATCGTTTATTAACATCCTGATTGAGTTTCTATTCAAAATCGTCGAAATCGGTCAAATGGGTCTCGAGATATAAATTGAAATGTGAAAAAAACTATTGAAAAAACTAAGCAGTGTCAGCACATATTTTTTATCTTTAATACGATATAATAAAGAGAATCGTCAATATGAAAGAAAAAATATAATCCCTAAAAAGTACCTTTTTTAAGAAAGTACCTTTCCTTAAAAGGAACCTTTTCAAAAAGTGCTTTTTCTTAAAAAGAATCTAAAAAGTGCTTTTTCTTAAAAAGAATCTTTTGTTAAAAAAATCTTATCTTTTTAAAGAACTTTCTTAAGTACTATTTTCTTAAAAGATTACCTTTCTTAAAAATTACTTTTCTTAAAAAATTACTTTAGTAAAGTACCTTTTTAAAAAAAAGCACTTATTATAAAAAGTACATTTTCTTAAAAAAATAAATTTTCTTAAAAAATTACATACTCTTAAAAATAGGAATTTAAGAAAATGTAAAACAGTTCCCTTTTCTTAAAAAATTAATCCTTTTTTAAAGAAGTACCTTTTTTAAAAAAAAATGGTCTTTATTAAAAAAAAAGGCACTCTCTATTTAGAGAGACAGACAGACGGACGGATGAACGGACGAACGGGCAGACGGACGGAGATCGCTACATTGACTCAGAAAATAATTCTGTGCCAATCGGTGTATCAAAGGCCTTGCTCGGATATTTTTGATAGTTTCAAGCACCAGCACAAGTTCATTATACCCTCATTACATACTGGTATAGGGTATAAGAACATTTAAATCTATAATATTAATAGGCTAGGCGATTTCTTGTTACCGATGTTTTGTTCTACCGTTTTATCCCGATTTTGACAAAACGTATATTATTTGAAAGGTATTTCTTTTTAGCTGTTCACCAGATTTACATATTTTTATTATTTTTTTTTTCTTTATTTTGAATAAATTGCATTTAAATTTGCTACTAACACATACATAAAATTATACATATGCTATATGTGTTTATTAAATTTGTTAATGTGCTTGTTAATGAGTTTGTTTTCTTCATTCACAATAATAATAAACCTAAAAGCGTTGGTTTGTGTATTGGCTAAGTTGAAATATAAAGTTGCTTAGAAATTACGCTCGAATTTCGAGCGCTGGCATCGCTAGTATGCATTAACATGCATATGTATACAACTTTTAGTTTTGATAAAAAAAAAAATGGTTATATACAACACTTTCTCGTTTTTTTTAAGTTTTCTCTTTAATATTTGCTCCATAGTATCAATGAACATATTTGATATCAGGTTAGTTCAAAAACCTTTCTAGCCAAATCAATACAAATTGCCTATTACTTGAGCTATGAATAAAAATATTAATAATTATGAGGCATGCCATGCACAGCCAAATCAACCAGTCACTTTGCCCAACCACTTTAGATTTCAATTTAACAATCTAATAAGATAAAATCGTTCTAGTTCATTGAATTTCAATTAAGAAACTTTTAAAGTTCAGACTTTTTAATTATTAAAAATATATAATATCTTTTTCTATCTATATGTGTTATATATAAGAGCGAAAGTATGTATGTTTGTGTGTTTTTTTTTTAAGCTAATAGAAGGCTAAACTATTGGACCAATCTTCCTGAAATTTTTACGGAGTCTTACTGTGTATCTGAAAGGAACTATAGGTAATTTTTATATTGTTAGTGGGCGCGGTACCTCCCATACAAAGTGAATTTATAATATCATATATCTGTGGTTTCCTGGAATAACCGCGTATGTCCATTTTTGTCAGTTTTGAGTTAACGATGCCAAATATATTAATTTTTTACGCTCTTTACATGTGTTCAATTTAAAAAAAAAAATATTGACCATTTCTGAGTTTTTTCTTTAAATAACGACGTAACTTAAATGTTTATTAAATTAATTTGCAGCACTAACGACGTATGTCAACCTACGTTTGATCGCTGACAAATTATTTTCTCAGAAAACGACACATAGCAACATACGTTGTTATTAATGAAAAAAAAATGCTAAATAATTTTGGATTATTTTTCAGTTTATAACCACTTATAAAAACTTGTGTGTTTATTTCTGTTATTTTTTGTCACTATTATTCTTGATACGTTTTTATATTCTCATCCTTAGTCCCGTTAACTTTTCAATCAACAACAACTTATGTCTACATGGTGGTTGCATTGGTAGTTTTCTTTTTCAAAGAAAACGACGTTTGTCGACGTAAGTTGTTTCATCTGCACACACTTTAACTGTGATTTACATATTGTTTTTTTCGTCCTTCTCTAGGATCTATTCCTCTGAAGATTTTTGACTCAAAATTTTATATAAAGTATTTATTGCCCATATCTACAGGACTGTTAAATAAAAAGCTCTAAAATCTTTACATCGAGCCCATAATTTCGAATATAACGTTTTTTGGCTCCCCTGAACATTTTGATTTTATGGCATACGCGGTTATTCTAGAAAACCACGGATATATTGAGTACTATGACAGGGAGAGCTCTGCAAATTTATGTGAGGTCACCTAATATTAATGTTAGTAGACTGCATAAAATGGGCAGGATCGGATAAGTGGGCGAGGTGCCACGCGATACAAAGTAATTATTCAATATCTTATAACTGGACTACTATGATAGAAGCAGCTTTGTCAGAGATCATCCATTATTCATCATCACGCATTAAAATAAAAAAATGATATACATATGTAAAATAAAATGTTTTAATTGTACAATACAAATTTAGTAGGAAAAATTGATTATGAAAACATACATGTCAACAAGTCGGGGTAAGTCGTAGCATGACAGAGCATATTAGTAAAAAATATCTATAATATTAATAGGCTAGGCGATTTCTTGTGACCGATGTTTTGTTCTACCGTTTTATCGCGATTTTGACCAAACGTATATTATTTGAAAGGTATTTCTTTTTAGCTGTTTTGCAGATTTACAGATTTTTAAATTTTTTCCTTTATTTTGGGTAAATTGAACTTAAAGTTGCTACTAACACAAACATAAAAAAATTATACATATGCTTTGTATGTGTTTATTAAAGTTGTTAATGTGTTTGTTAACGAGTTTGTTTTCTTCATTCACAATAATAATAAACCAAAAAAAGTGTTGGGTTTTGAATTGGCTAAGTTGAAAAATAAGGTAGCCAAGAAATTGCACTCGAATTTCGAATCTGCTAGTAAATATAAATATTATATCAGCCCTGTTCTTGAAACGTTGTTATTTAAATAAGAGTGAATTTGAAATAACATGAAATTGAAATTTTTGGTTTCTTGATAACAAAATTTTATATTTCCGAAGTATTTTTCTAAATCATATTTTTTATTGTTTTTCTTAAGATTATAAAGAAAGTAAAAAAAAAAATTGTTTCTTTTAAAATAACATTTTACTTGTTCATTTAATTATTTTTGTTCTTCAATTTCATTCAATTAAGAATGACTTCTCTTTTTTAAATAAGTTAGGCATCACCAAAGAAAATTCGAAATTCAAATAAATTGGATTTCACTGGCACCACTACTGTGTCGAACTTAAACAAAGTTGTGGCAGTCATATGCAAAAAAAAAAATAATGTGATTTGAGTGAAATATTATTTTAAATTCATTTATTCGTAATAATTAGTGCATAATGATTCTATGTTATAATTGAAAAAGTTATAATGGAAAATAGATTGTGTAAATAAAAGTCTTTATGTCGAACAACATCATCTCAAAAAAAGTTTTATTAACATCGACCACTGATTACGAGTTTTTTTTTAAATTAACGCAAACTGTAGACGATTTTAAAAATAGTTTTTTTTTCATAAAGTCAATGTCAAATTTTTTAAAATTATGACAAGGTTCAATAAAAAACATGTTAGAGTTTAAATATCAATTGTTTTTTTTTTTGTCTCTTAAGACCTGTTTAGTAGAAAAAAGGGCATTTGTTTTGATTTCACAAAACCTTTTCTATGTGAATTAAAACAAGAAAAAATATTCTTATTGAAATCATACAACAGCAAAAAACTCGTAAATTTAAGAATTTTTTCATTTACAATTTTTTTTTGTGATAGTGGTTTCAAGAACAGGAATGTATATATATATATAAAAAAATTTAATTATAACAAAAATCATAAGACATACATTTAAATGTTTATTTTTGATAGCATCAATAATTTTTTTTAAATATCGATGAAATTTTGAAAAAAAAACTGTAAAATTATTACATTTCAATATTTTGGACCAAAAATATTCATGTTGGTTTTTAATATGTTCCCGCAACTTTTAGCGTGGAGCATTCTTGCAATATTAAACAAAACAACAGTTTACAAAAAAAAAACAATACAGGGCAAGATAGCGACCACAAAAACTAAACTAATACCATAAAATCCACCAACTAAGTGAAAAATTTAAATAAATAAAATTTGTATAAAGCCATTGTGATAACTTGAAAAACTAATAATTTAGTTCGATTTCTAGCTCGATGTTTCCATTTTGAAGCACTCACATCTCGTTATAAAACCCCTTTTCAATGAATTCTCAGGAACTTAGCCCTGTTAAAAACTGAGTCTTATTTTGGAATTGGTCGAGTATTTCGTCTTTACTTAGGTACAATTTATAAGCTCTCATTATATAAAAAAAATCAAGTGAGTCCGATCACAGGGGAGATGTGTAAACATCTATTAATAAAAGATTTTTGGAGCGAACATGTTACGCTGTTTTTGTGATTGTATTGTGAAATTGAAATTTACCCCCCTGCGCATATAGATGTTTTCACATAAAAACAAGTAAGAGTGTTAAATTCGGCTGTGCCGAATTTTTGATACCCTCCACCCAATATTAGGTATGGTTACCACTTTGTCACTGATGCCAATACTGATAAGTCAAAATTTAAAAAGGGAAATTTTAAAATAATTTTATTTAATACAAGAACCAAAAATAATAAAAACAGGTAAGAAACTAAACTTTTAATTTTTATTTTTAATTTTTAATTTTTAATTTTTAATTTTTAATTTTTAATTTTTAATTTTTAATTTTTAATTTTTAATTTTTAATTTTTAATTTTTAATTTTTAATTTTTAATTTTTAATTTTTAATTTTTAATTTTTAATTTTTAATTTTTAATTTTTAATTTTTAATTTTTAATTTTTAATTTTTAATTTTTAATTTTTAATTTTTAATTTTTAATTTTTAATTTTTAATTTTTAATTTTTAATTTTTAATTTTTAATTTTTAATTTTTAATTTTTAATTTTTAATTTTTAATTTTTAATTTTTAATTTTTAATTTTTAATTTTTAATTTTTAATTTTTAATTTTTAATTTTTAATTTTTAATTTTTAATTTTTAATTTTTAATTTTTAATTTTTAATTTTTAATTTTTAATTTTTAATTTTTAATTTTTAATTTTTAATTTTTAATTTTTAATTTTTAATTTTTAATTTTTAATTTTTAATTTTTAATTTTTAATTTTTAATTTTTAATTTTTAATTTTTAATTTTTAATTTTTAATTTTTAATTTTTAATTTTTAATTTTTAATTTTTAATTTTTAATTTTTAATTTTTAATTTTTAATTTTTAATTTTTAATTTTTAATTTTTAATTTTTAATTTTTAATTTTTAATTTTTAATTTTTAATTTTTAATTTTTAATTTTTAATTTTTAATTTTTAATTTTTAATTTTTAATTTTTAATTTTTAATTTTTAATTTTTAATTTTTAATTTTTAATTTTTAATTTTTAATTTTTAATTTTTAATTTTTAATTTTTAATTTTTAATTTTTAATTTTTAATTTTTAATTTTTAATTTTTAATTTTTAATTTTTAATTTTTAATTTTTAATTTTTAATTTTTAATTTTTAATTTTTAATTTTTAATTTTTAATTTTTAATTTTTAATTTTTAATTTTTAATTTTTAATTTTTAATTTTTAATTTTTAATTTTTAATTTTTAATTTTTAATTTTTAATTTTTAATTTTTAATTTTTAATTTTTAATTTTTAATTTTTAATTTTTAATTTTTAATTTTTAATTTTTAATTTTTAATTTTTAATTTTTAATTTTTAATTTTTAATTTTTAATTTTTAATTTTTAATTTTTAATTTTTAATTTTTAATTTTTAATTTTTAATTTTTAATTTTTAATTTTTAATTTTTAATTTTTAATTTTTAATTTTTAATTTTTAATTTTTAATTCTTAATTTTTAATTTTTAATTTTTAATTTTTAATTTTTAATTTTTAATTTTTAATTTTTAATTTTTAATTTTTAATTTTTAATTTTTAATTTTTAATTTTTAATTTTTAATTTTTAATTTTTAATTTTTAATTTTTAATTTTTAATTTTTAATTTTTAAATTATTAATTTTTAATTTTTAATTTTTAATTTTTAATTTTTAATTTTTAATTTTTAATTTTTAATTTTTAATTTTTAATTTTTAATTTTTAATTTTTAATTTTTAATTTTTAATTTTTAATTTTTAATTTTTAATTTTTAATTTTTAATTTTTAATTTTTAATTTTTAATTTTTAATTTTTAATTTTTAATTTTTAATTTTTAATTTTTAATTTTTAATTTTTAATTTTTAATTTTTAATTTTTAATTTTTAATTTTTAATTTTTAATTTTTAATTTTTAATTTTTAATTTTTAATTTTTAATTTTTAATTTTTAATTTTTAATTTTTAATTTTTAATTTTTAATTTTTAATTTTTAATTTTTAATTTTTAATTTTTAATTTTTAATTTTTAATTTTTAATTTTTAATTTTTAATTTTTAATTTTTAATTTTTAATTTTTAATTTTTAATTTTTAATTTTTAATTTTTAATTTTTAATTTTTAATTTTTAATTTTTAATTTTTAATTTTTAATTTTTAATTTTTAATTTTTAATTTTTAATTTTTAATTTTTAATTTTTAATTTTTAATTTTTAATTTTTAATTTTTAATTTTTAATTTTTAATTTTTAATTTTTAATTTTTAATTTTTAATTTTTAATTTTTAATTTTTAATTTTTAATTTTTAATTTTTAATTTTTAATTTTTAATTTTTAATTTTTAATTTTTAATTTTTAATTTTTAATTTTTAATTTTTAATTTTTAATTTTTAATTTTTAATTTTTAATTTTTAATTTTTAATTTTTAATTTTTAATTTTTAATTTTTAATTTTTAATTTTTAATTTTTAATTTTTAATTTTTAATTTTTAATTTTTAATTTTTAATTTTTAATTTTTAATTTTTAATTTTTAATTTTTAATTTTTAATTTTTAATTTTTAATTTTTAATTTTTAATTTTTAATTTTTAATTTTTAATTTTTAATTTTTAATTTTTAATTTTTAATTTTTAATTTTTAATTTTTAATTTTTAATTTTTAATTTTTAATTTTTAATTTTTAATTTTTAATTTTTAATTTTTAATTTTTAATTTTTAATTTTTAATTTTTAATTTTTAATTTTTAATTTTTAATTTTTAATTTTTAATTTTTAATTTTTAATTTTTAATTTTTAATTTTTAATTTTTAATTTTTAATTTTTAATTTTTAATTTTTAATTTTTAATTTTTAATTTTTAATTTTTAATTTTTAATTTTTAATTTTTAATTTTTAATTTTTAATTTTTAATTTTTAATTTTTAATTTTTAATTTTTAATTTTTAATTTTTAATTTTTAATTTTTAATTTTTAATTTTTAATTTTTAATTTTTAATTTTTAATTTTTAATTTTTAATTTTTAATTTTTAATTTTTAATTTTTAATTTTTAATTTTTAATTTTTAATTTTTAATTTTTAATTTTTAATTTTTAATTTTTAATTTTTAATTTTTAATTTTTAATTTTTAATTTTTAATTTTTAATTTTTAATTTTTAATTTTTAATTTTTAATTTTTAATTTTTAATTTTTAATTTTTAATTTTTAATTTTTAATTTTTAATTTTTAATTTTTAATTTTTAATTTTTAATTTTTAATTTTTAATTTTTAATTTTTAATTTTTAGTTTTTAATTTTTAATTTTTAATTTTTAATTTTTATTTTTTAATTTTTAATTTTTAATTTTTAATTTTTTATTTAAAATTTGTAATATTTAATCCTTCATTTTTAAATTTTAAATTTTCAATTTTCATTTTTAATTTTTTAATATTCATTTTACAATTTTCATTTTAAATTTTCCATTTTTAATTTTTAATTTTTCATTTCTATTTTCCATTTTTGATTTTTCGTTCTTAATTTAATTTTCATTTTTTATTCTTATTTTTCATTTTTCATTTTTAATTTTCCATTTTTCAATTTCCATCTTTCATTTTTCATTTTCAATTTTCATTTTTAGTTTTTCATTTTTCATATTTCATTTTCCATTTTTCATTTTTCTTTTTAATTCTTCATTTTTCAATTTCCATTTTTCATTTTTATTTTTCATTTTTCATATTTCATTTTCCATTTTTAATTTGTAATTTGTAATTTTTCATTTTCTATTTTCCATTTTTTATTTTCAATTTTCATTTTTAATTTTTCATTTTTCAAATTTCATATTTAATTTTCCATTTTTATTTTTCATTTTTCAATTTTCATTTTTCGTTTTCCGTTGTTTCATTTTTCAATTTTCAGTTTTCAATTCTCATTTTCCATTTTGATTTTTCATTTTATGTTTCTCATTATTAGTATTTCATTTTTCTTATTCCATTTTTCATTTTCCATTTTTCATTTTTCATTTTTCTTTTTCCATTTTAATTTGTAATTTGTAATTTTTCATTTTCTATTTTCAATTTTTTATTTTCAATTTTCATTTTTAATTTTTCATTTTTCAATTCTCATTTTTCGTTTTCCGTTTTTTCATTTTTCAATTTTCAATTTTCAGTTTTCAATTTTCATTTTTCATTTTTCATTTTTCATTTTTTGTTTCTCATTTTTAGTTTTTCATTTTTCTTTTTCCATTTTACATTTTTAATTTTTCATTTTTCTTTTTCCATTTTCTATTTTCCATTTTACATTTTTAATTTTTCATTTTTCTTTTTCCATTTTCTATTTTCCATTTTTCATTATTCATTTTTCATTTTCCATTTTCCTTTTTCTATTTTTAATTTTTCATTTTCCATTTTCCATTTTTCGTTTTTAGTTTTTAATTTTTAATATTTAAGTTTTATTTTTAATTTTTATTAATATTTAATTGCTTAGGCCAGTGTGACACGTGTAGTAATAATATACACACAAGTGTAATGACTTCAGCAATACGAAGAATTACAACATATACAACATATCTTAAGAAAAACAACAAACACACTGAAAAATTTGATTTTTTCAAGAGTTTTTTCAAAGTTTCATTCATAGCTCGTGAACCCTTTGACCGATTTTGACGATTTTAAATAGCAACTCCTTTGGGATGTTAATAAATGATTTTATACAAAAACGAACGGTCTAGCTTAGATAGTGACGGCGTGATTGTGATTTCCACAGACAGACGGACAGACGGTCATCGCTAAATCAACTTCCCTAGTTATAATGATCAAGAAAATATATTATTTTGGGGTCTCCGGAATTTATTTCGATGCGTTACAAACGGAATGACAAACCTATATATACCCTCTGCCACTGAGGTGTGTAGGGTATAAAAAGGTAAACGTGCGATTGAAAACAAAAAACTTTTAGCAAAACAAACGACTTAAACAAGCCATTTAAATATTTCCAATTGTTGTTATTAGCCAGCTACTACATACACTAAAACACACACAATATTTCTCTCAAAGAACCTCATGAAATTACTCAAAATAAGAATAATATGAGAGAGAAAATATTATAAAAACAATCGATCTATTTGATACAACAGTCATTATTATTTTGAAACTTAAAATGGAACGTTGGCACAATAAAGTAGCTGTTGTTACCGGTGCTAGTTCGGGTATTGGAGCTGCTGTTGTTACAGATCTAGTTAATGCCGGTGTACAAGTAGTTGGTTTAGCAAGACGCAAAGAACGTGTGGAAGAAATTATAGCTAGTTTGCCGGCTGATCGCAAATCTCTTTTAACAGCCATAAAATGTGATGTCTCCAACCAGCAATCGGTTAATGAAGCTTTTGATGAAATTATAGAAAAGTTTGGAGGTATTGCTATCCTAATCAACAATGCTGGTTGTGCCAAAAAAGGTCAATTAGTGTCAATGGATACTCAAGATATACAAAATATTTTACAAACTAATGTCATGGGTATTGTCTATTGTACTCAGAGAGCATTTAAATCAATGAAAGAACGCAATATAGCCGGTCATGTTGTATTGATTAATAGTGTTGTTGGTCACAAGGTTATAGGCGGTACAGCAGGTCAAGCACCAGTGACCAATATCTATGCACCCTCGAAATTCGCTGTTACTGCAATAACAGAAATTTATAGACAAGAATTCAGTGGTTTGGGTACCAAAATAAAAATAACCGTAAGTATTTGATTTAAGAAGTTTTAGGATTATTTATTTATTTTACTATTTATTTATTTTTTTTTTTTGTTTCTTTCTTTAATAGAGCATTAGTCCTGGTTTAGTTGATACTGAAATTGTTAGTGACGCTTTAAAGCAAGCCATGGGCCACTGGCTTAATGCCCATGATGTATCAAATGCTGTACTGTATACTTTATCCACTCCTCCTCATGTTCAAATCCATGAATTAACTATTAAGCCACTTGGTGAAAGGGTCTAATAACAATAATTTTACTGCGTTGTTAATATAAATAAAATTACTATATTACGTCAAAATTATATCAATTTTATTTTTTTTTTATTATTTAATTAACCTCTAATAACAAGATAGCCGACTAAGAAGAAAACTATGGTCGGTCTAGACCGACTATGCGATACCCTCTACCAAGCGCTGCGAGTGGAATTTTTTATTAATTTTATGGCTTGCAGATTCGAAAAAGGCTATATGGGATGCTATATTTTTATGGGTACTAGGTCGAAAAATGGATCGTCAGGTTCGGTGACAGACGGACAGGCGGACATCGCTGAAGTGATTCTGAGTCGATCAGTATAATAAAAGATGGGTCTAGGTCAAATATTTTTGGTAGTTAGAAACATCAGCACAAAGTCTTTATACCCTGACCACATAGTGGTATAGGGAAAAAAATTAATAAAGGCATGTTAGGCATGGTCTTGACCGACTATAATTTTATTATCTGTTTATTTTCTGAATAAAGCAATCTACGTTTTTTGCTCTTAATCCATTTATATACACTTCTATCTTTAAGTTGCCAAAAAGTTTCTATGGGTCTATGTTTTAGAGCATTTGCTGGGTTGAAATCTTTCGGCAGAAATTTGATTTTTATGCAATATAAATTTTCCATGGCAGTTTTGGAGTAGTGGGATGACGTTACGTCTAGCCAGAAAACTATTTTTTTTTATTTTCATGGTATTTGCATTAACAACTAATCATTAAAACTTTGGTTTACTGACACCACGCTCACTAATCGCCGACCACATTAAAACCTTTCCTGAAAATTTGGTCTTACATATTATATATTTTTTTTTTCTGAACTCCCATGGACTGCATATAACTTAACTGTATTTTTGTGATATTGATATTTGTTTACCAACCTCCGAATAGATTTTAAGCTACAGCTTTAAGTTAACGACGACATTTCCTTCTCGACCAGTTATTCTTTCGAGACTTTTACTGTTCTATATTAGGTTTACTTGTCTTGTAGACAAGATTCTTTTGCTGTTCTGGGCATGAGAATTCAATGCAATGTCTGTTGGAATGAACATGTTTTTCGAATATCGAAACAAGCATTCAAGAGTTTTGGTTTACTAAAACGGAGCAAAAATTACTTCAGTGCTTCTGAGCTCCTTGAAATCTACAGCACCTACAACCGAAAATGGAATACAATTCCAACAAATGGGCAGGAGCTTCAAAGTCTATTTTAGAGCTACTGGACTGTATACAAAGGAGGGTGTTGATGATTATTTATAGGAGTAGGGTATCCAACTCTATTGACTCGTTGGAACATTGTCTAAATGTGGGTTTTGTAACACCGTTTTAAGTTTCTTTCATGGGAAATATTCCCTTGAGCTTGGCGAACTTCTTCCGAGTGTGCGAGTTTCAGATTTCTCTAACCTCTTGTCTAGTAGATCACATCCATTTACAGTCTACTGTCCAGTTGACCGCATAATACATTACAGAATAAACTCATCTATCAGTCAAACTATTGTAATGGTGCGGCGTTGGTGGAAGATCCGCTTCCGTTTCCCTGTGCCTTTGCTGGTCGCACGTGCTGGCGTAGGGGCCTAGCTCGCCGGATGGGTGGGGTCTTGCTCAGGCCCAGGGAAACCGCACTTCAGATTTTCACGTGCGATTTAAAAGAAAACAACTGTCAAAAACACGGACGCTAAATGGGACGGATGGCCATACTTACCTTGGGATTGGGGACGAGGTGTTCTGCCCCTTTTGCCCTCCCTACCATGTTACCTCGACTCCATCTTAATTGGAGGTAACCCACAGCAATGATAAGATTTTGTTTTGGTTTGGTTTTCTACATTGGTTTAACAAAAAAAAATTTTTTTTTATTTACCCTTCATTTTAAGGGTGTTTTAATTTTTAAATTAATTCTAGCAAAAATTTTAATTTTAGAAACATTTTAAATTTTAGCAACATTCAATGTTTGGAATTTTTTTTTTTTTTTTAGATTTAGGAAAATTTGTAATTTTAGACAAATTTTTATTTAGACAAATTTTATATTTTTTTATTTCGTCATTTTCTTGTTCGTCATTTTAAAAAAAATTTTTTTTTTCTTTAACTTATGTACTAATTAGGTTTGCAAACCGTTATGTTTTCATGACTATATATTCCTTGCATTCTTTGTTTTTTTTTTTTTTTTTTTTTTTTAAGTAGCAAAGTTGGCTTATAGACAACTATTTATAATTTAGAAAAAAACTTGGTTTAGTAAAAAAAATTTTTTTTTTCTTAAATTTACATTTAGTAAATTTTATTAATTTAGAAAAATTTTTAGATAAATTTATTTTTAGAAGAATTTTAGTTTTGGCATATTTTAATTTTATGAAAAATTTTAGTTTTATATATATATATATGTTCCTCTAACTCCCACTGGAGCATAGGGCGCCAGAAAAAATTTTTATTTCTTTTACCTTTAATGAAATGTTACATATAAAAAATTTTTCTTTTATAATTTATAATTAGAAAATTTTTTAGCAAAACTTTTAAATTTACTCAATTTTAAATTTAGCTTAATTTTAATTTTAGGAGAATTTTAAATTTTAGCAAAATTTTGTTTTAGGAAAATTTTAGCAAAATTTTATTTTTAGCTAAATTATATTTCTTATTATAATTTTTAATTTTAGCTCAATTTTATTTTTATTTAGGAAAATTTTTAGATTAATTTTATATTTAGCAAAGTTCTTAATTTAGAAAATTTTTAGTTAAATTTTAGTTTAAATTTATATTTAGCAAATTTAGTACAATTTTTTTTTTTTGTCTTAGCAAATTATTTATATTTTATAAAATTTTTTATTTTTTAATTTAAATGTAGAAAATTATTTGTATGTAAAAATCAAAATTACCGACATATTGTTGTTGTTGCCAGAGGCCGGGGTTTTCCTTCTTTAATCCTTCACGGGCAGAGTTAAGCCAGATCATGTATCCGGATAGAGGACGTTTTGGTTTGTCTGCCATTTTGTGTTCTTTGAATTCATGCTCTTTCACAAAGTTTAACTACTGCAATTAAGTTCTTTTTTTTACATTTATTTAAAAACTCCCTTCATTTAAATTTATTAAACTTTTAATTCTGTTTTTATTAAAAAATAATTTTTTTTTTTTTGTTCCGCAGTGTTTTGTTCTTTTCTAGGTTGCGTTTACACAAATTAATATTTATGTATGTTGCGGTGTCTGTAAAATTTTTGTTTTTTTTTTTTTTGTTAATTTATTAAACTTAACTTATTTTCTGTTCTTACGTTTAATTTTATATTTCTTTAAACTTTCTTAAACTTTAATTTTTTTTTTTATCTTAATTTTGCTTAACACTTTAATTTGTTTTATATGTTTATTATATTTTTCAATTATTTATTTTTAAACATTATTTTCTCTCTTAACATTAGTGTCTCTTTTTTTTATTTAAATTAACTTAAAATTTTGCTCAGAACGCTTTCTTCTTTTTCTAAATTCACATTTCACTAAAATCTAAAGTTTTTTTTTTCTTAAAGTTTCCAAAATTAAAACTACATTTTTTTTTTAAATTTTAAGAGGTTTTTCCTCAACCATCTAATTCAAAAAACAATATTCAACTCCTCCATTTAAATTTAACTTTACTACATTAAACCTTCTCATCTTCATTCATTCATGTCCAGATAAAAACCTGTTTATTAAAAAACAAAATCACCACCAATTCATTGAGAACATTCATATGCATTCATAATATTCTCTAGTATTTATAACACTCCCACTCATATATGACTATGAGAGCAAGTGAGATCAATACAAGAAAATACGTGGTTTGACCAGCATGATTGCATATGAATGTGTTCATGATTTCATACAACACAATGAAGAGAAAAAAAATGCCATCAACATATTACCATATAAGGTGTTGTTTATATGTACATACTTGAACTTGAAAATAATTTCAAGATCAAGGTTATTATTTTTTTCTTCTTTCTTATTCTGCTTGTAACAGAAATTCTTTTGTTACAGTAAAGCGCAAAACAGATCACCGTCACACTATCCATATATTGAATATACTGCCCACATATAAATATATTCAAACACTACTCCCTCTTGCCTCTTTGTCATAAACAATTTTCAAGAAATCAACACAATATACTGCATTTGTAGGGGCATCCCCTGAGTGCTGTTATAAAAAAATAAAAATTAATAAGCATAAAGGCTAATAGTAACAATCCTACACCATTCGTGCATTGAAGAATGATTTTCGACTTTGGAACAACGAAATTCAGCCAACTATACGAGCTAACAAAGCCGTGAAGGCCATTTGCTCGATGTGTTATTTCATACTTAATCCTATCCTATATGTTTTATGATTCAATAAAAAAATAATATTGTATAGAAGAAAAATCATGTGAGTCCGATCTCATAATGAAAAGTTAGCCGCTGCTTACATATCGCGCTCAACGTGGTTCTTACTAGTCAACCCATTAGCCTTAGTTAGCACATAGTTTATTCATAATCAATTTTCTGTTGTCATCTAATAGCTTTAAAAACAATTCTGAAATTTGTAATGCCACCATATTTTTTGCATTAATGCCACCTGACGTAATGAAAATCAACTCTACATATCAATTTTTGTGATTTCACTCCTTCATTTTTTAAAATTAATATCTACAAGTGATAAGTTTACGACAAAATTATTTTAATTTGAAAACTATGTAAAAAAAAAATTGTTCAAAAGATCCGCAAAGTAAAAAATATCTGTTTGCACTTAAAAATAATTTATACATTTTGTTTTGTTTAGTTTGACACAAATCAACTGTTTTCACATACTTAGTCAGTGTTTGAAAGGTTGTTGATCTGAGTTTAGCAAACGCAGCAGCAAGTGTATTATAAATAATACTCATGCTAGATACTGCATAACTTTTCATTATGAATACGGCCGCTAGTAATTAAAGATTTTTTATGGCACTTTTTCAAAATCAAACAGGAAGCGTCATCTATGTATCACTTATAGCAATCAACTGCAGGGGCTCTGCTAATATAAAAATATTCATTTTTCATTTTTAATTTTTTATTTTTAATTTTTTAATTTTTTATTTTTCGTTTTTAATTTTTTTTTTATTTTTCATTTTTTATTTCTCTTTTTTAATTTTTTATTTTTCATTTTTTATTTTTTGTTTTTCATTTTTATAACCTATACCACTATGTGGTTCGGGTATAATGACTTTGTGCTGCTGTTTGTAACAACCAAAAATATTTGACCTACACCCATCTTTAATTATACCGATCAGAATCACTATCTGATTCGATTTAACGATGTCCGTCCGTCCGTCCGTCCGTCCGTCCGTCCGTCCGTCCGTCCGTCTGTGTGTCCATGTAAAGCTTGTAATCAAACTGCAGGTCGAAATTATTAACATATTTTGATGAAATTTGGTATTTGACCTTCTATCGGCCATGGGATGAACGCTATTGAAATTGGTGAGAAATGGTCCATGTTCAGACCTAGCCCCCATACAAATGACCCCTATGAAATCAACATATATTGCCATAAGATCCAAATTATCATACAAATCTTAGTCAAATTGGGTTTGTATGTATATATTACATCCGTTAATCAGTAGTCCAAAAATAATCCCTATTGGACAACTCTTAGTTATAGTCCCCATATAGAGCTGCTTCCCGATCTTCACTTAAATATATCAAAAAAGAAAAATATTGCACTGATTCTTCTCAAATTTTGTTTGTATATATTTTTGCAAAATACAAGAGACCTTGCCAAACATGGTCAGGAGCGGTCCATTTTTGGTGTGGTATCATATAGTCGGTCTACACCGACTATAATTTTCTTACTTGTTTATTTTTCATTTTTTATTTTTCGTTTTTCATTTTTCATTTTTTATTTTTCATTTTTGATTTTTCATTTTTTTTTCATTTTTTGTTTTTCATTTTTTAAATTTCTTTTTTCATTTTTTATTTTTCATTTTGCATTTTTCATTTTTAATTTTTCATTTTTCATTTTTCATTTTTATTTTTTATTTTTCATTTTTTATTTTTAATTCTTAATTTTTATTTTTCATTTTTCTTTTTTTATTTTTCAATTTAAATTTTTTATTTTTAATTTTTTATTTTACATTTTTTATTTTTAATTTTTAATTTTTAATTTTTAATTTTTAATTTTTAATTTTTAATTTTTAATTTTTAATTTTTAATTTTTAATTTTTAATTTTTAATTTTTAATTTTTAATTTTTAATTTTGAATTTTGAATTTTTAATTTTTAATTTTTAATTTTTAATTTTTAATTTTTAATTTTTAATTTTTAATTTTTAATTTTTAATTTTTAATTTTTAATTTTTAATTTTTAATTTTTAATTTTTAATTTTTAATTTTTAATTTTTAATTTTTAATTTTTAATTTTTAATTTTTAATTTTTAATTTTTAATTTTTAATTTTTAATTTTTAATTTTTAATTTTTAATTTTTAATTTTTAATTTTTAATTTTTAATTTTTAATTTTTAATTTTTAATTTTTAATTTTTAATTTTTAATTTTTAATTTTTAATTTTTAATTTTTAATTTTTAATTTTTAATTTTTAATTTTTAATTTTTAATTTTTAATTTTTAATTTTTAATTTTTAATTTTTAATTTTTAATTTTTAATTTTTAATTTTTAATTTTTAATTTTTAATTTTTAATTTTTAATTTTTAATTTTTAATTTTTAATTTTTAATTTTTAATTTTTAATTTTTAATTTTTAATTTTTAATTTTTAATTTTTAATTTTTAATTTTTAATTTTTAATTTTTAATTTTTAATTTTTAATTTTTAATTTTTAATTTTTTATTTTTAATTTTTAATTTTTAATTTTTAATTTTTAATTTTTAATTTTTAATTTTTAATTTTTCTTTTTTAATTTTTAATTTTTAATTTTTAATTTTTAATTTTTAATTTTTAATTTTTAATTTTTAATTTTTAATTTTTAATTTTTAATTTTTAATTTTTAATTTTTAATTTTTAATTTTTATTTTTCAATTTTTAATTTTTAATTTTTTATTTTTTAATTTTTCATTTTTAATTTTTTATTTTTCATTTTTTATTATTCATTTTTATTTTCAAACAGATTATTATATATCATAATTTTTTCACCAATATAATCATAAGTCACACCGATTTTGACTTATGTCTCACATGCAAGGTTCAGAAAATACACACACGAAACACACAATGTTCTGTTCAAAAGCAGCCAACACATATCTTTATTTTCATATGAATTATGTGCGTTTCTAAATTTTCTACGGTGCCCAACACAACCATGACTGTGTTCGTTTTAATATTTCGTTATTTACACGAACATTTTTGTATCACATACTTTTTGTTTCAATCACACATAAAGCACACATTTTTGAGTGTTGCTTTATTTGAAGTTCATGTTCTGGTACGTGTAATGAAAAAAAAACACAGAACATGTACAATAAACAGGTTCGAGTTCAGTTATATTTTAAGTCGTGTTGTGGCTCGTGTAGTAAGAAAAAACACAACATGTACAATAAACAGGTTCGAGTTCAGTTATATTTTAAGTCGTGTTTAAAATATAACTGAACTCGAACCTGTTTATTGTACATGTTGTGTTTTTTCTCACTACACGAGCCACAACACGACTTAAAATGTAACTGAACTCGAACCTGTTTATTGTATATGTTCTGTGTTTTTTTTTAGTACACTTACCAGAACATGAACTTCAAATAAAGCAACACTCAAAAATGTGTGCTTTATGTGTGATTGAAACAAAAAGTATGTGATACAAAAATGTTCGTGTAAATAACGAAATATTAAAACGAACACAGTCATGGTTGTGTTGGGCACCGAAGAAAATTTAAAAACAAACATAATTGGTATGAAAATAAAAATATGTGTGTGTTGGTCTAAGTTATGTTTGTTTACATATATGTACGAGTTTTTTATTCCGTGTGTGTTTTTTTTCTGAACTCTGCTCACATGTTACGCTGTTTTTGTGATTGCATTGTGAAATAGAAATTTAGCCCCCTGCTCGTGTAGATGTTTACACGTCAAAATTATGTTGTCTGTGTGATTTAAATCTTGCGTAAATTTTGTGACCCTTTGTATAAAATTGAGCTCTTATAAAAAAAATTGTATGTTTTACGGTTTCGGGATCAAATGGGCTAAGTTTTTAATTGGTAGATCATTTAATTATACCAGCGTATGAACTAGATATTATTTTAATGTTTTTACTTAAAAAATACTTGACTTATCTTTTATTACACGCCAGTTATCATATATATAAAATTTCTTCTGATATGCTCTACTGTTACTTATCTTCAAACAATAGATTATTCTATGTACGCACTGTTTACCCTACCACGGCATGAGGTTTATGAAGTACTCAAATTATGTACTTAGAAAACATTATTTTTTTTAATTTCTAACCTAATATTCGGCTCAAAATTTCACATAGAAACAATCTTATCAGTTATTATCATAACAGTTATTTCAATGTGTTATATACTGACGTATAAATATTTAAAGCCAGAAAACAGTATATTTAAAATATTCATTCACAAAGTATTTCTAATTTTTATAAAAATAAATCTCCAAATTAGTTATAGTATTAATTGGAAATGGTCTGAAAAATTATGTTAAAACCCAAGAAAAAAAATTTAAATAAATTGGCAGTATAGTAAACCCCCGATTAACCGGCATCCAATTAACCCCAATCTTCAGAATTATAATTTTTAGCAAATATTTTATTTTTGTCTTTTTACGCGCGGGGGGTAAAAACCTATTTCACAATACAATCAAAAAAAGAGCGTAAGATGTAAGACGTAAGACAAAATCTGCGTGATTTATGATTGTATTGGTGAAAAAATTGTGATACGCAATAACCTTTTTGTCGCTGTTGAAAAATAAAAAAATTTAAAAATAAAAAGTGAAAACTAACCACACTGCTCGTAGGCCTGACTTTAGGTGAGTGTGTTAAAGCGCTGACCAAAAAGTGCAAGTACGAGTGTATGTGAGAAGGTTCATGGTTCGAAACCTCACGGCCGCCCTAAGTAGAAAAAATTTTCATATAGAAACAATCTATTCAATTAACATAACAATTATCACAATGTTCAATAAATCGCTGATGAAGGCTGAAATGCCAGAAACCGGTCCGATTAAGAATACAGTGCAGTTATGAATTTTTGAAATATATGCTTTCTTCTTCTTTACCACGCACCATTTAAACAAAATTAAAAAATTGCATATTAATTACAGTAGTAATTGCAATATGTCTGAAAAATGACGATAAATCTAACAAACAAAAAATTTTTCTTCGCTTCAAAGCGTCATCTCAAATAATGTAAAGTGCATATGTAGGTATGTACAAAAACCGTACATCACATATGACAACTCTTACGAAAACTGAGAATAGTGGAAATTAGAAGTATAAATGCAAAAAATATTCAAAATTCAAAAATAACGATTGTTTGTTTGGACAGAGTTGTATCTTCTGAAATTAATACAAAGTAAAGCTGTATGGTACGAAAAGTGAAAACTAACCACACTGCTCGTAGGCCTGACTTTAGGTGAGTGTGTTAAAGCGCTGACCAAAAAGTGCAAGTACGAGTGTATGTGAGAAGGTTCATGGTTCGAAACCTCACGGCCGCCCTAAGTAGAAAAAATTTTCATATAGAAACAATCTATTCAATTAACATAACAATTATCACAATGTTCAATAAATCGTTGATGAAGGCTGAAATGCCAGAAACCGGTCCGATTAAGAATACAGTGCAGTTATGAATTTTTGAAATATATGCTTTCTTCTTCTTTACCACGCACCATTTAAACAAAATTAAAAAATTGCATATTAATTACAGTAGTAATTGCAATATGTCTGAAAAATGACGATAAATCTAACAAATAAAAAATTTTAAATTAAAAATCAAAAATGAAAAATAAAAAATGAAAAATAAAAAATTACAAATAAAAAGTGAAAAATGGAAAATAAAACAAAAATTAAAATTAAAAATTAAAAATTAAAAAAGAAAAATAAAAAATGAAATATAAAAAAATTTAAAATTTAAAAAGTTAAAATGAAAAATAAAAAATGAAAAATGTAAAATAAAAAATTAAAAATTAAAAACGAAAAATGAAAATGAAAAATAAAAAATGAAAAATAAAAAATGAAAAACGAAAAATTAAAAATGAAAAATGAAAAATAAAAAATGAAAAATTAAAAAAGAAAAATGAAAAATTAAAAAATTTAAAATGAAAAATTAGAAATTAGAAATGAAAAATTAAAAATAAAAAAAAAGCGAAAAATGAAAAATGAAAAATAAAAAATGAAAAATAAAAAATTAAAAATGAAAAACGAAAAATGAGAAATGAAAAATCAAAAATAAAAAATAAAAAATTAAAAATTAAAAATTAAAAATTAAAAATTAAAAATTTAAAATTAAAAATTAAAAATTAAAAATTAAAAATTAAAAATTAAAAATTAAAAATTAAAAATTAAAAATTAAAAATTAAAAATTAAAAATTAAAAATTAAAAATTAAAAATTAAAAATTAAAAATTAAAAATTAAAAATTAAAAACTAAAAATTAAAAATTTTAAATTTAAAATTAAAAACTAAAAATTAAAAATTAAAAACTTAAAATTAAAAATTAAAAATTAAAAATTAAAAATTAAAAATTAAAAATTAAAAATTAAAAGTTAAAAAATAAAAATTAAAAATTAAAAATTAAAAATTATAAATTAAAAATTAAAATTAAATTAATTGATTTTTTTTTTTCAATTTTGTTTAATGTGTGAGTGCATGTAGGTATGAGAGCAAAACGCCGCATAGTGACTTTACCGAATACTGGGGCCAAATCACCGCATTCGTTATCGAAATTTTTCGATCGAAAGTATTTCTTTATTTTCCAAAATAATATTCTTAGAATAACTTAACTCTGTTACAGTTAACGAATTATGGACCCTAGTTAAGAATAAAAGTGAAACTAGGGTCTCTAAACGCATGGTATAGGGTATCGTATAATCGATCTAGACCGACTACAAATTTCTTACTTGTTTTATTTTTAATTTGCTTTTTTTTTGTATTTCGTACGCACATCAAAATAGGACGCTGAAAGATTTAAAAAAGCCTGTTTCGTATTCTAGGACACAAGATATACATACGTACATATGTACGTATGGGGGTTTCGTGTCAAGTGCACCAATTCGATGTCTTCCGATCGGGTTGAAATTTGCACCAAGGTTTAATTTTATTGGATAGTAGTTTAGACACAATTTTTCAAAAAGATCGGTCAAGATCTCTCTGAATTAGAGGGGATCAAAATTTGACATTTTGGCCAAACAGGTGTTTTTCTCATCCATGTAACTTATTACCTATTGTTCTTAGAAAATTTTCTCCCAAATAGTTTATATAGCTATTTCTTCAATATTTCGGAAAAAAAATTTAAAAAAAAAAAAAAAAAAATTAATTAAATTGATTTGTTCAGCTTGAGGTTTAAAAAAAATTAAAAAAAATTTTTTTGACTTTTTTTTGCTAAATCAAAGCATTTTTGTTTTTTTTTTTTCCAAAAAGGGAATTTTTTTTTGCTCATAAGAAAGCTTAGGATTTTTCCTTTAATAGCTTTTTGGTCGCTTAGTGGGATGCGAGTGGGATATCTATCAAAATAAATGTTTTGTAACTCAAGACAACGGTTTTTCAATTTTTCACAAATGCACTATTTTGAATTTTTTCCTATTTGTGTGTAAAACCGCACAAATAAAACATATACTGAGAAACTAGACAAATTAACCTTTCCGAAGGTATGTAACATACCTAACTAAAATTTCATACCCTCGATACTGTAATACCCACAATATGTTAACCTCAAGAAAAAAATCACTTTTTTTCTATAGAAATGTTGAAAAATCATTATTTTTTATTTATTTGTAATAATAATTAAATTAATATATAATAATAATAATATTAGTAATAACAAGATAAATAATTTAATAAAATTTAATCTTAATTACATTAGATCCATTTAAATCATAACTATTTTTATACATAATTTATTGTAGCTGATGAAGTACTTAAGTCTTGTAAATTTTTAAATACCCAATCTTTCATCCAGCTTTTTTGTCGCCTTTATTTACTGCGTTTTTTTGTCAATCCATTCTTGGCGTTACTAGGTTCAGCTGTTGATTTCGCTGCTGGTTTATTTGTTGGCTTTGGAAAGAAATCGCATTGAATAGAGGCAGAAAACTTTTTCAACTTGAGTCTTCCATCGACAAGCGGTATAAAAGCATGGAATTGAGCGGTGCCATCGATTGTTACCGCAGCATCGAATCTGCGCTTCAGTGTTTTCAATGTTTACTGATAACCCTCTTTGCTACTAAAAACTATTTTAGTTTCTTTACAATAATTCTCTGCCCAATGGAATGAAGCAGTCGCATCTAAGATGCGATCTTGATGAGAGCACTGGAGGCTATACTTCGCTGCATTTCTTTTAAGGTTTGCTCCAATACCATAACACGCTCCTTTACCATGAGCAGTAGGATGAAAATGCCACTCAGCTGGCATTCCAAAATATTTTTCATGAGCCATAAGATTTGCGAAGTTACTTTTGTTTTTAAAATGTTGACGAGCTCCGTCCGAAACGTAGTATACCTTCTTTACTGTAAATATTCATAATATATTTCATAAACTGCAACGGTATCATGTTTTAAATCGTCGGATATGATTGCCATACTTCTGTGTTCCAGGTTTTCATCTTTCATGTAGTAAATAACTACTGTGAATATAGTTGCTTGGTCGTTATTGAAGTGGAATGCTTGTATGGCATCCTGAAGAACATATTTATAGTTTTCTGCGAAATCATATGAAATAACGAATTCACCAGACTTCAAATGTATCTTCAAATCCTTGAAGAATGAACATTGCTCTTTGACTAAAAAGTCATGGGTTCTCAAGTTTAGCAATCCAGTACACATTTCTTCCACAAAATCATCCACATTTAAAATGATTGTTTTCAATGTGCATCTGTCAGTCTGAATCCAAGAAACAAATTGACCTCCTCCATATATTCTCGATCTAAAGAGTTGATTAAATTTTCTTTGATGAATGTGGTTTCCGGGCAATTGGTACATTCACCTAAGTGGCAGGAAGTTGTTGCATTAGGACACATAGTCAATTTAGGCAATCGCGGTAATCGTGTAAATCATCTGTTAAACACTTTAAGTTGATTTCCTTCAACATCAGTTTAACATTTTCATGGCAAATGCAAACGCATACTGTGTGAGTTCCGCTGCTTCCTGCCAAAACGCAATGTTTTGACCTCATTTGGGTAAATTTTGTGAAGCCAATTTTGACATCCTCGTGTTCAGATTGAAATGTTGCAAATAACTCTTTCAGGTTACAGAGAACCATTCTCTGCATTTGAACTTTCTTGCCATCGATTCATACAGACACATAGTCTTTCAACCCTGGCATCAGGCGACTCATATCATCTCGCTGATAAAATTGGGTTACTAGAGTTTCAGTTTCACACTCTAAAGTTTTTCCCCTTTTTTTTGTTTGGGAGTGTGAGAATCCCGACTGATATCATCTCGCTGATAAAACTGGGTTACTAGAGTTTCAGTTTCGCAGTCTAAAGTTTTTCCGTTCCTTTTGTTTTGGAGTGTGAGAATCCCATGCTCAGCAACCAATTTTTTTAGCAATTCTTGCTTCTCGCTGAGATGTTCCAAACTCAGTCATTATTTTTGTACAACTCCATGTCGATGGAGCAAGCGAGAGAAGTTGAATTCTTTCAGTCTGCTCTGTGACGTTTTGTATTTCTCTTTTATTTGTTCAAAAACTTCTACTGCATCCTTATGGTATTGGTTTTGACACTCACTCTTTGAACTCAAACCTTCTACTGAAAATTTAGAGACACCATCATCATCAACGGTTCTGTCATCATTCTCAGAATTATTTTTGTCTTCATCTGGAATTTCTTCAACGCAAGGCTCATTACTACTGAAATCCGGTAATTTCTTCAACTTTCCGAGTTCTTTTTTGCATGATCCACAAATTAGGAACCGTTTTGACAGCGTAGGGAATTTTTTTAATATGCCGGCGGAAATATTTCGCACATCTGATGATCTGTGATTCCTTTTGTTAAAGGGATTAAAACAAAAAGAACCAATTTGTTTTTCAAGTTTAGCCTTTTTGATGGATATATATACATATATATATATATCCATCAAAAAATTCGAGGTGCCCGCACTTCTGGGTGGTGAGTAGTTGTGGTGGGGTGTGGAATTGCAAAACAACAAAAAAGTATATTTAATATAAACAAATAAAAAAAAAATTATACATAATTAAGCAAATTTATTAAAAAACGAGAAAGAAAATTATAGTCAGTCTAGACCGACTATATGATACTCTATACCATGCGTTTAGGGGCCCTATCTCTTAAGTCCACCTAATTAGATATAGAAAATAAGCATAAAACATATTTGAGTGACATTGTTATTAATTTTTTTTGGATGCAGATATGAAGAAGTCGAAAAATGGACCGACCCCGACCATATTTGGTAAAGTCATTTATATTTTGAAAAAATATATACAAACCAAATTTGAGAAAAATTTGTGCGATATTTTTGTTTTTTGATAAATTTAAGTGAAGATCGGGAAGCAGCTCTATATGGGGCCTATGACTAAGAATTCTCCTATAGTGATTATTTTTGGACCACTGATTAATGGATACAATAAACACCTACAAACCCAGTTTGACTGACATCTATATAATAATTTGGATCTTATGGCTATTTATGCTGATTTCATTTGTATGGGGACCAAGTCTGAACAAGGACCGAATTTCACCAATTTCATCCTATGGCCAATGAAAGCTTATATACCAAATTTTATCAAAACGCATTCATATTTGCGACTTGTATTTTAATTAAAAGGTTTACATGGACACACAGATGGACAGACGGACGGACGGACCGACGGACATCGCTAAATCGACTCAGAAAGTGATTCTGAGTCGATCGGTATAATAAAAGGTTCTATGTGTAATATTTTGTTGTTTGTCGACATTTTCTTATTTTTTATTTTTTTCTTTCAATAGGTTTTATTGAGTACTTTCAAGCCGAAAATTTTTTTCGTAAAAAATGTAATAAAAAAAAATTTTTTTAAATAATAGCACAAAAAAATCGCCAAAAATATTTATTAAGTCTTCGCAAAAAATCGATCAAATCCTCATAGCTCAATAATTCTCTTAACGATTTCTTTTTATAGAGGTGATATAGTGCCATCAATCTCTATACTCACTTTTTTGTGGAGTATTTTTTCACAGTCCATCAATTTCACCCAAGTATGACAGACAGCGATCGGTCGAAATTTATCAACAGTTGATGCATTAACCTCTTTGGGTATGGGAACAATTTTATGTACTTTTAAAATATTTGGGTGTACTAAAGTATTAATCATAGAGTTGGAAATAGAAACTAACTTTGGTGTTAATTCTTCTGCACATTCCTTAACAAATTTTGGTGGCGTATTTCATAACCTAGGTTTTATTAATTTTCATGTTCATTATAATTTCAAAAATATCATTTAAATTATTATAATTAAGAGTAAAAGGGTGATTTGTTTGAGAAAGCAGTCGTAGCGAAATTTCGAAATCACTCTGACAAATTAAAATATTTTAAGATCTGATACAGACGTTAGAAAATACTTGTCTAAACAATCCACTTTTAGTTGTCCATTCGAAATTATTGAACTTTTGATCGATCATTTTCATCATTTTCTACTTTATTTAAGATTTCAACATAAAAGTTAACTCTACATTTCTAAGTAGCAATTTTTATTACTCTGCTAATTCTTTTATTTTCTTTCTTCACTTCATTTATTTGAAGAAAAAAAACTATGCTTCTAAAACATTTCACCCACAGGTTTGATAATCATTTCATGTATTTGTACATGTGGAGGTGTAGAAATGGCATATATAATTGCAGAGGATATATCCTTCGGCTTCAAAATAGTTCCGCCAAGCATATTTTTAATATCATCGGGTAAAATCTCCGTATCAACAGCACCAGGACTTATGCTCTTATAGAGTCAAAATAAAACAATTGAAGAAATTTAATAAATATATAACACAAAAATCAGAACGAACATCAATAGAAACTTACAGTAACTTTGACTTTAGTTCCCAAACTACTAAACTCCTGTCTATAGATTTCAGTGATGGCTGTTATAGCAAATTTGGTGGGAGCGTAAATATTAGCATCCGGCACTCTACCGCTAATACTTGCAACGGCTTTATGGCCAGCAATACTATTGATCAAAATTACATGACCATTAAAATTACGTTCTTTCATAGATTTAAAAGCACGCTGTGTACAATAGACAACACCCATAACATTTGTTTGTAATACTTGCTGTACATCATCAACATTCATTGTGGCTAATTGACCAGCTTTCAAGCAACCAGCATTATTAACTAAAATATCAATGCCACCAAATGTCGATATGATTTTGTCAAATGCTGCAGTCACCGATTCACTGCTAGAAACATCACATTTCAAAGCCATCAATTTTGAGTGTAAATTCCTGGGTAATTCCTTTTTAATATCCTCAACACGTTCAACACGTCTAGCTAAACCAATAACTTGTAAACCGTTATTGAGCAGATCCTTAACAATGGCAACACCAATGCCAGAACTAGCACCTGTTACCACAGCAATTTTATTTTGCCAACGTTCCATGTTTTAGAAAATAATACAAATTATAATTTTTTTTTTCTTAGTCGTTTATCTTTTGTTAAGAAATCACGTTTATTCAGCTTGAAGATTTTAATAATACTATTATAAAAACGAGTTTTGTGTTAATATTTATTTAAAATTGGTAGTTCAGTTTGATTTCAGCGCAGGTTTTAATGCAATTATTGCATGCTCATTAAGGAGACGGAAAGTAGAAACAATGAATTTCATGTTGATAATTATTAGGTTTCTATTGTAATTATTTATTTACGGTGCGACTTATTTTTTAGTTATGCTATTCTAATCTAGTATAATAAAAAAATGATAATAGCTCTCAGTTAAAATGAGGTTTTTGGTAACTTTTGAGCCCACCTCCAGTGTTTTGACTGTCTGTTCTATAACAGATTGACTTAAAATTCTATATTTTATAATAATGTTATCTTCCTTTATAATATCTTCATACATCAACAGGGCCAACAGTTATAAAGACATGTATGAAACATATAACATAAGCATACTTAAATATGGAGTTTGTTACACTAGGGTGGCCCTTAATAAAAAAAAAGTGTTCAAACTGTCTGTCTCACCCCCTAGAAATATGCGAATAGCAAAAAAACTGAGAAATACAAAGTTTAGGGCCAATCAAAAAACGTTTAGTCGTGGCGCAAAACCATTGAAAATTTCACGTGTTTATATGGGGAAAATATGACTTTTTTTCAGATTTTACGAAAATTTCGTTCTATAGTTTAATTTTCCGACAAGCTGTTATATAATTCGGGATCAGTATTAAATTATCCTTTCAACAGGTTATAAAAATTCAAAATCGAATGAAACTTCGCCAAGAAATAGCAAATACCCCAGACCACTTTTCTGCCAAAAAAAATTTGTTCATGAAATTTGATGACATTTGTTTCAACTTTTAAAAATTGATTAAAGCCATCATTCTTTTTTGGTCTCTATATTTATAAGTACTCAGATATGAAGTATTGTTTTATTACCACGTTGTTAACCTATTGCGCATTGAGACCGAAAATTGGAAATTTTTTCATAAAATTTTTAAAACTCCTTTTTAAAGTTTGAAAAAACTTTCTTAAACAAAATTTAAAAAAAAAGTGAATATATCACTTTAAGGTTTTATTAAATGCATGTTGCAGATTAACTGTGTTAATTTTTAAGTAAATCCCTCCACCAGAATTTTTTTGACAAGGACTTTATTTTTGCGGATTTTGAGAAAAATTGGATTTTTGAGAAATATTCTGTAAATGTACTCTTTCTAAATACTTTGCATCAAAAATTCATCACTTGTCTACTTTTAAATGTTATATTTTATCTTAATAGCCTAGGTTTTCGGAAAAAAAAATATGACCCCACTAACCCTTTTGGAATTGGAGTCACATATGACCCCAAGCTAAAAAAAGACAATTTATTCAAAATTTTTAGATGCGACGCTTATAATATAATAACCAAATGTATAGAACTTCCATTCCAAAAATTTGGGATAAATCCGAGAACGTTAACCCATTATTTGCCAAGGCCAGCTTCGGATTTTAAGATATTTTTAAATAAAGAATACCGAAAACGAATTTTTCTATTAAACTCGTTGATACCACTATTTAGAATTTAAGAAAAATAATTCGGTTAATTTTTATTTATTTAACCCTTCAGTGCTCCTGCGATCAAAATTATCCATTGTGATATATCTCTGGTGCAATTATCTGCTTATTGCTCGCGAATATAAATTAAAACAACTTAGGTCATATGTTTAAAAAATAGGACGCAAATATTTTGTTGTTGCAGCAAAGCCTATTCTGTTTTTTGAAATTCACTTTGATTTAATTTTGTAATTTATTCCATTAAGAGTAGTATTAATTTAATATTATATTTTATATATATTATTATATTTGAAATTTACTTTTATTTAATAAACTATTTAAAACTGGGAAATAAAATGGTAGAAGTTTCAAAACATGTAGGTGACACTGAAGATAATATAAAGCGACCGATTATAAAAAATAAAAAAATGTCAATGGCATCTTCACCGATTGACCTGATTTTTTTTTGGCGTTTTCTATCAATATCCACCAAATTGGTGGGTGAGACCGGAAGAAATTCAACTATTACTTTATTACATAAAGTAATTTTATAAAAAAAAATTGGTTAAAAGTTATTTTAATTTATATTCGCGAGCAATAAGCAGATAATTGCTCCAAAGATATATCACAATGGATAATTTTGATCTCAGGAGCACTGAAAGATTAAATAAATAAAAATAACCGAATTATTTTTATTAAATTCTAAATTTAATAGAAAAAACTCGTTTTATGCCATTTTTATTTAAAAATATCTTAAAATCCAAAGCTGGCCTTGGCAAATAATAGGTTAACGTTCTCGGATTTATCCCAAATTTTTGTAACGAAACTTCTACACATTTGGTAATTATATTTTAAGCGTCGCATCTAAAAATTGGATAGCACTTACAAAATATTAGAATTTTTTTAATAAATTGTCTTTTAAAAAAAATTCTGGCGGAGGGATTTACTTAGAAATTGACGCAGTTAATCTTCAACATGTATTTAATAAAACCTTGAAGTGATATATTCATTTTTTTAAATTTTGTTTAAGAAAGTTTTTTCAAACTTGAAAAAGAAGTTTTAAAAATTTTATCAAAAAAATTTCCAATATTCGGAATCAATGCGCAATAGGTTAACAACGTGGTAATAAAACGATACTTCATATCTGAATACTTATAAGTATAGAGACCAAAAAAGAATGATGACTTTAATCAATTTCTCAAAGTTGAAAAAAATGTCATCAAATTTCAATAACTAGTTTTTTTTTTTTGGCAGAAAAGTGGCCTGGGGCATTTGCTATTTCTTGGCGAAATTTTATTCGATTTTGAAGTTTTATAACCTGTTGCGAGGATAATTTAATACTGATCCCGAATTATATAACATCTTGTCGGAAAAATGAAACTATAGCACGAAATTTTCGTAAAATCAGAAAAAAAGTCATATTTTCCCCATATAAACACACTTGAAATTTTCAATCGCTTTGCGCCACGACTAAACGTCTTTTGATTGGCCCAAGACTTTGTATTTCTCAGTTTTTTTGCTATTCGCATATTTCTAGGGGGTGAGACCGACTCTTTGAACACTTTTTTTTCCCTCCATATAACGAAGGGCCACCCTATTGTTTTACACACTCAGAAATTTATGAACACGACAATTTAGGAACATAATCTAATTTTACGGTATTTTGAATTATTTTTGCAAAGACTTAATATATTCTTTAATAATAAGTTGTCCATAGAGCTTTGAACATAGAGTTATCACCCTATTTCATGTATATTGAAGTATACATCATTTTAAAGCTAATTAAAAGATGCGATATCTGGTTAACTGAAAATTTTAGCATACAATATTTTCTATGACAGAATGTCTCAGGCTAACGAAATTCATCTAATTTCTATATAAACAGTGAGTAACAATACAAGGGAAACTTTTAACAAATTATATTTTGCACGACTTGAGCGGTCAATACCAATAAATCGGATCATAAAATTCAAATTTTTTTATAAATTTAAAATTTTTTGTTTTTATTTTAAGAAATAAAAAATATTAACATAAAATGACTTAACTTCGCAAAAAAAAAACAAGTAAGAAAGTTATAGTGGGTCTAGACCGACTATACGATACCTTATTCCATGCGTATAGAGACCCTATCTCTTCGGCCAAACTAATTGGATATAGAAAATAAGCACAAACCAAATTTGAGTGGCATTGTTATCAATTTTTTTTTCCTTTGAATATGAAAAAGTTCATATCTGAAGCAATATTTTTGTGGGGACTAGGTCGAAAAATGGACCGATTCCCGATTTTCACTTAAATCTATCGAAAAACAAAAATATTGCACAGATTTTTCTCAAATTTGGTTTGTATATATTTTTTCAAAATAAAAGTGACTTTATCAAATATGGCCAGAATCGGTCCATTTTTCGACCTAGTCCCCATATGAAATTTTTGATATCTGCAGCCAACAAAACAATTAACAATGCCACTCAAATTTGGTTTAAGCTTATTTTCTATATCCAATTTGTTGGACCGAAGAGATAGGGTCTCCAAACCATGGTATAGGGTATCGTATAGTTGGTCTAGACCAACCATAATTTTCTCACTTGTTTTTTTATAGATTTAAGTGGAGATCGGGAAGACTATGACTAAGAATTGTCCTATAAGGCTTATTTTTGAACTACTGATTAATGGGTGTAATAAACACACTCAAACCCAACTTGACCCAACTGTAGTTTGATTACAAGGTTTACATGGACACACAGACCGACAGACGGACGGACATCGCTAAATCGACTCAGAAAGTGATTCTGGGTCGATCGGTACAATAAAAGGTTGCACTAGGTCCAATATTTTTGGTAGTTACAAACATCAGCACAAAGTCATTATACCCCGAACTTTAAAAGTATTTAGTTTAATGCTGTTAACAAAACATTGGAAACATTTACTATACAATGATTGAAAACTTTCCCTCTTTTTTTAGTACCCTATACCACTATGTGGTCAGGGTATAATGACTTTGCGCATGTTTGTAAATACCAAAAATATATGACCTAGACCCATCTTTCATTATATCAATCGACTCAGAATCACTTTCTCAAGTCCGTCGGTCTACGCCGACTATAATTTTCTTACTTATTTAGTATTGCTTCAAAATGTTGAATTACCTGACTCTCTGAGATATATCTTGTTTGAATAATTTCGTGTCCATATTTTTCGATCTACAATTTCCCATAGATATTGAGAACCGATGCTAGGCCTGACCATTTTAAAACACTAATTGCAATTGGTTGCAGCCATTCGATTTAAACTTCAGCGGTGTGTTTTGAGTACTTCCAGAGCAGGAGCATATTTTCCTATGCGTATGGATACATTACGTTATTGAGAATTTTCCTGTACCCAATTCCAGTTAGAGTATCTTTTACTACATGAATTGGATCCCTTCTTGACCCTAAAAGCAACCACATACCCTAATATTGTCAGCGTCAAACTTAACCATTTTATTTCTACTAAGGATCTTCAGTGCCCTGAATCCGAATCTGTCAGAATTGCTCTGAGGAAATCCTTACCAAAAAAATAAAATAAAAACATATGAAGAATAATCTAAAAAAACAAAGTTTTTATTAAAACTCTTGAATATCTCCGTGACTGTGCTTGACATTGCGTGACTATTTTAAAATTAATCTTTGGTCACAACAAGTCTATGGACCAAGTTTCAGTTTGATTGGATGAGGGGAGATGGGGCTTACTTAAATCACTCCTTGACTGTGCGTGACTATGCGTATCTGTGTGTGACTATCTTAAAATTATTCTTTGTCCACAACAAATCTATGGACAAAGTTTCAGATCGATAGGATGAGGGGAAGTGAGCTTTTAATTACTCCGTGACTATTCGTGACTGTGCATGACGTCCCCAAACTCAATCTGTAGTCACAACAAGCCTACGGGCCAAGTTTCAGAGCAATTGGATGAGGGGGATTGCGGTTGCCCCATTAGCAGACAGATAGAGAGTATGAGTTAAAAGAAAGAGTTCAAAAATATCATGTGAGTCCGATCACAGGGGAGATGTGTAAACATCTAGTAATTAAAGAATTTTTTATGGCACTTTCTTAAATTCAAACAGAAAGCGTCATCTATGAAACACTTACAGCAATCAACAGCAGGGGCTCTGCTAATATAAAAATATTTATTATTATTTATTATTTCAACCGTTTAATTTTCAATTTTTCGTTTTTTATTTTTCATATCTCCTTTTCATTTTTAGTTTTAAATTTTTCATTTTTGTTTTTCATTTTTTCATTTTTCATTTCCCATTATTCATTTTTTGTTTTTCATTTTTTATTTTTCATTTTTTATTTTCCTTTTTTAATTTTTATACCCTACACCACTATGTGGTTTGGGTATAATGACTTTGTGCTGCTGTTTGTAACTACCAAAAATATTTGACCTAGACCCATCTTTTATTATACGGATCGAATAAGAATCACTATCTGATTCGATTTAACGATGTCCGTCCGTCTGTGTGTCCATGTAAACTTTGTAATCAAACTGCAGGTCGCAAATATGAACATATTGGGTATGTGAAATTGGGTATGTGAGCCTCTATCGGCCATAGGATGAACGCTGTTGAAATTGGTGAGAATCGGTCCATGTTCAGACCTAGCCCCCATACAAATGACACCTATGAAATCGACATAAATTGCCATAAGATCCAAATTGTCATATAGATCTTACTCAAATTGGGTTTTGTATGCATTTATTACATCCATTAATGAGTAGTCCAAAAATGATCCCTATGGGACAATTCTTAGTCATAGGCCCCATATAGAGCTGCTTCACTTAAATCTATCAGAAAACAAAAATATTGCACTGATTCTTCTCAAATTTTGTTCGTATATATTTTTGCAAAATACAAGAGACTTTACCAAACACGGTCAGGATCGGTCCATTTTTGGGCCTAGTCCCCATATAGATATAATATCCGATATGAACTTTTTCATATCTGCAGCCAAAAAAATTAATAAAAATTCCACTCAAATTTGGTTTATGCTTATTTTCTATATCCAGTTAGTTGGGCGCAAGTGATAGGATCTCTAAACGCATGGTATAGGGTATAGGTAATTTTCTTACTTGTTTATTTTTCATTTTTTTATTTTTTATTTTTCATTTTTCATTTTAAAAATTTAATTTTTCATTTTTAATATTTCGTTTTTCATTTTTAATTTTTTATTTTTCATTTTTTATTATTAACTTTTCATTTCTCGTTTTTCACTTTTCATTTTTAATTTTTAATTTCGCTTTTCATTTTTTATTTTTAATTTTATATATTTCATTTTTTATTTTTTGATTTTCATTTTTCATTCTTCAGTTTTTATACCCTATACCACTATGTGGTTTGGGTATAATGACTTTGTGCTGCTGTTTGTAACAACCAAAAATATTTGACCTAGACCCATCTTTAATTATACCGATCGAATCATAATCACTTTCTGAGTTGATTTAACAATGTCCGTCCGTCCGTCCATCCGTCCGTCCGTCCGTCCGTCCGTCTGTGTGTCCATGTAAAGCTTGTAATCAAACTGCAGGTCGCAAATATGAATATATTTTGATGAAATTTGGTATATAAGCTTTTATCGGCCATGAGATGAACGCTATTGAAATTGGTGAGAATCGGTCCATGTTCAGACCTAGCCCCCATACAAATTACCCATATGAAATCGACATAAATTGCCATAAGATCCAAATTGTCATATAGATCTTACTCAAATTGGGTTTGTATGCGTTCATTACATCCACTAATGAATAGTCCAAAAATGATCCTTTTGATCCCATATAGAGCTGCTTCCCGATTTTCACTTAAATCTATTAAAAAACAAAAATATTGCACTGATTCTTCTCAAATTTTGTTTGTATATATTTTTGCAAAATACAAGAGACTTTACCAAACATGATCAGGATCGGTCCATTTTTGGACCTAGTCCCGCTATAGATATAGCATCCGATATGAACTTTTTCATATCTGCAGCCAAAAAAATTAATAAAAATCCCACTCAAATTTGGTTTTTGCTTATTTTCAATGTCCAGTTGGGCCTAAGAGATAGGGTTTCTAAACGCATGGTATAGGTTATCGTATAGTCGGTCTAGACCGACTATAATTTTCTTACTTGTTATTTTTAATTTTTAATTTTCATTTTTTATTTTTCGTTTTTTCTTATTTTTTATTTTTCATTTTTATTATTCGTTTTTCATTTTTCATTTTTCATTTTTAATTTTCATTATTCTTTTTCAAACAGGTTATTACATATCATAATTTTTTCACCAATGAAATCATAAGTCACACCGATTTGATCTTACGCTCACATGTTACGCAAAGTAAAAAATACTTTTGCATTTTTACAGCTAAGAGCAATGTGATGAAGCCATTCTGAATTCAGATTCGAGACATTTTTACTTTCGGCTCAGAATCACGAGTTGTGTGAAATAGTACCTTTTTTTCTGATTTGTACAAGGAGAAATAAAATATCTTGAAAAATTTTTTAATAGAATAGGATTTCGCCTATTCGATTAAGCGATTTAAACAGCTTTATAAAAGTATACTGTGGTCTCAAGATCTTAAAAATTGTCGCGCTGTGTAAATTTTTAATTATCGTATCTAATAATACAATTTTTTTTATAAAAAAATATTTACACGAAAAACTTGCAAATAATTTTTGCTACAACATGTTAACAACATGCGCCCCAACATGTTATTAGAACTTATAATTGCTTTATAATAAATCTAAAAATGTATATTTAATTTAAAATAATGAAACAGAAGAAACTAGAGCAAAAATTAATGGATATTGTAAATAAAATTAAATGGTTTTGTTTAAGAGAAGATTAAGTCATTCTGTAATAATTTCTAAAGAAATTTTTAATACAAATTTAATTAGAGCGGCCTTAACTTCAATCAAATTATCTTCTTTTATTTTTGCAATCAGGTTTATTAACCCCCTTTAAAAATTAAGCTGAACTTAAACATGTAAGAAAGTTATAGTCGATATATACCGCCTGTACAATGCCCTGTACCGTGCGTTTCGAAAGAGGGATCCAAATTTGCTGAGCCAATAATTTGATATAGAACTAAACCAAATTTTAATACTACTGGTATTAATTTATGACGTGCTGATATAAGAAAGTTTAAAGCTGATGTTATTCTTATATGGGGACAAGGTCATGACCATATTTAGTGAAGATACTCACTTTATTCAAAAACTCATATTAGAGTGCCTCACTCTGTATGGAGAGAAAAAATGTGAAAATGCGAAATGAGCCCCCTAGAAATCTACCTTGGTTTGTTTTATAATGACTCCCAAATATTTCGTTTTTAAAAAATGTCTATTTCGTAGTCTTTTGAGAATCATATGATAGGTTTTTCAAGACGCGTTCAACGGTATATAGAACATGTCCAAGCATGTCCTAACTGTTGTGGTATTCGATAAAACATGTAATTTTTGATGGGTTTTGTAGCTTTGATTAAAGGTTTTAAAATTTTGTTGTGTCAAAATTTCAAATAAATCGTGGCAAAACTAACGAAGATACAGAGTCTAAAATAACCGTACATTCAGAAAAAAAACTTTAAAAGAAGTTAGGCTAAAATTTATTAGCATACCTTTAGGCTCTTATAAAATATTTATTATAAATATTTTATTTGATTTAATTTGATATACTTTTAACACATATTATACATAAAAATTATCTTTCTGCACTTCTCCTCCATATGAACTATAACATTGCCAAATTTCACACTCCTCCTTGAGCGCATTTTGCTTAAAAACTGGTCGCAAGATTTACCTTCACGTATTAATATATATATGCAAAATTTGATCAGAATATATTCATATTTTCGACCTGTTGTTTCATTACAAAATTTACATGGAAACACAGATGGGCAGACAGACGGAAATTTATAAACCATCTCAGAAAATGATTCTGAGTCGATGGTTATAATAAAAGATTGGTCTAGGTTAAATATTATTGATAGTTTCAAGCATCAGCATAACCTCATTATACACATTATATAGGGTATCAAAAACAAAAACTCTAAAGTTAGAAATAATTTGTAATTTGTAGACGTACACCTATATATATGTATATGGGGGGTTTCATGTCAAGTGCACCAACTTTTGAAACCGATGTCTTCCGATCGGGATGAAATTTGCACCAAGGTTAGTCCTATCGGATAGTAGTTCAGACACAATTTTTCAGCAACATCGGTCAAGAGCTCTCTGTTAGAGGGGACCAAAATTTGACATTTTGGCCAAACAGGTGTTTTTTTCTCATCAATGTAACTTATTACCTATTGTTCTTAGAAAATTTTCTCTCAAATAGTTTAGATAGCTATTTCTTCAATATTTCGGAAAAAAATACTTAAAAAAAAAAATTTTGTAGACTTTTTTTTGCTACATCAAAACATTATTTGCCTTTTTTTCAAAAAGGACATTTTTTTTTTTTCATAACAAAGCTTAGGATTTTTCCTTTAAGAGCTTTTTGGTCGCTTAGTGGGATATCTATAAAAATAAATATTTTGTAACTCAAGACAACGGTTTGTCAATTTTTCACAAATGTACTATTTTGAATTTTTGCCTATTTGTATGTAAAACCTTACAAATTAAACTTATACTGAGAAACTAGACAAATTAAACTTTCCGAAGGTATGTAACATACCCAACTAAGATTTCATACCCTCAGGAAAAAAATCAATTTTTTTCTATAGAAATGTTGAAAAATTATTATTTTTATTTATTTGTAATAATAATTAAATTAATATATAATAATAATATTAAAAATAAAAAGATAAATAATATGATAAAATTTAATCTTAATTACATTAGATCCATTTATATTACAACTATTTTTATACTTAATTTATTGTAGCTGATGAAGTATTTAAGTCTTGTAAATTTTTAAATACCCAGTCTTTCATTCAGCTTTTTTGTCGCCTTTATTTACTGCGTTTTTTCCTTTCTTAGCGTTACTAGTTTCTGCTGTTGATTTCGCTGCAGGTTTATTTGTTGGCTTTGGAAAGAAATCGCATTGAATAGAGGCAGAAAACTTTTTCAACTTGAGTCTTCCATCGACAAGCGGTATAAAAGCATGGTATTGAGCGGTGCCATCGATTGCTACCGCAGCATCGAATCTGCTATTCAATGTTTCCTGATGATCCTCTTTGCTACTAAAAACTATTTTAGTTTCTTTACAATAATTCTTTGCCCAATGGAATAAAGCAGTCGAAATAAGATGCGATCTTGATGAGCGCACTGTAGGCTATACTTCGCAGCATTTCTTTTAAGGTTTGCTCCAATACCATCACATGCTCCTTAACCATGAGCAGTAGGATGAAAATGCCACTCAACTGGCATTCCAAAATCTTTTTCATGAGCCATAAGATTTGCGAAGCTACTTTTGTTTTCAAAATGTTGACGAGCTACGTCCGAAACGTAGTATACCTTCTCTATTGTAAATTTAGATTTAGATATTTTAGTATCATCTTCTGGTACTCATAAACTGCAACGGTATCATGTTTTAAATCGTCGGATATGATTGCCATACTTTTGTGTTCCAGTTTTTCATCTTTCATGTAGTAAATAGCTACTGTGAATATAGTTGCTTGGTCGTTATTGAAGTGCATCCTGAAGAACATATTTATAGTTTTCTGTGAAATCATATGAAATAACGAATTCACCAGACTTCAAATGTATCTTCAAATCCTTGAAGAATGACCATTGCTCTTTGACTAAAAAGTCATGGGTTCTCAAGTTTAGCAATCCTGTACACATTTCTTCCATAAAATCATTCACATTTAAAATAATTGTTTTCAATGTGCATCTGCCAGTCTGAATCCAAGAATCAAATTTGGCCTCCTCTATATATTCTCGATCTAAAGAGTTGATTAAATTTTCTTTGATGAATGTGGTTTTCGGGCAATTGGTACATTCACCTAAGTGGCAAGAAGTTGTTTCATTAGGACACATAGTCAATTTAAGGCATTCGCGGTAATCGTGTAAATCTTCTGCCGAATCATCTGTTAAATACTTTAAGTTGATTTCCTTCAACATCAGTTTAACATTTTCATGGTAAATGCAAACGCATACTGTGTGAGTTCCGCTGCTGCCTGCCAAAACGCCATGTTTTGGCCTCATTTGGGTTAATTTCGTGAAGCCAATTCTAACATCCTCTGTTCAGATTGAAATGTTGCAAATAACTCTTTCAGGTTACAGAAAACCATTCTCTTCTGTTATGTTATGAAGGTATTTTATATACCTTCGGAAAGTTTAGTTTGTCTAGTTTCTCAGTATAAGTTTTATTTGTAAGGTTTTAGACACAAATAGGAAAAAATTCAAAATACTGCGTTTGTGAAAAATTGTAAAACCGTTGTCTTGAGTAACAAAATATTTATTTTGATAGATATCCCACTCCCATCCCACTAAGCGACCAAAAAGCTCTAAAAGGAAAAATCCTAAGCTTTCTTATGAAAAAAAAATGCCTTTTTTAAAAAAAAAAGGCAAAAAATGCTTTGATTTAGCAAAAAAAAAAGTCTACAAAAAATTTTTTTTTAAGTATTTTTTTCGGAAATATTGAAGAAATAGCTATCTAAACTATTTGGGAGAAAATTTTCTAAGAACAATAGGTAATAAGTTACATGGATGATAAAAAAAAAACACCTGTTTGGCCAAAATGTCAAATTTTGTTCCCCTCTAACTCAAAGGGTCTTGACTGATCTTGTTGAAAAATCGGATAGGACTAACCTTGGTGAAAATTTCATCCCGATCGGAAGACATCGGTTTCAAAAGTTGGTGCACTTGACATGCAACCCCCCATATACATACAACAAAGTTAAGAATATAAGAGAAAATCATGTTCACGCGAGTAAAAAAATATTTAATAGATTGGATACGCAAATGGTTATATCGAATTTTAAAACCAACTATCTAATTTTGACAGTATCTATAATATAGAAAGGCTAGGCGATTTTTTGTGACCGATGTTTTGTTCTACCGTTTTATCCCGATTTTGACAAAACGTATATGTTTTGAAAAGTATTTCTTTTTGGCTGTTCACCAGACTTACTAACACTTACATAAAATTATACAATGCTATGTTTGTGTTTATTAAATTTGTTAATGTGTGTGTTAACGAGTTTGTTTTCTTCATTCACTATTATTAATAAACCAAAAAATGTTTGTTTGTGAATTGGCTAAGTTGAAAAATAAAGTTTCCTAGAAATTGCACTCGAATTTCGAGCGCTGGAATTATCTAATTGTATTAAATATGAAATCGGTAAATGTGATATACGAGCGTGGATCGACAATTCTGAACTTTTATTAAAGTTGATTAAAAAAGGGCTTCTCCCACCAACTACTATCTCTTAATAGACCACTGTAAAATTTTTGTGCGAGCAAACACATTTATTTTAGCTCGTAAATTTTATGAAAAAATGGAAAAAGTGAATTTCTAGCGTTCATAAATATTATTTGTTACCAAGGAAAATATTGTTAAATGGTAGGGAGGGTGTACACCATCAATTTCGATAGTACACTAAATTTTTAGCCGGTCTAGACCGATTATACGATACCCTAAACCATGCGTTTAGAGGAAGGTCTTAGGTTCAAATAATTGGACATATTTTCACTCAAATCTTGGGACCTATTAAATCAACTTTGATGATTTTAAACAACAATCTGCTCAGGATATCAGTGAATCACTGTCACATAAAACCAGCAACCCAGTAGACAAAATGGCGGCATTATCGTCATTTCTACAGATGGATAGACGAACATCCCACCTTCTATTTTTTTTTAAGGCCACCGCGCTAATTGTTTACATTTAAAACAAATTTCTCTAATAATAATTAATAATTTCCTTGTTATTAGAGAAATTAGTTTTTTGAAAATTTGCGCTATGACATTAAAATTTAAAAAAATCAGAAAGTGGAGTTAATCGATTTGGCAAGTGAGAGATTCATTAATTTAGCAGGGACAAATATTCATTTCTATAAAATTTGGGTTGTAAAAGATAAATTTTCTTCCTTGATTTAAAATAAAAGTTCTGTATAAAAAATAAATTTCAATGAAAACAATTCTCAGACCTAAAAGATTTTTATATCATAAAGCCATTGTATTCCAAACCTAAGCCGTTCTTATGTTATTTAAATCATTTAACTATATTTTTGGCGTATATTATTTAAAACAATCAATTAAAATAATACTTAAGGCACTAAAACTCGAATATATTTTGTTAAACAAAATTTTTTACTCGGGTAATCAAAAATGATTTTAAAAAAATTGCTTAATCATAGTTTAAAGATTAAACAAAACAAATTTAAACGCATCGTGACTTAACACATATTTTTTATATACATATATTGCAAAATTAACATATTAAAAATATTAAATATTTAAAAAAAAATGGTTGTTCTATAATTCTAACTTAACAATGACATCACTTTCTCTTTATGCTTTTAATAAAAAGATAAGAAACTAGTTAAAGAGAGTCGTTAAACGAAAAATCACAGGAGTTAATTGTAAATATTTAACCCATTTCATTCCATTGTTTGATTTTTCGAACAGCAATTATGAAGTCTTATATATCAGAAAAACTAAAAACAAATTTTTTAATCTGTTTTCACAGCAAGTCACTTTATTCATCAAAAAAATATTGTTTATTTTACAATGTATGTACCCCATTTACTTTAACCATTTTTAAAAGAGAAAACCTAAGACAATAAGGAATATGAAATTTAAAATCAATCCAATTTACAGATTTTGTTATACTTTAGGACTAAATTTAGGAAATATTCAATTTTTCGAATTTAAAATTCTTCGATTTTTTAGTTTATTTTAAATTTCCTTAAAGTAAACTAAAAGAAAAAATCGTTGAAAATTTCATCAAAAAATTCCAACGCCTTCAAGTAGTGGCAGGAAATGGGTTAAAGAATACAAAAGTTAGCCTCTATGTTGTCAATTCGAAAAGGGTATCATATGGCCAGTTATTTTTCTAATTCTAAAGTTTTGTTTAAATAGAAACATTAGACATTAATTATAGAGCAAGAAAAATACAGATTTATTATTATCGCGCATACACACTACAATATATTGGTTGGATTCCGGTTGCCACTAATAAGAATTTTTATTGAATTTAATATTTAAAAATACAATACTTTTTAGTGTATAATAATTATCACATCTATAATATTAATAGGCTAGGCGATATCTTGTGACTGATGTTTAGTTCTACCGTTTTATCCCGATTTTGACCAAACGTATATTATTTGAAAGGTATTTCTTTTTATCCGATTTGCAGATTTACAGATTTGTAAACTTTTTCCTTTATTTTGAGTAAATTGCATTTAAAGTTGCTACTAACACATACATAACATTATACAATGCAATGTGTGTGTTTATTATTAAATTTGTTAATGTGTCTGTAATAAAAATGAGTTTGTATTATTTGTTGATTTGTGAATTGTCTATAATTGATTAGCATACTTTTAGAGTCTTAATTTAATGAAAAAATAAAATTTCCTAGAATTTGCGCTCGAAATCGAGGGCTGGAATCTGCTAGTAAACATAATTCTACTAAAATTTATATATCTGGAACAACAAAATTAGTTCCGCTTACCAATTAAAGTCTTGATATAAATCACTAAACTAATTTAATTAACGCAACCTAATAAAACAGAGAACAATATGTTTCCCCTCCTAAGTATTAGCGACTAATAGTTCTATTATAACAACATATTTAAAACCGTAAATGGTTAAACAGATATTGTAACAAATAATTTGCTAAAATACTGCAAGTATTATTTTTCGGTTCTGATGAAAAAAAACCCAACTTAAACCCTTTTGGTAAAAATCAAAATATATTAAAACTAGAGGACCCCTGCTGCTCCGCAGCATTATATTGTATTATATTAATTTTTATAATATAATACCAAAATTTGCCAAAGAAGTTAACGTACATTAATGCCAAAATATGCCAAGAGAAACTAACGGACAGTAACAGTAAAGTTGATTGTCCACGCATAACTTTCCTCAAACCCAACTAATTTAAGCAGTTAATAGCTCAAAAGAAGGAGCTTGATCCACTGAGTGTTCTTAGACCTATGTCAACAGCCTAGATTAATTAGAACTCTAGTTATAGAGGTTTGAGAGAAGAAAAATATTGAAAAAAATCTTGAATGCAAAATTTATTCATAAATTCTTTTAATATATAAGATTAATATATAAGATGTATTTAGCCAGACCGAATGTGTTGATATAATTTGTCATTTTTAAAAACAAAATAAAATAAAAAAAAATAATATAAAATAAAATAAAATAAAATAAAATAAAATACAATAAAATAAAATACAATAAAATAAAATAAAATAAAATAAAATAAAATAAAATAAAATAAAATAAAATAAAATAAAATAAAATAAAATAAAATAAAATATAGTAAAATAAAATAAAAATAAAATAAAATAAAATAAAATAAAATACAATAAAATAAAATAAAATAAAATAAAATAAAATAAATTGATCCACTGAGTGTACTTAGACCTATGTCAACAGCCTACATTAATTAGAACTCTAGTTATAGAGGTTTGAGAGAAGAAAAATATTGAAAAAAATCTTGAATGCAAAGTTTATTCATAAATTCTTTTAATATATAAGATTATAAGATTATATATAAGATTAGCCAGACCGAATTTGTTGATATAATTTGTCATTTTCAAAAACAAAATAAAATAAAAAAAATAATATAAAATAAAATAAAATAAAATAAAATAAAATAAAATAAAATAAAATAAAATAAAATAAAATAAAATAAAATAAAATAAAATAAAATAAAATAAAATAAAATAAAATAAAATAAAATAAAATAAAATAAAATAAAATAAAATAAAATAAAATGAAATAAAATAAAATGAAATGAAATAAAATATAGTAAAATAAAATAAAATAAAAATAAAATGAAATGAAATGAAATGAAATGAAATGAAATGAAATGAAATGAAATGAAATGAAATGAAATGAAATGAAATGAAATGAAATGAAATGAAATGAAATGAAATGAAATGAAATGAAATGAAATGAAATGAAATGAAATGAAATGAAATGAAATGAAATGAAATGAAATGAAATGAAATAAAATAAATTAAAATATAATAAAATAAAATAAAATAAAACAAAATAAAATACAATAAAGAAAACTTTAAACACTAATGCGATAATTTAGTTTTATGCGTAAAAAAGTGTCAAATTATTAAAAAATGGATGATCAAAGGATGTACAAGAAATATTATTTATCCTGGATCCGCAAGATACATACATAAAACAAATTCGCCAAACGGACTGTTCTAAAGCTGAACAATTGAATTTTGAACTGCCTCAACACAAATTTTATAGCAACTAACCATTTTCTATTGTGATAAAATATTTGCTGTGAATACAACAGATTTGTAATTCCAATCAAATCAAAATTCGGTTATTAATTCAGTTGGCAATAAATTTGGTAGCCTCAACGAATAAGTTTTCAATGTGTATAATTAAGAAAATATGGCAAGCACTTTTTCTTAGTATTTGTAGTTAAAAATTAGGAAATCAATCTGCGCTATCAATTCTTGTATCAAAGGTACACACAGAAAAAAATTGGTTGAAATTCGGTTACCATTAGAATATTTATATGAGGTAATAAGAGTTTCTGTTTTAATTCTTAACTATTTTAAAATGCAACAACTTTTTTACAACAACCTTAAAAACATAATTCTTTTAAAATTAAAGTACTCTTCCTACAGCAAAATTAGTGCAAATTATCAACTGATTCGACACTAAATATTGAGGATTGCTACAACTAATTATGTTACAACAGCACATTTTAAGAAAAATATATAAAATTAGATATTATGATATTATTGTTTAATATGATAAAAATAATTTAGTAATTGAATAGTAATAATTTAGTAATTGAAATTATTTTTCAGTTGTAACAAAGGAACTGCAAACTTTTTATATGTTTTGGTATTTTCGTTCAAAAGAAAAATCAAATTCTGTTGTAAATACCAATTCAGATAGTGAAATATTTAACTCAATGGAATTTAAAATTGACAGAGAATTTGAAGGTTGTTGGCCCCACTTCATCCTACGAATGCTTTCCTCGTTGAAAAACAAAAAAACGTTCGCACTTTGAAGAACTAATATGAAATGTTCGTCAAACCTATAAAAGTTGTTAAGATTTTTTAAAAGAAGCCTGTCCAGGCCGCACGGTAGGCGCCAAGACCGGGAAGCCCAAGAGGGAATTTTGCTTCTCGTTTTTTGGTTTTGTTTATGTGAAGAGTTTTATTGTATACAATTTGAAATATGCAAAAATTGCTGCAACGTTAACAAATGGAATAGAAAACAACAACAATAATAATAATAATAACACTAACAATAATTTTTAACTGATTTACCAGTATCTTTATATAAGATATTTTAATTTTTAATTCCCTTAAATTTTATATATCCTCAAAGATTTATTGAAGAGATTCATAAAAAAGTATATTAAAATAATTCAATATCAGTAATATGCAACTTCGAAATTTATCGTTATCATATAGATTTATTTTTTTATATGAGATATTTTATTTATTTTAATTTTTTATAGAAAAATTTGGCAATTTTAAGTGAAATCAAATTACTGCACATTTATTGGTAACCCCAATGCATGATTGTAACAATCGATAAATAAACTCTAAATTCCATAATATCAACTAATTGAGACAATTCATACAATTGATTCTACGGTATTAGTAGTACATACGACTACTAAAATTTGGTTGGCAACAAATTCGATTGTTACAACGAATCCATTTTCTGTGTGTAGAGATGTAGAAATACTCAGAACATATTGGAGTTAATGTAAAATTCCTTAGTTCTCGATTGCCATATTTCAATAGTTTAGTGAAGACGAACGTAACCTAGAAGCTTGTTATCACCTTGTGGTCAGCACACTTAGGTGTATGTAGATATTATTAGCCACAATGCTTTACGCACGGCCAGATTCAAACTGTAATCAAGATGGTTACCACTGCTTCTTTTTCTAGTTATTGGAATGTAGTCGTTATTGCGTGCATGAATCTGTTAATATTATAGTAAAGATAAAGGTCTTACCCTGGAAGATATCAAGTATTTCTACGTGTAATAAAAACAAGATTTTATTTTCTATAATTCAAAATGCAACTCTGAAATTGATCACGCAGATGGCTAATTGCTGAAATATAGGAAATATACTTGACGAGATCACGCTTTTTTTAATATAGACCAACGACATGGAATAACTTTATCAATCGGTATGTTTCTGTATATTACTGATAATAAAACGAGTAAGAAAATTAGACCGACTATACGATACCCTATACAATGGTTTAAAGACCCTATCTCTTCGCTCCAACTAAGTGGATATAGAAAATTAGCATAAACCAAATTTGAGTGGCATTGTTATTAATTTTTTTGGCTGCAGATATGAAAAAGTTCATATCGGATGCTATATGTATATGGGGACTAAGCCCAAAAATGGACCGATCCTGATCATGTTAGGTAAAATCTCTTGTATTTTGCAAAAATATATACAAACCATATTTAGAAAAATCTGTTCAATGGATGTAATTAACATACACAAATCCAATTTGACCGAGATCTATATGATAGTTTGGATCTTATGGCAATTTAAGTCGATTTAATAGGGGTCATTTGTATTGGGACTAGGTCTGAACATGGACCGAATTTCATCCTATGGCCGACGAAAGCTTATATACCAAATTTCATTAAAATATATTCATATTTGCGACGTGTAGTTTAATTACAAGGTTTACATGGACATACAGACGGACTGACGGACAGACGGACGGACGGACAGACGGACAGACGGACGGACAGACGGACGGACGGACATCGCTAAATTGACTCAGAAATTGGCCAAATATTTTTGGTAGTTACAAACAGCAGCATAAAGGCGTTATACCCAAACCACATAGTAGTATAGGGTATAACTATTTATATTTTAATATTTATTCATTTAGAAATGTTATCGGATTTGCTATAATAACACTATGCAATAAAACAAAATAAAGGTAAACACTAACATCACAAACAGTCGAATTTTAAAATTCTATGAATAAGTTTTTTGTTTTTTAATTTTTTCTACAATTTGGGATTTTCAAAGAGAAAGCTCCACTGATTTTATTATAACAGCTTGATTGAAAACAACTTGATTAATAATCTTATAAAAAAAAGACATCAAAAAATTTTAATTTAAATTACCTCTAACTAACTTATGCTAATATTATATTTTTATACATTCAAAAGAGTCGGAGTTCTTCAGTCGGAGTTTTTATCATATAATATAATACTTCATTTAATTTAATGTAAAATGACTAACATTATTAATAAATAATTTTTGATTTTTTATAAATGACTGTAACAATCAATAATTAAAATTAATATTTACATTGTATCAACTAAATATCACAATTCATAAAACAGAATTTGTGTAAAACAAGTAAGAATATTAAATTCGGCTGTGCCAAGTATTTGATACTCTCCAACTTTGTTTTAAACGCAATATTATAACCAACGTCGTCAACACCAAGAGCAAAAAATGGTAGATTTTATATTATAATGGCAAGATTTTTTACAATAATATTTAAAATTAATAAGATAGTTAATAAAATTGTAGGTATTATCTTGCTTTTTTTAATTGAAATCAATTATTAAATGCAATGATCATAAATGCAAACACATACAATTACATATTTGTTTGTTTGTTTATTATCGATGCATACCCATTTTTTTCTTGTCGTTGTTTTTTCACATGTACTACATGCTCTCTAAGGCCGAGGCTACGCAATGAGCGGCAAAGCGGCGAGCGGCAGAGCGATGAGCAGAAAAAAATTAAAACATATGAAATACTACTGAAGTGGCCACACAATGAGCGGCATGTGAGCGGCATTCTGAGCGTCTAAGCGGCGCCGCTCAGAAATAGAACTTGTGCTAATTTTTAGTTGTTTTCTGAGCGGCAAAGAATAAAAATGGCAAAAAAAAATGGCTTTTCATTGTTTCGTCAATCTGTAGGGCGATTCAGTAACTTTTTTTTAACGATAATCGAATCGTTAGAAAAGGAAAACAACAAAATTATCGATTTTGGTATTCAGTAAAATTTTTAAACGATATTCGCTATTGTTAAAGACAGCTGTTGTTGTTATCTTAACGACAACCAATGTAGTCATACATAAATACAAATCATAAAATAGTGAAAATATTTTGCTTTTATTATAAAAACTTGTTATATAAATAATAAATAATAACATTGACAATGACATTTTGACAACTAACCACTCAGAAATGACGCTCAGTAATAAGCCACTTGCCGCTCAAACTCGCCGCTCTGCCGCTCACCGCTCTGCCGCTTGCCGCTTTGCCGCTCATTGCGTGGCCTCGGTCTAATACATATATATGCCATGTTCCGTAAGATATAACCATTTTTCACTAGTTTTAGTTTTTTTTACGAAATTTTATCGGAGTATCTTTACATTTTCGTACGTCAATCCTCGTGTGTATTATATAATTGAATAACCACAACATAATAAAGTGATATTACATTGGACTACCAAAATTCGGTTGGCAACAAATTTGATTGGAACAACGAATCCGACTAATAAATACAATTTTTTACTAACTCATTGTTAAAAATTTTCCGGAAAATATCATCAAACTTCAAATAATAGCATACTTTCAAACACTGCTAAAAAAACAGATTATGTTCTTCAACGCGTACTTCTAAAGATTGAAACATGATTCACTCCTGATCAGAAAAAAACAAAATTAAGGCATAAACAATATATAAAATTTCTCTGTTTTCTAGTTTATTACTATCTTTTTATTTTCATTATTATTTTTTTATTTTTATTTTTGTATAACTGATAAACAATTATTTTAGATTTTTTTTTTATTAATTTGGTTGAAACAATTATTGTCGTTATTACAGAGGTGTTTCAGGTTTTTCCGATCGTGAATAGATAATGTTTAAACTTTTCGATGTATGCGTTGAAGAATATGTTCTGTTTTTTAGCAGTACACGTACAAGAAAACGAACTTAAAATAAAGCTACCCTCGAATCTGTGTGGTTTATGTGTGTTCGAAACAAAAAATACGTGATAGAAAAATGTTCGTGTAGATAACGAAATATTAAAACGAAACACAGTCATGATTGTGTTCGGCACCGTACAAAATTTAGAAACACACACAATTGATATCAAAATAAAAATATGTGTTTGTTGGTATGAGCTTTTGTTTACATATATGTACGAGATTTTTATTCAGTGTGTGTTTTTTCTGAACTCTGATATTTTTCACATTAAATACATATATTTAACTTTTGACATGCTTTAAAACATGAAAAAATTTCGGTTTGAGTAGCTCAAGTGCTCGAGCTTGACCGTAGGCTCTAACCTAAAATAAAATTTTGCCTGAAATCTCTTGCTTGTCTTAAGAGGAAAGTTTCTTGTCTGAAATAGAACAAGAAACTTTCTTCTTAAATTAAGAAATAAAGTTATAATTTTACTTAAAAAATTCTCCTAATTTAATAACATTTAAATTTTTACCATCATATAATATTACGCACATACAAAAAGTCCCAATTAAATGGCTGATCATTTTAAAATCTGTTTCAAATTGGTTTCTATAAAAAGTTTACTTTTTTATGCAGTTTGCTAGTTAAGTTGAAGGTTTTCTTCGTTTTTTCTTGTAGATTTTAATGTAATTTTGTTCAGCAAATAGAGTACTTTACTTTGTTATGCTACAAAAAGATATCTAAGAGTTGTAAATACTAACACTTTGGCTATTATTTACGCAAGTGTTGTCATTTTTACTCTTCCGTTGAACTTAACAATGATTTCTGTTTCGTTTTTGTTTTTTATGTAAGAATAGAAGCAATTGTGCAGTAGTGCAAATATCAATGTTTTTTTTTTTTTTTTGTAAGGGGTATTTTACATCGATTGTTTAAGGTACTTTTCAATTTCAATTGGGTTCTTTATTTAACATTTATTTTTATGTATAGAGCAATTTAGCAATATGTTTAAAGTTTATAATACATTTTCTTTTTCTACTTATATATTAAATAACAATTTGTTTATAATTAGTTTGCAATTTTATTAACAATATTTCAAGATAGAAGCAAACATTTTCGAAAAAATTTTATGATTTTTTCTTTAGTTTTTATAAAATGAGACAAAGTATGAGGATGAAATTGCGAAGAGATATGGAAGTCTTTTGGAGGTTACGTGAAAATTTTAATCTTTCAGATTCTTATCGTAAGAATTAAGTCTTTCAACATTTAACTATAAAATTGAATGCATTCTCAAAGACGGAATGCACCACTTACTGGACAAAAAGTTAAAGAATACATTTGGAGAATTTTTTATTAATTAATGTTAATATAAAATAAACTAAATCCCTATTGGTTGAAAGTAAGTGTATTAAATTTCCCTGTGTCGAATCTGTGATACCCTCCATCTGTGTTTTAAACTCAATATTGTAACCACTTCATTAATTTACTTTTAATTTATAAAACCATTTACATTTAAAATGAATCGATTTAATTTTTTGACCAGTACCCATAATATTAAGAGGCTAGGCGAATTCTTGTGACCTATGTTTTGCTCCACCGCTTTATTCCGATTTTGATCAAACGTTTATTATATGAAAATTATTTCTTTTTAGCCGTTTTGCAGATTTACAGATTTTTAAATTGTTTCCTTTATTTACAGTAAATTGCCTTTAAAGTTGCTACTAACACATAAAGAAAATTATACAATGCTATGTGTGTGTTTATTAAATTTGTTACTATGTTTATAATAAAAATGAGTTCGTTTTTTTGTGTTGATTTGTGAATTGGCTATAATTGATTAGCATACCTTTAAGGTCTTTATTTAATAAAAAAATAAAATTTCCTAGAATTGGCACTCGAATTTCGAGGGCTGGAATCTGCTAGTTTTATTTTAATTTCTTATTTATTGTTTTTTTTTTTTATAGAAACATGGATGGTTTTTTAAAAGGAGGCATTATCTTCTATCTGAAAAATTTAAGTATTTTTCTATTATTAGAGTAGTAAAACTATTAAGATCCCTTCATAAAAGACCAAAAAATAATACAAGAGATATACCGGCGTTAGAGTACCCAAGTCAGTAAAGTTAGAGATCATGCTTTTCAAAATTTTGAGAGCTTAAAAATATGCAATATTCAAAAACAAAAAATTTAAATTAGTCTTGGCTAAAAAGCTTGGCAATTTTAGTTTTAATTTTTATCAGTAAAATGTTAAATATTTCTCTCTGAATTGGCTAATCATATGCTAATTTAACGATAGAAAAGCAGATTTAATACAAAAAAAAAACACAATAAAAACAAGTAGGAAGTATTATACCCTATACTAATAGTTTTAAAAAATTCAAGAGTTTTGTAAAAAATTAAAATCATCTCTACTTGCTGAGAATGAATAGTATATTTGCGGACAGCTAAACAATTTTAAGGATTTAAAATAAATGAACACTTTAATAAATTTTTCGTAACAATTCTATTTTACAAAAAAAAAAAATACAAGTAAAAGTGTTAAGTCCGGCTATACCAGATCTTTGATATCCTACACCTGGGTCTTAAGTTTACATTAACATTTGGACTTATTTATAACCATGTTTCAAAAAGGAAACAATTTGATAAACTTAATTTTAAACTATTACATATTGTAATAGCAATTTTAGAGATGGCTCCATATTTTAAGTCATATCTTGGCACAGGAGTGCCCGATTCAGCCCATTTTAAATAACAGCCTGCTCGAAATAATGGCAAATAATATTGTCTTAACTTTGCCCAGATAAATGATTTATTTTGTGAATGAGTGCGATTTCAACAGACACGGACAGACGGACAGACAAATATCGCTACATTGACTCAGGTTGTTATAAGGATCAAGAATATATATACTTTACGGGGTCGTAAATTAATTTTTCGGTGCGTTACATACGGATACACTGGTATGGAGAATATAAAAAAATTTCAAGAGATGCAAGGAATAATGATCAATTCGTATAGAAAATAATTAAATAATGTGTTGTCATCCACTTTACTTAAATGCCAAATGTTTCAGACGTCTAGCTAGTTAGCAAGTTAGTGAATACAATCATCCCCCTCAATCAAACAAAGAGAGTTAAAGAAAACATAGAATAAATTAATTTTTTCAGAGCATTGATTAAATTCCAATTAATATAATTTGCATTGGAAATATATTTGAAGAAATTGTGTCAATGAATTCCCATAAAATTTATTTAAATTTTTTGTGTTGTAAATGAAATGGCCCAACATTTTAAAGACTATTTTGGTTGAATACCACTGCACATTATAATATGGATGGCCTTATCCTTTTTACAAATATACGTGTATTAGGGTGAATCACAAAATAAATAAAAATATTAGCCTTTTTAATTATAATTCCCAAAGCATCTCGATTGAAATGAAAAATTAAAAATGAAAAATGAAAAATGAAAAATGAAAAATTAAAAATTTAAATTAAAAATTAAAAATTAAAAATTAAAAATTAAAAATTAAAAATTAAAAATTAAAAATTAAAAATTAAAAATTAAAAATTAAATATTAAAAACTAAAAATCAAAAATTAAAAATTGAAAAATTAAAAATTAAAAATTAAAAATTAAAAATTAAAAATTAAAAATTAAAAATTAAAAATTAAAAATTAAAAATTAAAAATTAAAAATTAAAAATTAAAATAAAAAATTAAAAATTAAAAATTAAAAATTTAAAATTAAAAATTAAAATCAAAAATTAAAAATTAAAAATTAAAAATTAAAAATTAAAAACTAAAAATTAAAAATTAAAAATTAAAAATTAAAAATTAAAAATTAAAAATTAAAAATTAAAAATTAAAAATTAAAAATTAAAAATTAAAAATTAAAAATTAAAAATTAAAAATTAAAAATTAAAAATTAAAAATTAAAAATTAAAAATTAAAAATTAAAAATTAAAAATTAAAAATTAAAAATTAAAAATTAAAAATTAAAAATTAAAAATTAAAAATTAAAAATTAAAAATTAAAAATTAAAAATTAAAAATTAAAAATTAAAAATTAAAAATTAAAAATTAAAAATTAAAAATTAAAAATTAAAAATTAAAAATTAAAAATTAAAAATTAAAAATTAAAAATTAAAAATTAAAAATTAAAAATTAAAAATTAAAAATTAAAAATTAAAAATTAAAAATTAAAAATTAAAAATTAAAAATTAAAAATTAAAAATTAAAAATTAAAAATTAAAAATTAAAAATTAAAAATTAAAAATTAAAAATTAAAAATTAAAAATTAAAAATTAAAAATTAAAAATTAAAAATTAAAAATTAAAAATTAAAAATTAAAAATTAAAAATTAAAAATTAAAAATTAAAAATTAAAAATTAAAAATTAAAAATTAAAAATTAAAAATTAAAAATTAAAAATTAAAAATTAAAAATTAAAAATTAAAAATTAAAAATTAAAAATTAAAAATTAAAAATTAAAAATTAAAAATTAAAAATTAAAAATTAAAAATTAAAAATTAAAAATTAAAAATTAAAAATTAAAAATTAAAAATTAAAAATTAAAAATTAAAAATTAAAAATTAAAAATTAAAAATTAAAAATTAAAAATTAAAAATTAAAAATTAAAAATTAAAAATTAAAAATTAAAAATTAAAAATTAAAAAATTAAAAATTAAAAATTAAAAATTAAAAATTAAAAATTAAAAATTAAAAATTAAAAATTAAAAATTAAAAATTAAAAATTAAAAATTAAAAATTAAAAATTAAAAATTAAAAATTAAAAATTAAAAATTAAAAATTAAAAATTAAAAATTAAAAATTAAAAATTAAAAATTAAAAATTAAAAATTAAAAATTAAAAATTAAAAATTAAAAATTAAAAATTAAAAATTAAAAATTAAAAATTAAAAATTAAAAATTAAAAATTAAAAATTAAAAATTAAAAATTAAAAATTAAAAATTAAAAATTAAAAATTAAAAATTAAAAATTAAAAATTAAAAATTAAAAATTAAAAATTAAAAATTAAAAATTAAAAATTAAAAATTAAAAATTAAAAATTAAAAATTAAAAATTAAAAATTAAAAATTAAAAATTAAAAATTAAAAATTAAAAATTAAAAATTAAAAATTAAAAATTAAAAATTAAAAATTAAAAATTAAAAATTAAAAATTAAAAATTAAAAATTAAAAATTAAAAATTAAAAATTAAAAATTAAAAATTAAAAATTAAAAATTAAAAATTAAAAATTAAAAATTAAAAATTAAAAATTAAAAATTAAAAATTAAAAATTAAAAATTAAAAATTAAAAATTAAAAATTAAAAATTAAAAATTAAAAATTAAAAATTAAAAATTAAAAATTAAAAATTAAAAATTAAAAATTAAAAATTAAAAATTAAAAATTAAAAATTAAAAATTAAAAATTAAAAATTAAAAATTAAAAATTAAAAATTAAAAATTAAAAATTAAAAATTAAAAATTAAAAATTAAAAATTAAAAATTAAAAATTAAAAATTAAAAATTAAAAATTAAAAATTAAAAATTAAAAATTAAAAATTAAAAATTAAAAATTAAAAATTAAAAATTAAAAATTAAAAATTAAAAATTAAAAATTAAAAATTAAAAATTAAAAATTAAAAATTAAAAATTAAAAATTAAAAATTAAAAATTAAAAATTAAAAATTAAAAATTAAAAATTAAAAATTAAAAATTAAAAATTAAAAATTAAAAATTAAAAATTAAAAATTAAAAATTAAAAATTAAAAATTAAAAATTAAAAATTAAAAATTAAAAATTAAAAATTAAAAATTAAAAATTAGAAATTAAAAATTAAAAATTAAAAATTAAAAATTAAAAATTAAAAATTAAAAATTAAAAATTAAAAATTAAAAACTTAAAATTAAAAATTAAAAATTAAAAATAAAAAATTAAAAATTTAAAATTTAAAATTTAAAATTTAAAATTAAAAATTAAAAATTAAAAATTAAAAATTAAAAATTAAAAATTAAAAATTAAAAATTATAAATTAAAAATTAAAAATTAAAAATTAAAAATTAAAAATTAAAAATTAAAAATTAAAAATTAAAAATTAAAAATTAAAAATTAAAAATTAAAAATTAAAAATTAAAAATTAAAAATTAAAAATTAAAAATTAAAAATTAAAAATTAAAAATTAAAAATTAAAAATTAAAAATTAAAAATTAAAAATTAAAAATTAAAAATTAAAAATTAAAAATTAAAAATTAAAAATTAAAAATTAAAAATTAAAAATTAAAAATTAAAAATTAAAAATTAAAAATTAAAAATTAAAAATTAAAAATTAAAAATTAAAAATTAAAAATAAAAAATTAAAAATTAAAAATTAAAAATTAAAAATTAAAAATTAAAAATTAAAAATTAAAAATTAAAAATTAAAAATTAAAAATTAAAAATTAAAAATTAAAAATTAAAAATTAAAAATTAAAAATTAAAAATTAAAAATTAAAAATTAAAAATTAAAAATTAAAAATTAAAAATTAAAAATTAAAAATTAAAAATTAAAAATTAAAAATTAAAAATTAAAAATTAAAAATTAAAAATTAAAAATTAAAAATTAAAAATTAAAAATTAAAAATTAAAAATTAAAAATTAAAAATTAAAAATTAAAAATTAAAAATTAAAAATTAAAAATTAAAAATTAAAAATTAAAAATTAAAAATTAAAAATTAAAAATTAAAAATTAAAAATTAAAAATTAAAAATTAAAAATTAAAAATTAAAAATTAAAAATTAAAAATTAAAAATTAAAAATTAAAAATTAAAAATTAAAAATTAAAAATTAAAAATTAAAAATTAAAAATTAAAAATTAAAAATTAAAAATTAAAAATTAAAAATTAAAAATTAAAAATTAAAAATTAAAAATTAAAAATTAAAAATTAAAAATTAAAAATTAAAAATTAAAAATTAAAAATTAAAAATTAAAAATTAAAAATTAAAAATTAAAAATTAAATATTAAATATTAAATATGAAAAATTAAAAATGAAAAATTAAAAATTAAAAATAAGAAATGAAAAATGAATAATGAAAAATTAAAAATTAAAAACGAAAAATAAGATATGGAAAATTAAAAATGAAAAATGAAAAATAAAATATGAAAAATGAAAAATAAGAAATGAAAAATGGAAAATTAAAAATAAAAAATGAAAAATGAAAAATTAAATATTAAATATGAAAAAGTAAAAATTAAAAATTAAAAAAGAAAAATAAAAAATGAAAAATTAAAAATGAAAAATGAAAAATAAAAAATGAAAAATAAGAAATGAAAAATATAAAATTAAAAATTAACCAGTTGAAATAATAAATAATAATAAATATTTTATATTAGCAGAGCCCCTGCACCTGTTTGCTATAAGTGATACATAGATGCCGCTTTCTGTTTGATTATAAAAAAGTGTCATAAAAAAATCTTTAATTACTAGATGTTTACACATCTTCCCTGTAATCGGACTTAGATGGTTTTTTTCTGATCACATTGATATATTTCATTCATTCGATTTAAGGGAGGACGTATTTTACAATTTTTCACCTTTCTTATTAGTTCGAATTTTTGCTGCATCTTTCTGTGGTGAGAACTCTATATTTATAATTATGGTTATTGCACTTTTCGTTTTCTCAATAACATTTGTATACCCTATACCACTATGCGGTGACGGTAACATGACTTTGTACTAATGTTTGTAACTACCAAACATATTTGACCTAAACCTATCTTTTATTATAGCGAACCAAACTACAGGTCGCAAATATGAATATGTTTTTATGAAATTTGGTATATAAGTTTTCATTAGAAATAAGACGAACTCTATTGAAATTGGTATAAATCGGTGATGTCGGTCATATTTGTTTTGCTTATGTTTATTACACCCATTAATCAATCATCCAAATATTAACCTGCAAAAGCCTTCTTAGTCGTATCCCCCATATAAATCTGCTTCCTAATCTTCACTAAAATCTATAAAAAAAAAACTAAATTATTGGACAGACTTTTCTCATCTAAGTTTTTGTTAAAAGAAAGTGACTGCCAAATATGGTCGGGATCGGTGCATTTTTTTACCTTATCCATATCTAACGCTTATTTCATATCTAACGCTTATTTTCTATACTCAATTATTTGGACCTGAGACGTATATTATACGTCTATATAATATACATTACACATGGTGGCAAATCTATGTTGCAAACATGAACAACATGATTATAATAATAAATAATTTATTAAAATGAATTCAAGTTTCTGTTGTGAATTAATATAATTTTTTATTATTAAAAGAAAAGATAAAATGTTCTTTATGTTTTTGTGAATGAATTACACTGTTTAAGCCGGAAAAGACATTTACGGAATCAACGGTTTCACACTATTTTAGGTCGTACTACATCAAAAGTTTTTCGACCACAGTTTCATACAATTTTTTATTTAAGTTTTTCACTTAGTTGGTGGAATCAACTCATTTTCTGCAGCCAACTACATTATTCGAGTTATGACGACAGTTTCATACAATTTGTATACCATCCACACAACTGTACAAATACAGCGATGTCAGTGTGTTTGTCAGTCTGTCCATCAGTCTACCTCTCTATTGAAATCACGCTCATTTATAAAATAAACCACTTACCTGGGTAAATTTAACATAATGTTGTTTGTTATTATTTCGAGCAGGCATCATTGTGCCAAGATATGACCTAAAAAATGGAAATGCTTCTAAAAAAATTCTACAAATTCAGTGTATTTGTTGTAATAATTTAGTAATAAGTTTATCAAATTGTTTTCAAATATATTTTTTATATCTATAACATTAATAGGCCAGGCGATTTCTTGTGACCGATGTTTTGTTCAGCCATTTTATTCTGATTTTGACCAAACGTATATTATTTGAAAGGTATTTCTTTGCAGATTTACAGATTTTTAAATTTTTTCCTCTATTTAAAGTAAATTGCATTTAAATTTGCTACTAACACATAAATAAAATTATACAATGCTAATTGTGTGTTTATTAAATTTGTTAATGTGTTTTTAATAAAAATGAGTTCGTTTTTTTGTGTTGATTTGTGAATTGGCTATAATTGATTAGCATACCTTTAGGGTATTTATTTAATGAAAAAAATAAAATTTCCTAGAATTTGCACTCGAATTTCGAAGGCTGGAATCTGCTAGTTTATTATAAATAGAGCAATAAGTCTAGAATTTAATATAAATATAAAGCTAAGGTTGGGGCTATGAAAGATTCAGCATAGCCGAATTTAACACTCTTACTAGTTTTATTTAAGTTTTTCACTTAGTTGGTAATTTTTGGAACTAACTCATTTTTGGCGATCTTTCTTGTATGTTGTTGGTTTCTAGAATAAACTTAAGAGAATTTTTGCAGAATAATCCAGATTAAAAGTTTTGAACCAAAATGTCAAAGAATATTAATTTTTTCACTTTTTTTTCAATTTCTCCAGTAGTCGAATTTTCATATCCGATACTTCTACAAAAACTTTCTTGTTAATAAAATCATGATAATAAAATCCGTTATTTAAAAAACACCAATGGGTAATTCCTTGAAAAGGTCAACCTTAGCTCCAATTTTTAAATTTTAATTTAAATAATTTTTATTGATACCATTTCAAAGAAAAGGGCTAAAACGGCATGAAAATATGACAATAGTTTGTTACATGTATTTTTATAGTCCCTATTTTTCCAGTAAGAAAGGAAAAGTGTAGTTAAGTAATTTTGAAAATAAAAGCAGTGTCATGTCTGTCACATTACAAAACACTTCTTACTATAATTTATTTTAGATTTCATAAATATGCCTTATTAATAAACTAGCTCTTATATTAACTATAAACAACTGTTTCTTATTTGTCATACAAATAACTTCAGAGCTTTTCTGTGTTTTACAAACATCCTCTAAAAAGATGTCTGTTTGTTGTCATGTCTGTCACGACTGTTTTTGCCCCCCAATTATTAATAACAATTATACTTTTTCACTTTTTCGAATTTTAAATATGTTGTTCAGGTCCGTCTGCATAATTTTGTATATTTCTAAATTTTTTCTGGAAAAAAAAAAGCTTTTCACAATACCCTAATGTATGTGTGTAATGTGTAGGAATACGTTTAACATACAATGGCATAGATTATTTCGAAAGTGCCCTTATTGCAGTATTTTTTAGCTCCTTTAACTCTATATCTTCTTTTGTTAACTAACATTAGCTGACTTCCTTCCGGTTTTGGGTGATACTTTTGTGTGTACGTGTGTGTATTTCTGGCTGTATTTGTATGCAATACACATTTTGAAGTGAGTTTTTTTTACTGTTCTGTGCGGATGCAGTTAGTTTAAACAGAAAAGTCTTAAAGTTAATAATCACTTTTGCTATTGAGGTAAGAGTTGTAATAAAATAAATTTTAGGGACTTAAAGAAAGATTAAGTTGTAAATTTTTAAATATAAGCAGGAACTTAAGGGGTTTTAAGCATACAATTTAAGCAAAGTGAAAATTTATATCAGTTTTAATAATAAACTTAGTCAGTTAATTAAATCGAAATACGAAAATTTCTACAACTTTTCAGAAATGGACTTAATTTAAGTTACGGCTGCCTCTTGAAAACTATAATTTAATAACTTCTTTTTTGTCGACATTAAATATACCGCCAACATACAAAGAAAACTTTCTATTTACTCGTATGTTATGCTTAGCATCTTGTTTATTTAACTTATTTCCTGTACTATAGCTAAGCTATAAAAACATACATATGTCGGAAATGGCTTGGTCGGTAAAAAGCACAAAATACATAAAAAAAACTCCAAAATAATTTTACACTTTTTGAACTTTGCCAACAAATTATAAATTTTCAAAATATATACACACACACACAGATATCCTGCATTACAAACGGAAATTAAAGGTGTGAAACACTCACCCAAACAAAAGAATCTGCAATTTACTCATTCACAACATGTGCTGGAAAAAAATGTATAGAAAACAACAGAAACTTTTCGACGGTAAATTTAGAAAAAATAAAATTCTGAAATTTTCGCAATAAACTATAATTTTAATTAATTTATTTATGTAACTAATTTAATATTCTCTTGCAATAAAATAAGCTCAATTATTGTGGCTGCAGTATTTTACAATATAAATATATTTTAAAGCGCACAAATACCGACTGCATTGCTGATGGCATAAACAGCTAAATATAAACAAATAAGAAAGTTATATGCTATCTAGGCCGGCTACACGACTCCCTATACCATGATTTTATGAATCTGTCGACCGTATATATGAACAATAGGGTGGCCCTTCATTATATGAAGAAAAAAAGTGTTCAAACTCTCAGTCGCACCCCCTAGAAATATGCGAATAGCAAAAAAACTGAGATATACAAAGATTTGAGCCAATCAAAAAACATTTAGAGGAGGCTCAACGCGATTGAAAATTTGAAGTGTGTTTATATGGGGAAAATATTACTTTCTTTCAGATTTTACGATATAGTTTAATAGTTTAATTTTTCGGACAAATTGTTATATAATTCGCAATCAGTGTTAAATTATCTTTCTAGACAGCTATAAAACTTCAAAATCGAATAAAAACTCGCCAAAAAATAGCAAATGCCCCAGATCACTTTTGTGCCAAAAAAAAAAACTAGATCATAAAATTTGATGGCATTTTTTTCAACTTTAAGAAATTAATTAAAGCAAACATTTTGTTTTAGTCTCTATACCTGTCAGTACTCAGATATGAAGTATTGTTTTATTAGCACCTTGTTAACCTAATAAGCATTGTGACCGAATATGGAAAATTTTTTTGATAAAATTTTGAAAACTCCTTTTTCAAGTTTTGAAAAATTTTCTTAAACAAAATTTAAAAAAATTGATCTAGCTCTTTAATATCTTGTTAAATGCATGTTGGAGATTAACTGTGTGAATTTTTAGGTAAATCCCTATGTCAGAATTTTTTTGGTAAGGATTTTATTTTTGCGGATTTCGAGAAAAAGGGGATTTTTGTAAAATATTCTGTAAATGTACTCCTTCTTAATACTTTGTATCAAAAATTCAACACTTGTCTACTTTTAAATGTTATATTTTATCCTAATAGCCTAGGATTTTGGAAAAAAATAATATGACCCCATTAACCTTTTTGGAATTGGGGTCACATATGACGCCAAGCTAATAAAAGGTAATTTATTCAAAAAATTCAAATATTTTGTAAGTGCTGTTGAATTTTAAGATACGATGCTTAAAATATAATAACCAAATATGTAGAACTTTCGTTCCTAAAATTTGGGATAAATCCGAGAACGTTAACATATTATTTGCCAAGGCCAGCTTTGGATTTTAAGATATTTTTAAATACAATTTACGTAAAACTAGTTTTTCTATTAAACTCGATGAAACCACTATTTAGAATTTAAGAGAAATAATTCGTTTTATTTTTATTTATTTAACCCTTCAGTGCTCCTGGAATCAAAATAATCCATTGTGAAATATCTTTGGTGCAATTGTCGCAATTGCTCGCGAATATAAATTAAAACAACTTTTAACAAATTTTGTTATAAAATTATTTTATGTATAAAAACTATCTATATTTTTTTAAATAAAATAAGAAGATCCATAAATGACCCAAAGCTAATAAAAGGCAATTTATTGAGCCACCTCTAAATGTTTTTTTGATTGGCCCAAAACTTTTTATTTCTCACTTTTTTTGCTATTCGCATATTTCTAGGGGGTGAGACCGAGAGTTTGAACACTTTTTTATTAAGGGCCACCCTAATGAACAAACTTTGTAGCGGATGCTATTTTTAAATGGGGACTAAGACCAACAATGGACCGACCTTGACCATATTAGTAAAGTAACTTATTTTTCGAAAAATATATATTTAAATTTGAAAAAAATCGGAAAACAGCTTTTTATGGGGACTGTGCCAAAGAATTCTCCAACAGAGTTTCTTTTTGGAGTACAACAAATTTGATTGAGATAGTTAGTTTAATATGGAGCTTATGACAATATAAGTCGATCCTATAGGGGCTAGGTGTACTCACTGAACATTCACGTAAAGTTGGTCTCGACCGACTATATGAATATATTTTGATAAAATTTGGTATATAAGCTTTTTTTATCAAACAATGGAAGCCAATGAAATTTGTAAAAAGCGTTGCATGTTCAGCATTTATTATACGCATTCTTATATAATACCATTCTGTCTGATCCCCTCGAAAAGTACGGATAGGCAGAGTGGAATTCGCAGGCTCATGTGTGAGGTTAGCGCCAAACTTTTGTAAACTCATCAGCTTTTTCGTTACGTGCCTAGATACGCAACACAATTTAATATTATGCTGCCCGTTGACAACCTTAAGATGTCTGTGGCAGCGATTTACTATCCGAAGCCCTTTAATGTTACTTTTATATATGGTACAGTCTGGTTCTTAGCGCACTTTAGTTCAATTGTAATGAAGGCTAAGCGTGAACATACTCCGATTTCGACCAATTTCAATAGCGACCGTTCTACCGATAAAAACGTTTATATCAAATTTCTTCAAAATATATTGTCAATTGCGACCTGCAGTTCGCGTTCAAAGTAACATGGACCCACAGCGTACCGAGTGGACATACTGAATTTGTCTCATAAAGCGATTACGAGCCGATAGGTGTAATAAAATTTCATTTTAAAATACTAACTTTTGATGCGTATTTTTTCTAAGTAAATTTTTTTAAAAATTGTCATTATTTAAAAACTGCTCTTAAAAAAAACTTTTTGATGTGTAAACATTTATGCGCTCAGAGGGGTAAAAATCTATTTCTCAATACAATCACAAAAACAGAGTAAGACAAAAACGGTGTGAGGTATGAGTGTATTGGTGTGAAGTTTATTCCAGCTAATTCAACAACCCTCAAGTATAACAATGTTAAAATTTTCACAATATAAACTAATTCAACAACCAAAAAGTTTAACACAATCACAAACATAACAATATAGAAGTATAACAGCTAATTAAACTATGTTAAATGTATAACTAAGCAGGTAATTATGGGGATTATGACTAAAATGGTCCTTAGACTGGCCATAGCATTATATAGAAAAATTAAAAAATGTTAAATCCAAAAGTTTTGGCACTGAAAAATATGACGTTGGGTATAACAATAATTATGCATATTTAATTTTTTTTTTTTAGTTCCGAGTACCTCCGGGTTGAGCCCAAAGTTTTATTATATTACCCATTGATAACCCTTTCTAAAAATTTTGTGCTATTAGCGACAACAAGACAAAGTGATCTAACAGTGTATTGATGTTTTTTGTGAATTAAAAAAACATTTAACTGTTGAACATTACTTGATACTTCTGTTGCTTTACGTAAATACGGTGTCAATACGATCTTCGGATTAAATGCGTTGTTAATATTTTATGTATACTAAATTAATGAAAATTTTGCAGTTTTAAAGTAAAAGTAATAAGAGAAGCAAGTGGGCAGTGAATAATAAGTAAAGACAAATTAAATAAAATAAAACAATAAACAGTTATAATGGCAAGCTCATCTAAGAAACTACGATCCGATAATGATATATTTTTGGTGGGAAAATACGAAAGTGAACTGAATGGCGCAAAGTTGCCTAATATGAAGCAAGATCTTCAATTATTTTGATGTGTAAACATCTATAAATTTCAAAAACAGCGTAACATGTGAGTCGTAAGACAAAATGTGATTGTATTGGTGAAAAAATTATGATATGATAACCTGTTTGAAAATTAAAAATGAAAAATAAAAAATTGAAAAAAATGATATATAAAAAATTAAAAATTAAAAATAAAAAATGAAAAATGAAAAATGAAAAAAGAAAAATGAAAAATAAAAAATGAAAAATTAAAAATGAAAAATAAAAAATTAAAAAAAAAAATGAAAAATAAAAAAAGAAAAAAAATTAAAAATGAAAAATAAAAAATAAAAAATTAAAAAAGAAAAAAAAATGAAAATTAAAAAATAAAAAATAAAAAATAAAAAATTAAAAATAAAAGAGGAAAAACGAAAAATGAAAAACTAAAAATTAAAAATGAAAAATGAAAAATAAAAAATAAAAATACAAAATAGAAAATAAAAATTAAAAAATAAAAAAAATATAAATAAAAAATAAAAAATAAAACATGAAAAATGAAAATCGAAAAATAGAAATGAATAATGAAAAATAAAAAATAAAAAATGAAAAATAAAAAAATTAAAAATAAAAAATAAAAAGTGAAAAATGAAAAATAAAAAATGCATAATGAAAAATAAATTAAAAATGAAAAATGAAAAATGAAAAATTAAAAATTAAAAATAAAAAATGAAAAACGAAAAATGAAAAATAAAATATAAAAAATGAAAAACGAAAAACGAAAAATAAAAAATGAAAAATGAAAAAAAAAATTAAAAATGGAAATTAAAAAATTAAGAATAAAAATGAAACATAAAAAATGAAAAATGAAAAATTAAAAATGAAAAATTAAAAATAAAAAATGAAAAATAAAAAATTAAAAATTAAAAATAAAAAAATTTAAAAAAATAAAAAGGAAAAATGAAAAATAAAAAAATAAAATAATAATAACAAAAACTAAAATTAAAAATAAATTATGAAAAATAAAAAAAATGAAAAATAAAAAATGAAAAATAAATTATTAAAAAAAAAAATTTAAAATAAATGAAAAATAAAAAATTAAAAATAAAAATTGAAAAATAAAAAATTAAAAATGAAAAAAGAAAATTAAAAATTGGAAAATGAAAAATGAAAAATTAAAAATGAAGAAAAAAATAAAAAATTAAAAATAAAAAATGAAAACTTAAAATTAAAAAACTAAAAATAAAAAATTAAAAATTAAAAAAAAAATTAAAATGAAAAATGAAAAACGAAAAATTAAAAATAAAAAACGAAAAATTAAAAATTAACCGGTTAAAATAATAAATAATAATAAGTGATACGCTTTCTGTTTGATTTTAAGAGAGTGCTATAAAAAAATCTTTAATTACTAGATGTTTACACATCTCCCCTGCGATCGGACTCACATGATTTTTTTTTTATAAAACCCGAGTGCAAAAAGTCCCTGTGAAAGCAAGCATAAAAAATATAATACATTCTACTCTTGAATTTTGGCAAAAACCAAATATTCCAACAATGCCGAATGGAAAAATTTGTCCAAGAACATATTTGGCAAATATGAAAAATATAGAAACGATGAGAAAGAATTCTGTGAAAAAATCGAAAATTATATATTTGATATCGCAACTGCGGATGAACTTGAAACGATGACTATTGAAGAGGACAAAGATTTCTTTCTGTTGCAAAGAGAAAAAGGTCGGCCAGTTTGTATGTCAGACCAGGATTTAAAGCTGTCACGAAAACAAGAACGCAAAGCGAAGCTACTGGAAGAAGCAGAAAAGCGCAAGCGAAAATATCAAGAAGAGTCACAAGAAGTTCAAGGTATTGGTCAATATAATATCTTTTTTTATTGTTATTTTTAATTATTGCTTGTTGTTCAAAGACGAGGTTGAGTCTGGTACAGATACCTCAGAAGTATTGTATACAAAGGCGTAGAAATGGACAACCCAGCCGCGGAAGTTGATTTTCTGAAGGACCAACATCAAGGAATCCAGGGATCTTGCGGAAAAATCCATTTCGTTGATGATCGAATGTTAGTTAGCATGGATAAATGCCGCGTCAGTGATCGCGATGCAATGCATTTAACATCTGCTACAATTACAGCCGTCTTGCGGAAGTTGCAGGAAATGAAACCTGACTTGACCGACATAAAAGTGGAAGATTTCGTCTTTAACCGAACATCGTGTCAAACAATGCAAAAGGAATATCGCCGCAGGCAAGCGAAACAGATCATAGATGAATTCAAGGTACATAATTATTAATTAAATATAAATAAATATCTGGAAGTTAATTAACATAATATTTAATTTCAACATAGATTCCTGAAGTATTTGTCTTGCATTGGGACGGGAAAAACCTTCCAGATATGAAAGGCAAGGACAAAGTTGATCGATTGGCTCTTGTTATAAGCGCAGATAACGAAGAAAACTCCTTGGCATTGTAAAACCGGAAGAATCTTGTGGTAAAAATATTGCTGAAGGCATTGAAAAATTCCTATGCAAATGGAAGATTGATAATTTACTGAAAATTGTAGCTTTTGACAAAACATCTACAAACACTGGTATTGAAAAAGGATCAGCATATTTGCTTGAAAGTAAATTGGGTCGCGATTGTCGCCATCATATCAGCGAATTGCTTATTAAAGCTGTGTTTGAGTTAAATTTCGGAAAAACATCAGCACCAGAAGTCACTCTCTTTAATCGTTTTTCAAATAACTGGAAAAATATGAATATCAATACTTTCAAGAGTGGAGTATTGGATGAAGGATTGGAAGACGCACAATAACTTTTGCCTTGAGGCGTTGAAATCTCATAATGTACGAGCCGATTATAAGGAGTTGTTGCAACTTTCACTCATTTTTCTTGGTAAGGAAGTACCAAATTTTACGCAGTTGCGTTTTCCCGGCGTAATAATTCATGCAAGGTTTATGTCCAAAGCTATATACTGCTATAAGATTTTTTTGCTTCGCGAACAATTCAAGATGACATCGTCCGAACTGGAAGTCATTCGAAACATTTGCATTTTCTTGACGCGTATTTATGTTTCGTATTGGTTCGGATGCGTTAACGCTATATCTGCACCGCGTCAAGATTTACAATTCATTAAAGACGCTATTTCATATTTCGATCTAAATGTTTCAAATGCCTTATTGTCAAAAATCAAACACCATTTATGGTATTTATCCAAAGAGGCGGTTGCTCTTGGATTTTTCGATGAAATTATATCTATTGAATTGAAGCGGAAAATGGTTGAAGCTCTTGGTATTCAGAAGTGTTTTTTAGTATCACCAAATTAGCTTGCGATTGGAATATCGACCTAAAACCATTAAAGATAATTTCGGACTTCGAGAAAGCAATAATTAATACCGCAAAGCAATTTTTTCCATATGCCGAATGCAAGGGATGCCAATTCCACTTTCGTTAAATAATTTGGCGTAAGATCCAGCAAAATGGGCTGAGTACAAAGTGTGGCAATTCTAAAGAATTCAGCTTGGAAATCCGAATGATAAGGGCACTTGCTTTTGTGCCAGCTGATGAAATGCCGGAGTATTACGACGCCTTATATAAAAATCTTCAAGACAAAGAATCGAAAAAATAGCGTGTTGGCTGAAAAAGAACTACGTTGATGGACCATATGAAAGAGGATTTTGGTCGACCTGCGATATGCTGGAAGAAAACTACCCGAGAACACAAAATTCTGTCGAATCGTGGCACAGGCGACTTAAGGTAGTTGTAGGTAAGAAGAATTGCGGATTGTTCGATTTGATCGGGAACTTGGGCAAGGAACTCATTGTTGCTAAAACAGCAATAGAAAAAGTCAAATCTGGAGAGAGATTGCCAAGAAACAAAAAAATTTAAAAAAGAATAAGAATTTAAAAGAAATATTAAAAAATAAAGATACAATGCTTAAAACTGATTTTTAAATGCAATAAATATTGCACTATAAATAATACTTTTTACATTTTATATCTTATTAATATTATTCATAAATGTAGTCTTAAACATGTATTCTAATAAAGAATTAGAAAAATAAAAATATAATAATTTATTAATATTTAAAAATTAAGTCTTAAAACATGTAGTTTATTAAAAAAAAAAAATTTTAAATCTCGAATTCGGTATTATTTATTATCGAAACATATATTCAGGATTTTGAAATTAGAGATTTTGGAATTCGGGATTTTAAAAAAATCGGGATTTTGAGATTTCGGGATTTTGAAAGTCGAAATTTTGAGACTATCCCTCTATAATATTAATTGGCTAGGCGATTTCTTGTTGCCGATGTTGTGTTCTACCGTTTTATTCCGATTTTGACCAAACGTATATTATTTAAAAGGTACTTCTTTTTAGCTGTTCACAAGATTTACAGATTTTTAATTTTATTTCTTTATTTGGCGTAAATTGCATTTAAAGTTGCATATGCTATGTGTGTGTTTATTAAATTTGTTAATGTGTTTTTTAATGAGTTTGTTTTCTTCATTCACAATAATAATAAATAGTGTTGGTTTGTGAATTGGCTAAGTTGCAAAATAAAGTTGCCTAGAAATTGCACTCGAATTTCGAGCGCTGGAATCTGCTAGTATACAAAAATACGTTAAAGTAAACTTAAAAAATTAATACAAAATCTATAATATTAATTGGCTAGACGATTTCTTGTTACCGATGTTTTGTTTTACCGTTTTATCCCGATTTTGACCAAACGTATATTATTTAAAAGGTATTTCTTTTTAGCTGTTCACCAGATTTACAGATTTTTAATTTTATTTCTTTGTTTGGCGTAAATTGCATTTAAATGTGCTACTAACACATACATAAAATTATACATATGCTATGTGTGTGTTTATTAAATTTGTTAATGAGTTTGTTTTCTTCATTCACAATAATAATAAACCGAAATAGTGTTGGTTTGTGAATTGGCTAAGTTGAAAAATAAACTTGCCTAGAAATTGCACTCGAATTTCGAGGGCTGGAATCTGCTAGTATACAAAAATACGTTAAAGTAAACATAAACAAGTAAGAAAATTATAGTCGGTCTAGACCGACTATACGATACCCTATACCATGCGTTTAGAAACCCTATCTCTTAGGCCCAACTAACTGGACATAGAAAATAAGCAAAAACCAAATTTGAGTGGGATATTTATTAATTTTTTTGGGTGCAGATATGAAAAAGTTCATATCGGATGCTATATCTATAGGGGACTAGGTCCAAAAATGGACTGATCCTGATCATGTTTGGTAAAGTCTCTTGTATTTTGCAAAAATACATACAAACAAAATCTGAGAAAAATCAGTGCAATATTTTTGTTTTTTAATAGATTTAAGTGAAAATCGGGAGGCAGCTCTATATGGGGCCAAAGGGATCATTTTTGGACTACTCATTAATGGACATAATGAACGCATATAAAACCCAATTTAAGTAAGATCTATATGACAATTTGGATATTATGGCAATTTATGTCGATTTCATGGGGTAATTTGTATGGGGGCTAGGTCTGAACATGGACTGATTCTCACCAATTTCAATAGCGTTCATCCCATGGCCGACAAAAGCTTATATACCAAATTTCATCAAAATATATTCATATTTGCGACCTGCAGTTTGATTACAAGGTTTACATGGACACACAGACGGACGGACGGACGGACGGACGGACGGACGGACATTGTTAAATCAACTCAGAAAGTGATTCTGATTCGATCGGTATAATTAAAGATGGGTCTAGGTCAAATATTTTTTGTTGTTACAAACAGCAGCACAAAGTCATTATACCCAAACCACATAGTGGTATAGGGTATAAAAATTAATACAAAATCTATAATATTAAATGGCTATGCGATTTCTTGTGACCGATGTTTTGTTCTACCGTTTTATCCCGATTTTAACGAAACGTATATTATTTGAAAGGTATTTCTTTTAAGCTGTTCACCAGATTTACAGATTTTTAATTTTTAAAAAAGGGGACTATTTTAAAAAGGGTACTTTTAAAAGAAAGGGTACTTTTTTAAAAGTATACTTTTTAAAAAAAATACAATTGTTAAAAGTACCATTTTTTAAAACAATTTGTTTATGTATATTTTTCATTATTTAAAAAATATCCTTTAAAAAACTTTTTTTTATAAAAAAAGGGCTTTTTTTAAGTACCCTTTCTAAAAAATACCCTTTTTTAAAGTACCCTGTTTTAATTTAATTTTTATTTTAAAAGTACCAATCTTTAAAATGGATCTTGTTTCTAAAAGACACATTTTTAAAAAAGTTCTTTTTTGAAAAAGTACCATTTTTTTAAAAAGGATCAATTTTTAAAAAAGGAGCCCTTCTCTAGCTAGAAAGGTTATTTTTTCGAGATGTACCTTTTTTAAATAAGTAATTTTTTTTAAAGAACCCTTTTATAAAAATAGCCTTTTTTAATTACCCTTTGTTAGATGGTACACTCATTTTTAAAAAGATCCCTTATTTTTAAAAAGTTCCCTTATTTTAAAAGGTACCTTTTCTTAAAAAAATACTTTTTCTTATAAAAGTACATTTAATTAAAAAAGTACCTTTAATTAAAAAAGTACCTTTAATTAAAAAAGTACTTTTTATTAATAAAGTACCTTTTAAAAAAGTACCTTACTTTAGAAAAGTTCCTTTTCTTAAAAAAAATACTTTTTTTTAATTACAATTTTTATTAAAAATTACCTTTTATTAAAAAAGTACCTTTTCTTTTGTAATTTTTGATTTTCAAAATAATCTGTACCTACACTGCACTTGAGTGTGACAAATGATTTGAGGCATCTCTCATAGCTGGTCGACATCATTTTTCAGTAAATTGTTGACCTCTCTCTGTCCCCATTACAACAACTATTGATGTTCCTGGCATATTTTTTTAATTATAAACAACTTTTAATTTTTTCACCATTATTTTTATTAACATTGTTTACAAAAAACATATGGTGTTTGTTTTGATTTGTATAATGTTGCCATATTAAATCGAAAAACCAAAGAACCTAAAACAAAATCGATCGGAATGGTAACTACGGAATCAAACCCGTTCTGAACGGAATCTGTGACAGATCTGATAAAATTGAGAAACGAAAAAGACCAAAATTCTTTTAAATAAGAAGTCATGAAGTGTCGGACTCCTCGCATGAAGAATTCGAGTCCATCCAGAATTGTTTATTTCAATTTGTAATAAAATCTTATTTTATTTTTTAATTGAATTCTGGCACATTTATGTGAGAAAATTTAATTTTTAATATTTATCCAGCTGATCCATTAAAATATTTTGCCACTTCAAATTGCATTTCATAAATACGTTTGAATCGTTTTTCATGAAATACAGTGTCTCATAGAACATACTTTAGGGTAAATCATACAGTTTATTAAACCAACGAATATATGTAAATGTTTTCAGAAAAGTTTTCCATTTAAACAGTTCAGTTAACCCATAGGGACCAACAAATTCATACCATATTAAATTCCATAAAACAATCTTTGCATACTTAATAAGATTAGTACGACACTAGCTCAACTTTAGTAATACATTAAGCATTTACATGATGAGCCTTAAGCTAAGTAGATTTTAAACACAAAAGCCTACCTCAACTATTGGGCTCAGTTGTTACACACAGTCGCACACAAAAACCAAAAAAAAAAAAAAAACGGTTTGAACAAAACAAGCTTTTTATGTATGTGTATTAGTTTAAGTATGAAAGAATGTGTTAGAAGGTTACTAACGCGGATTTTTCATACCCTATACCACTGTGTGCTCAGGGTATAATAAGTTTGTGATGATGTTTGAAACTACCAAAAATATTTGACCTAGATTCACCTTTTATTATACCGACTCAGAATCGCTTTTTGAGTCAATTTAGCTATGTCCGTCCCCCTCTCTGTTTGCCTGTTCGTCTGTGTGTCCATGTAAATCGGTGGATGTTTAGACTTATCTCCCACAACACAAATAACCCCTACGAGATCGACTGAAGATGACATAACATGCAGATTATCATACATATATAAGTCGAATTTGGTTTGTGTGACTTTTTTATGTCTCTTAATTAGTACTCTAAAAATAAACCCTGTAAAAGTGTTAAATTCGGCTGTGCGGAATCTTTAATACCCACCACGTGCGTCTTAAACTCAATATTACCACCAATGGTGGTTATGGATACCTCCTTAAAACTGTTGCCGATACTGAAACTTTTAATTCGAATACCAACTAAATTTTAAGTTAATTGCTTTTCTTTTTGGACAGTTTCTATAATAATTTCTTGTTAGAAAAAACAATGATCGTGTCTTCGATACAAACAATTAATTAGTATCTGAAAAATTTCATTATTTTTGTCTTAGTAGAGTAGAACACCAATGAAATACATTATTTAACGCAGCCGGAGTTATAATACCCAAAGTTTGCTCCCAACAAGAATGTTTTGATGCCTAAGAAATCATACGATAATTAAAAATTCACATGATTCTTCGCTAAAAATGTCCAGATATTAATGTTAAAAAAAGCAAATTTAAAACATTTTTATCTCAATTAGTTATGTTAATTTAATAAAAAAAAAAACAAAAAACAGGTAAGAAATTAAAGCCGCTCTATACAGAAAAAAATATATCCAATAAAATTCATCTAAAAATATATTTGTATAAGTGCGACCTTTAGTTTGCGTATCAGGTTTTTGTGTACTGACAGATAGCAGGGCGATCATCATTTTTTTGTTACCGATTTTAAAGTTAAGTTATTCATTCGAAAGTAAATACTAGTAAACCGCGTGACCCAAAAAATTGCGACTCTATCTCAACTATATCACAGCGAACAGGGTCTTCGAAAATGGGCTTTCTCAGTATTTTGCTAAAATTAAAAATTTTTTTGTAAATTTTTATTTTTGAATGACTGTAACTTTTTTGATTTAAAAGATTTTGAAGTGAAATAAATTTCGTATAATTTTGTAGCTTCCATACTATTAATGTTAAAAACGTAAAATCACTGAGTCATTCCGAAATTTCAAAAAAAAAATTTTTTAAAAATGTCAAAATTTTCCGAAAATCTCCTACTTAATAGAGCATAACTCCTGCCAGTCAAAAGCAGTCAGAAAAAAATCTTGCACTCTTCTATAGTTCGAACCCTCCCCTATACTCCTATACCCCATTATACACCCGCCAGTTTCCGCCCGTGTGCACCAGAACAATTTTTCTGACCCAAGGTTAGATATTTTCTGCAAAATTTATGAATACAAAAGTTGTCCACTATGTGGTTAGGATATATTAAGTTTGAGGTGATGTTTGTAACTGCCAAAAATATTGGAGCTTTATCCATTTTTTATTATACGCATCGACTCAAAAACACTTTCTGAGTCGATTAAACTATGTCCGTCCGTCCGTCTGAGTGTTATGAATACAAAAGTTAGTCGTAGCGGTGTACCGCGGTGTATTTTTTTGCGTGTCGGTAGAGTTGTCAGGAGTTGTTATATACTTATAAAAAAGGGTTGAGATATAATGCGCTTAATTGTTACAGGTACATTTAGATAGGTATCTTTCAAAAACATTAATAGTCTGAATTAGAGTTATATAGTTTAAATACCTGACAAAATGGGAAACAATTTAAATAACAGTTAAATGGTAAAAAAAAAAAAAAAAACTATTGCGACATAGCCCTTTAAGATATGAGCAGGTATGCTTCACCTTTTAAAAGGGGTGAGGGTGTGCTAGAATACGTTTAACGGAGCATATTCTTAAATTGAGTTATGATTTTGAATTTGGTCCGTTAGGCGAAACAGTGAGAAAAAACAAAGAAAATGAAGAAAAAAGAAATCAAAAAAAAAAAAACAAATTCAACAAAAATATCTACAACTAGGCCTAGTAATCGACCAACCAAAACAAGGGGAAGGAAACACAAATGATGGAAATACAAGGAGATTTTTTTCCGTTCCGGAAACTGCAGCATCTATCACAGGTGTAGATCATGAATTAATAAGACTATTCAAAATGATATTACAAGTTCTAGCATGCAGCAGAACGATAAATGCAAAAAAATTTGGAGAGTACGCCAATAAAACAGATATACTTTATAATGAAAAATACTCTTGGAGATATTAGCTATCCACAGTTTATAAAATTTTGTACCATGGGGAACAAATAATTCAAACCAATATGCTACCAATAGGAGATCTATTTGAAGAAGCGCAAGAAAAAAGGAACAAAGACTACAGATTCCTTCGCGAGCACAACACAAGGAAAATGTCCAGATGTTGTACTAATGAAGACCTTATCACTATTTTGTTGTGCACTTCAGATCCATATATGTCCAACATTCGTCAAAAATAGAAAACTACCTCTATTGAATTAGACGAAGAAGCTAAACAACTTCTAGAAGATGAAAATCAAGGCTATTTAGAAGAAATTTTTACTAAAATTGGTTGATTTAAAGTACTTTTTCATTACACTAACAATAAGTTACACTTGTTTTTATATAGTTAAAAAATTCTTGATATAAAAATTTATACATTTTGTAAATTTACAATAAAAATTGTTATATTTCATAAACTTACCATAAAAATTGATATAGAAATATTTAAAAAGACAATAAAAAAAAATTTAACTAAAGCAAAAACATACGAGTTTTTCATTGAAACTTCTCTATCTTGAACCAATATAAGGTAACTTTTACGTTCGCTGCTTAATAAATTATATTTTAACTCGAAACCTTTCAAAAAAAAAAAAAAAACAACCTTTGGCCCTTGTGCACATTAGGACTAGAAAGTTTACGGGGGCCAAAGTTTGGCATTTTCTGAAAAAATTAACTTAAAAAATTGTTAGAAAGTATTAGTTGTAAAATTAACTGAAAAAATAAGACATTATATTTAAAAAACCTTTTTTTTACCTTTTAACACTTCACTTTTGTACTAAAATTCAACTACAAATGAAAATGTATTTTAAACCCTCCGTAACTTTTTTTATTTTCGGTCGAGAATTACGTTTTATAGCACCTACCAAATAAAAAAAACCGCATATCAAAATACCAATCCAATCAAAAGTTATAGATTTTTGACCGCCTTCTCGTGAAATGGTCCACTGTGCGGCGTTAAATCGACTAAAAATTGATTTAGAGTCGATTTAGTATAAGAGCTGTACCTGTGTAAAGTATTATTGATAGTTATAAACATTAACACAAACTTATTAAATATTTTTGTACAAAATTTTCATCTTAACATGCTAAGATGAATATATATCTATAATATTAATAGGCTAGGCGATTTCTTGTGACCGTTGTTTTGTTCTACCGTTTTATCCCGATTTTGACCAAACGTATATTATTTGAAAGGTATTTCTTTTCAGCCGTTTGGCAGATTTACAGAATTTTAAATTTTTTTCCTTTATTTTGAGTAAATTGAACTGAAAATTGCTACTAACACATACATAAAATTTTACAATGCTATGTGTGTGTTTATTAAATTTGTTAATGTGTTTGTAAAAAAATGAGTTTGTTTTTATGTTGATTTGTGAATTGGCTACAATTGATTAGCATACCTTTAGGGTCTTTATTTAATGAAAAAATAAAATTTCCTAAAATTTACACTCGAATTTCGAGGGCTGGAATCTGCTAGTTTAAATAATTAGCTTAACTCACTTATTTCATTAAAAAAGTAAATAGATAAATAAAAAAAAACATAAATTTGCAATAAATAAATATCAAAACAATTGAAAGTGATGTACATATATAAAATTGGCAATTTCAAAAGAAACGTTATTTTTTTAATAAAAGGTACTTCTTAATAAAAATTTAATTTAAAAAAAAAGTATTTCTAAGAAAAGCTACTTTTCTAAAGTAAGGGACTTTTTTAAAAAAGGTACTATTAAGAAAAAGTACGTTTTTAATTAAAGTTACTTTCTTAAGTAACAGTACTTTTTTAAGAAAAGGTACCTTTTGAAAAAAGGGAACTTTTTAATAATAAGGGATCTTTTTAAGAAAGGGTGTACTATCTAAAAATGGGTAACTTAAAAAAGGGTATTTTTGTAAATGGATACTTTAAAAAAAATACTTTTTAAAAAAAGTTACATCTATAAAATGGAACTTTTTTATGAATGGAGTTTTTTTAACGGTAATTTTTTAAAAAGGGTACGATTTAAAAAAAATGGTACTTTATAAAAAAAACACATTTTTAAAAAAGAGTCTTTTAGAAACAAGGTTCATTTATAAAACAATTCAAGCAAATGTTTTTGGGTTCTAGATTAGATAGCATTTTTAAAATTTTTTTAACTCTCTTTCTATTAGATTATCCTGACTTTGACTCGTTTGACGGGGCCGGTCGGATCTTGAAAAAAAAAAGATCAGAAACTATAAATATTTAAATAACGGTTAAGATTTTATACATTTTCTTTCATAACATCTTCTATTTTTATTAATTTAAGCAACTCTAGTACAGAAGTTTAAAAGTTTCCATTGTTTTGGCATCACTAAAAAAATTTTTTTCCTTATCTATTTTTTATTGATTTTTTTACAAACTTTCTTGCAATAACGAACACACCAAAGAGTAATTTCGCAAAAAAAAATACATCATTTTAAAACTTAAAGCGAAATTATTAAAAAAAAAAATTGGAAAATTCTGAATTATGTAAAAATTTCCAATGTGTTGTCACCCACTGTGTATGTACTTTGAATTATGTAAAAATTTCCAATGTGTTGTCACCCACTGTGTATGTACTTTGAAATGTTTCATGAAAAGTATATTTAAAGAAATATTTGAAAAAAAATTTATTGAAAGAAAAAAACTATAAAACGGAAAATACATTTAAAAAACAAGTAAGAAAATTATAGTCGGTCTAGACCGGCTATATGATACCCTATACTATGCATTTAGAGATCCTACCTCATAGGCCCAACTATCTGGACATAGAAAAAAAGCATAAACCAAATTTGAGGGGAATTATTTTTTAATTTTTTTGGCTGCAGATATGAAAAAGTTCATATCGGGGCTATATTTATATGGGGACTAGGTTGGAAAATAGCCCGATCCTGACCATATTTGGTAAAGTCACTTATATTTTGAAAAATTATATACGAACCAAATTTGAGAAAAATCTGTGCAACATTTTTGTTTTTTTAATAGATTTAAGTGAAGATCGGGCAGCAGCTCTATATGGGGCCTATAAGAGTTGTCCCATAGGGATCATTTTTGGACTACTGATTAATGGATGTAATAAACACATACAAACCCAATTTGACTAAGATTTATATTATAATTTGGATCTTATGGCAATTTAAGACGATTTCATAGGGGTCATTTGTATGGGGGCTAGGTCTGAACATGGACCGATTCTCACCAATTTCAACAGCGTTCATCCTATGGCCGATAAAAGCTTGTATACCAAATTTCATCAAAATATACTCATTTTTGCGACCTGCAGTTTGATTACAAGGTTTACATGGACACACAGACTGACGGACGGACGGACGGACATCGTTAAATTGACTCAGAAAGTGTTTCTGAGTCGATCGGTATAGTAAAAGACGGGTCTAGGTCAAATAGTTTTGGTAGTTACAAACAGCAGCACAAAGTCATTATACTTAAACCACATGTGGTATAGGGTATAAAAAGGGTGCTTTTTTTAAAAAAAAGGGTATTTTTAGAAAAGGTACTTTAAAAATACTTTTTTTAGAAAAAGAACTTTGTGTGATCACAGAGGAAGATGTATAAACATCTAGTAATTAAAGATTTTTTTGAGTTGGAAGCACTTGTACTTTCAGTACATTTTTTATACCCTATACCACCATGTGGTTTGGGTATAATGACTTTGTGCTGCTGTTTGTAACTACCAAAAATATTTGACCTAGACCCATCTTTTATTATACCGATCGAATCAGAATCACTAACTAATTCGATTTAACGATGTCCGTCCGTCCGTCCGTCCGTTTGTGTGTCCATGTACAGCTTGTAATCAAACTGCAGGTCGCAAATATGAATATATTTTGATGAAATTTGGTATATAAGCTTTTATCGGCCATAGGATGAACGCTATTGAAATTGGTGAGAATCGGTCCATGTTCAGACCTAGCCCCCATACAAATGACCCCTATGAAATCGTCTTAAATTGCCATAAGATCCCAATTATAATATAAATCTTAGTCAAATTGGGTTTGTATGTGTTTATTACATCCATTAATCAGTAGTCCAAAAATGATCCCTATGGGACAACTCTTATAGGCCCCATATAGAGCTGCTGCCCGATCTTCACTTAAATCTATCAAAAAAAAAAAAAAGGAAGAAAATTATAGGCGGTCTAGCCCGACTATACGATACCCTATACCATGTTTAAGAGACCCTATCTCTTCGGTCCAACTAATTGGATATAGCAAATAAGCATAAACCAAATTTGAGTGGCATTTTTATTAATTTTTTTCGCTGCAGATATGAAAAAGTTCATTTCGGGCGATATATTTATATGGGGACTAGGTCGAAAAATGGACCGATCCTGACCATATATGGTAAAGTCACTTATACTTCGAAAAAATATATACAAACCAAATTTGAGAAAAATCTGTACAATATTTTTGTTTTTTGATAGATTTAAGTGAAGATCGGGAAGCAGCTCTATATGGGGCCTATGACTAAGAATTTTCCTATAGGGTGTAATTTTGAACTACTGATTAATGGATGTAATAAACACATACATAGCCGATTTGACTGAGATCTATATGATAATTTGGAACTTATGGCAATTTATGTCGATTTTATAGGGGTCATTTGTATGGGGGCTAGGTCTGAACATGGACCGATTCTCACCAATTTCAATAGCATTCATCCCATGACCAATGGAAGCTTATATATCAAATTTCGTCAAAATATATTCATATTTGCGACCTGTACATAGTTTGATTACAAGCTTTACATGGACACACAGACGGACGGACGGACGGACATCGTTAATTCGAATCAGTTAGTGTTTCTGATTCGATCGGTATAATAAAAGATGGGTCTAAGTCAAATATTTTTGGTAGTTACAAACAGCAGCACAAAGTCATTATACTTAAACCACATGTGGTATAGGATATAATCATATAAAACAGTTTCATTTTAATTTCAACAACCTTAAAGGAACGATACCGAGAAAAATACGTTAAGTACAATAATTTTTATACCCTCCACACCTCAGTGGCAGAGGGTATATATAGGTTTCTCATTCCGTTTGTAACGTATCGAAATAAATTCCTGAGACCCCAAAAAATATATTTTCTTGATCCTTATAACAAGGGAAGTTGATTTACCGATGACCGTCTGTCCGTCTGTCTGTGGAAATCCCGATCACGCCGTCAATATCTAAGCGTTTTTATATAAAATCGTTTACTGACATCCCAAAGCAGTTCCTATTTAAAATCGTCAAAATCGGTCAAAGGGTTCACGAGCTATGAATGAAACTTAGAAAAAATCTTTAAAAAAATAAAATTTTTCAGTGTGTTTGTTGTTTTTCTTATTCGTATTGTTGAAGACATTACAGTTGTGTGTGCATTAATACTTCACGTGCCACATTGGGCTAAGCAAATTTTACCACATATTTTTTTATCATTAAAATTAAATATTATAAATTAATAAAAATAAAAGTGGAAAATGAGAAATGGAAATTGGAATATGGAAAATGAAAAATGAAAAATTCCCTAGGTTGCGAATGCTAAAAACCTTGGAATGATTTTTAATAATACCCTAACGTGGAATGAACAAATTAACAAGGCTTCTGGAAACGTTTATAGTATTCTCCGTAGTCTTTGGTCTTCCCAGTACTCTACACCGCAGAAAATTAGATTTGTTTTTGCAAAATCGTTTATCTTACCTACGCTTTTATATGGTTGTGAATTGTTGTCAAGTTGTGATAGTGCAGACATGGGTAAACTTACACGCGTCTTTAAAAGTGTAGTTAGATATGTTTACGGTTTACGCAAATATGATAGTATCTCCGCTTTTCTAAATAAAATTTATGGCATTCATTTGAAGACTATCTTAAATTTAGAACTTTACTTATGGTTCATAAAATTATTTTCACTAAAGAACCCGTTTACCTTTTCGAGCGATTACTGTTTACAAGATCTAACCGTAATAACTGTCTTGTACCAATATTGTACAATAGACTAATATCCGAAAGACACTTTTTTGTAAATGGCATACGTCTTTGGAACTCGTTACATACTTTAAATAATCAACTTCACAAAATATCAAATGCAACATCATTTAAGAAAGAAGTATTTAAACTTTTGCTTAATTGATTTTTAATACTTCATTTTAATTTCTTTAGTTAATTTAATTTTAATTTCTATATAATTTTTACCTGCTGTGCAGGATATTTTTACCTTTATATTTACATTTTTATTTTATTTTTTATATATTTTATATTATATTTTATTTTATATTATTCTTCTAATTTTAATTATAAATTAAACTTACATACATTCTTCTTATTGAAAATTAATTTGTTATGACTGATGTTGTTTTATAAGATTTTAAATCTTGTTACATTAGGATTTTCATTAATAAAAATTAATAATAATAAAAAATGAAAAATGAAAAATTAAAAATGGAAAATGAAAATTTTTAATTCGGAAAATGGAAAAGGAAAAATTAAAAATGGATAATGGAAAATTAAAAATGAAAATTGAAAATTGAAAATTGAAAATTGAAAATTGAAAATTGAAAAATGGAAAATGATAAATGATAAATGAAAAATGGAAAATGAAAAATGAAAAATGGAAAGTGGAAAATGGAAAATGAAATATGAAAAATGAAAAATGAAAATTGAAAAATGAAAAATGAAAAATGGAAAATGAAGAATTAAAAATGGAAAATGGAAAATGAAAAATGAAAATTGAAAAATGAAAAATGAAAAATGAAAATTGAAAATTGAGAAATGGAAAATGGAAAATGAAAAATGGAAAATGAAAAATGAAAAATGGAAAATGAGAAGTTAAAAATAAAAACTAAAAATGAAAAACGAAAGATGAAAATTGAAAAGTGAAAAATAGAAAGTGAAAAATTAAAAATGAAAAAGATGGAGGGTATCAAAGATTCGGCCCAGCCGAATTTAACACTCTAACTTGTTTTAGAATAATTTGTTTAGAATAACTAACTATTAAAAACGATAAAATAAATATTTCTTCGGAAACCAACTCAATATTCATTTCTGCTGAAAAATATTTGTTTCCATAAACAACTGTTACCTCAGTTGGATCTATGACCTTCTCTCGAAACTCATGTTACAGGGTAGCTCATAGTCGATGCCAACCGACTATAATTTACTTACCTGTTTTTTTTTGGCATTTTTATATTTATTACCTTACCATATTGTTAGTAAAAGATGGTATTATATTATATTATCAAGATTAACCTAAATCATTTTGTATTAAAATAAAAAATATTCACTACGTGAGCATCTTGTTTGTTCCACCACAGTTAAGTGAAATGAGCGTTCCCATATGGATAAAGGAATTCATATGTGTGTGTATGCTAATGAGTTAGCTTAGCAGTATGTTTAATTTAGCATCAAGATAAATTACTTATATGAATAATTTTAATCAAATTTCCATGGTGAACTTTAACGCAGCTTTAAAAAGCATTTATCATCTTAACATACATACTTTTCGTTCTTTTCATTTTTGTATGCTCTTCCGAGTTTTCGCCAACATTGACATTCGATTGGTATGAACGACTCAAAGACACACACAAACTCAAGAACAATAAGCTAAGCACAATATTTGCTATTCCCCAAAGTTATTGAATTAGTAGACAGAAGAACATACAGCTAACCAACCATAGAGTAAGGTCAAGTAAAGTGGTATCCTTGAGCTATTAAGCGCGTAAATAAATACAGTCACAAAAATTCAAGCAAGAACAAAAAATATTTTTTCATCATTTTTGTGCAAATTTTGCCGTGAGGTTGCAGTCATACAAGAATGAGTTACCAGCTGTGCTGTTATTTGTGTATCCTTCAAATTGATTTAGTCATATGCAGTATGTGAACATATCATGAAATGAAGCAAAATGGGAAAAAAACAAAAAAGGTGCAAAAATAGCAATGACAAAAATATACATATGTACGTACATATTTATGTTATTGGGTACAAATGAATAAAGCTAAACCAACATTTACATACAGACACAATAAAAAGGTTTGGGACTTAACAGCATATGGTAAAAATTAAAGAACTCAATGAAGAAATAAATTGGGAAACAATTGTAAGACAATAGAAGCATTCAACTATAAAAATGGAAAAAGAAAGTTATAAAAAAGAAAACAACTCGAAGGTATTAGATTGTCTCTTTGCGTTTAAAAAAGCTTAAATTATGAAAAGCAAGTAAGAAAATTATAGTCGGTCTAGCCCAACTATACGTTATCCTATACAATGCGTTTAGAGACCCTATTTGAATTTTGAGTGGCATTACTAATTTGGTTGCATTTAAATAAGAAAAAGTTCATATCGAATGCTATATTTATGCATATAGGGACTGGGTCGAAAAATGGGCATTTATTTTTTGCAATAATATATAAATACCAAATTTGGGAATAATCTGTGCAATATTTTTGTTTTTTGATAGATTTAAGTGAAGATCGGGAAGCAGCTCTTTATGGGGCCTATGACTAAGAGCTGCCCCATAGGGATCATTTTTGGACTACTCATTAATGGATGTAATAAACGCATATAAACCCAATTTGAGTAAGATCTATATGACAATTTGGATCTTATGGCAATTTATGTCGATTTCATAGGGGTCATATGTATGTGGGCTAGGTCTGAACATTGACCGATTCTCACCAATTTCAATAGCGTTCATCCTATGGCTTATATACCAAATTTCATCAAAATATATTCATATTTGCGACCTGCAGTTTGATTACAAGGTTTACATGGACACAGAGACGGAAGGACGGACATCGTTAAATCGAATTAGTTAGTAATTCTGACTCGATCGGTATAATAAAAGATGGGTCTAGGTCAAATATTTTTGGTAGTTACAAACAGCAGCACAAAGTCATTATACCTAGTGGTATAGAGATTAAAAATTATAATCAAAAAGTAATTCTAAATTGTCTTCGGCAGAACATGATGATTGATCATCGCCCTTCCCTTTGACCAAGAAACTTGAAATTTGGAGTGTAGGTTCCTCTCTCAACGTAAAGATCCACTAAGAAGTGATTTTTGAAAAATTTGTACGAGGGTAAAAGCGGACACAAGGGGGGAATGGTAACAAATGAATCTAGGAATATAAAATTTGGTGTGTGGAATCCATCCGAGAAAAAACATGGGCTCAGGATTAATTTTTTTCGAAATCCGGTCATTTAAGAGGAAAAACGGCCAAAAAAGGTAAAAATTTTACCTTTCTGCATCTTAACATTTTAATCTGTATATATGAATTTTGTCATACAGACTCCACCGAATACGTGGGCATCAGTCAAGAATGATTTTATTGATAATTCCAACGTCTAGGGGAGAAAAAACGGACAAATAGGGGAAAAGTGCACATTTGGTATTTTCTAAAGAAACGAATATGCGAATATGATATATAGTATATGGATTCCACTAGTGATAGAAACACCAGATGAGAAGAAAACTTTTGGAAATAAGGATATTTAGGGGTGTGAAAACGGCCAAAAAAAGGTAAAAAAGGTACCTTTTTGCATCTTCTTTACAAAGTAATTTAGGAATATGATATTTGATATGTAGGTTCCACCAGAGACACAAACATCGGCCAAGAATAAAATTTTTTTTAAATTCGAGTCTTCAGGAGGTAAAAACGGACAAAATAGGAGGAAAATGGTAATAAATCGACCTAGGAATATGAAATTTGGTATGTAGAGTCCATCCCAGAAACAAACATTGGCTCAGGATTATTTTCTTTTTTTCGAAATTCGGCCATTTAAGGGGAAAAAGGCCAAAAAGGTAAAAATTGTGCATTTGATATCTTCTAATTAAACGAATCTAGGAAGATGAAATGTAGTATGTGGATTCCACTAGAGATAGAAGCATCAGATGAGAGGAAAATTTTTGGAAATTCGGATGTAAAGCGGTTAAAACGGCCAAAAATTGGAAAACTGGTATCTCTTTGCATCGTCTTTACAAAGTAATTTAGGAATATGAAATTTGATATATAGATTCCACCAGAGACACAAACATCGGATAAGAATAAAATTTGGTTTAATTAGAGCCTTTATGGCCCAAAAATTGGGAAAACTGGTACTTTTCAACTGGTAAATTTTCATTTGAAAGTATATTTTCTTAAAAAGCAGGTCAGAACCGATACCCTATACCATGCATTTAGTGAATTGGCCTTAGGTCTAACTAATTGGGTTTAGAAAATAGACATAAAACAAATCTGAGTGGAATTTTTATTAATTTTTTGCCTGTAGATCTGAAAAAGTTCATATTGGATATTTATATATTTTATAGTTTCCATAGGTTGGCAAATGGACCGCTCCTGACCATATTTGTTAGTCAGTTATTTTTTGCAAAAACATATGTAAACCTAATTTGTGAAAAATTTGTGCAATATTTTGCTTTTGATAGATTTAAGTGAAGATCGGGAAGCAGCTTTATATGGGGGCTATGACTAAGAAATCTTCTACAAGGTTTATTTTTGGACTACTCATTAACGGGTGTAGTAAACACACACAAACCCAATTTGACTGAGATCTATCTGGATTTTATGGCAAGTTAAGTCGATCTCATAGGTGTCATTTGAATGGGGACTAGGTCTGAAGATGCACCCATTTTCACCAATTTCAATAGCGTTTTTTTTTTTTTTGTAGCTGGTTGAAGTATATATAACAAATTTAATCAAATTGTATTAAAATTTGCGACCTGTAGTTAGTTTACAAGTTTTACGCATACGGACAGTCGGACGAATGGACGGAGATCGCTAAATTGACTCAGAAAGTGATTCAGTGTCGATGGGTACAAGCATCAGCACAAAGTCATTATACCCTATACCACTAAGTGGCTATAATGAAAAGTTGGTATAACCAAAATTTTTAAGTTTGTTAGATTTATCGTCATTTTTCAGACATATTGCAATTACTACTGTAATTAATATGCAATTTTAATTTTGTTTAAATGGTGCGTGGTAAAGAAGAAGAAAGCATATATTTCAAAAATTCATAACTGCACTGTATTCTTAATCGGACCGGTTTCTGGCATTTCAGCCTTCATCAGCGATTTATTGAACATTGTGATAATTGTTATGTTTTAATTGAATAGATTGTTTCTATATGAAAATTTTTTCTACTTACACGGGCGCCCTAAGTAGAAAAAATTTTCATATAGAAACAATCTATTCAATTAAAACATAACAATTATCACAATGTTCAATAAATCGCTGATGAAGGCTGAAATGCCAGAAACCGGTCCGATTAAGAATACAGTGCAGTTATGAATTTTTGAAATACATGCTTTCTTCTTCTTTACCACGCACCATTTAAAATTTTTAAGTTTAAGAATTTTTTCCTTCCCATGTAAAAAACGCAAATTTGAGTTACATCCTTTCCACATAAAGCCATCGATATACATACATATATGCAAAGATAGATTTTATATTACAATTAACCATCTGAACTTTTGAACTTAACTTATTTATATGACATCAAATTTTAATAATTTTACTTAACTGTTTAAACTTTCATTATTGCTTACGATATAAAATTTGATTCCGGTCTGCAAATGTCATTTTATTGCTCCAAAGATACGATAGTTTCATTCAAACTATCTATAAATGTAGCGCAACATTTGAAAAGTGTGCAAATTAAAATTGAGATGAATTTCTAAAATTAAAATATCTTTTTTAGTGATGCTTTGATTAAAACAATAAAAACAGAAGATGTGAATGAAAATGTAAAAAATCTTAACCGTTATTTAAATATGATGACGACTTTAGTGCTGGTTGTAAGCAAAATAATATATGTGAGAAATGTTCTACGAATAAATCAATAATTTCATTTTGTGTCGCAGGCACCATAAAACGAGTCAAAGGCAGAGTTTAAAAATATCCGAAAATGCTACTTAAAGAGGTCATTAACCAAGTGAAAGTAACTCTGTGTGCTTTATCCCATTACCGAGGAGCAATTGAGGCTGATCTTGATTGTTATCGTCCTGTGAGGAAACCACTGACCACTGTTTGCGAAAAAATTAAATATTAAAACGGCCATAAACCAAAACGCTTTGGAGGTTCTACTGCAATAACATAATACAATCGTTCGGTACAAGAATCATTCACCCCCAAAACCATGACCATAACATTATTCCATAGTGTTATTGTATAGTAAAGGCTTCCATTGTTTTGTCAACAGCATAAAAATTATTTATTATTTATTTTTGATGTGTAAACATCTATACGCGCAGGAGGGTAAATTTCAAAAACAGCGTAACATGTAAGCGTAACATGTGAGTCGTAAGACAAAATGTGAAAAAATTATGATATTATGATAACCTGTTCGAAAATTAAAAATGAAAAATGAAAAATGAAAAATAAAAAATAAAAAATTAAAAATGAAAAATAAAAAATTAAACATGAAAAATAAAAAATGAAAAACGAAAAATTAAAAATGAATAATGAAAAATAAAAAAATGAAAAATAAAAAATGAAAAATAAAAAATGAAAAATAAAAAATTAAAAATAAAAAATGAAATATTTTATTATTTTTTATAAAAATAAAAAATCTTATTTTCGATCTTTATCAATTTAATGATTGAGTTTGAAATTGTTCAAGCTCGAGATCAAATGTTAACGCTAAATGTAAGTTTAGCAAAAATAAATTGTTTTTCTTGTTTTTTTTTTTCAAGACAAAAACAAACATGTATATTGTAGTATGCAATGTGTACTCGTATACAATCATATTTGTTTCAAAGTTGTTCTATATTTTAGTTTGTTATATTGGAAGAGGCTTAAATAGTATAACTTTTGCTTGAATTCTCATTTGGTTGTTTTCAGCAAATATATATGAATTTAAATTTTTACCAAAAAATCTACTGCTTTTGGTTACTGATGAGGGTTGGTGACTCTTCCCGAAACAGCTGTAGATCAGAATATAGATCAATTTTTGAAGCAAATGTGCTAATGCTTTTGCTTTATTTAAAGTAAAAACATTTGATCTCGAGCCTGAATAATTTTAAACTCAATCATTAAAAATGAAAAATAAAAAATGAAAAACGAAATATGAAAAAAAAATAAAAATGGAAAATAAAAAATTAAGAATAAAAATTAAAATGAAAAATAAAAAATAAAAAATAATAACGAGAAAAATAAAAAATGAAAAATAAAAAATAAAAAGTGGAAAATGAAAAATAAAAAATGAAAAATGAAAAATAAAAAATTAAAAAAAAAATAAGAAAAATTGAAAAATAAAAAATAAAAAATTTATAATAAAAAATTAAAACTAAAAAATTAAAAATAAAAAAAAAAAATGAAACATGAAAAACAAGAAATGAAAAATGAAAAACTAAAATTAATAATGAATAATGAAAAATAAAAAATGAAAAATAAAAAATTAAATATAAAAAATGAAAAATAAAAAATGAGAATTGAAAAATAAAAAATTAAAAATGAAAAAAGGAAAATAAAAATTGGAAAATGAAAAATGAAAAATGAAGAAAAAATTAGAAATGAAAAATAAAATATAATAAATGAAAAATTAAAATTAAAAAATGAAAACCTAAAAAATAAAAATAAAAAACGTAAAATTAAAATTAACTGGTTAAAATAATAAATAATAAATATTTTTATATTAACAGAGCCCCTGCAGTTGATTGCTATAAGTGATACGCTTTCTGTTTGATTTTAAGAAAGTGCTATAAAAAAAATCTTTAATTACTAGATGTTTACACATCTCCCCTGCGATCGGACTCACATGATTTTTTTTCTAAAGTTATGTTAATATTTCTTCTCTGTTAAATAAATAAAACATACAAATGTTTAAATTCATAAAAGATTTTAAAATTTTATGATCAATTTTTTTGGTCAAAAATCAAAGTTTCCATAGTATTGTCACTCACACTATATATCTTACTGTTCTTAAATATTATTACTGTTTAAATATCTAAAATATTAATTACGGTAACAACGAGCGAGTATACTGCTAGTATAATATTTACCTATGCTGTTGGATAATCTTTTTACCCTGGTATATATTTACACCATTGAATTTATTGAAAACAAAAATCGATAACTGATTTTGAAAATCTAAAAGAAAAAAATAAAAATAGGACCATTTTAACTGGATTAATGTTATAAAACAAAACTTCAATCCTTGTTAAAGAGACCAGTCTAGCCCACTAAAATGAAACTCATTCATTTAATGAAATTTTTAAATTTATTCCAAAAAAATTATTACATTTTTCCAATAAGCAAAATATAAGTAAAGTTCAAATTTAAGGAAATGGTGTCCAAACGTTAAGAAAACTAAACATACAAAAAATACTTAATATTTGTACCTTCAAAAATTAATGTATGTATAAAGTAAATACCACAGTTTAACCGTAAGTTATAGTTTAAGGGGGGACAAATAAATATTTAATAATACATTTCTTTTCTACATAATTTTTTTCTACACAAAGTATTCCTGATTAAAATTGCTTATTGTTTTAAGAAATGTTCAGCTCAATATACCAACAAAGGAATAATTTTTTATTACATATTGTTATTTTTAGTTAATCACGAACTCTAAATTTATAGCTGTTACATTGTTAAAATTTATATGCAAAATTTTAATATATATTGTAGTGAAATTTCAACAGAACATTTATTAATCTAGACCTAAAAATTTCAGAGATTTTATTGTGTGTTTATAATATATTTTGTTCGGTTCTTTTGTTTTAATTGAGAAATAATACTTAGGTATTGTGTTCCACTGAACTATTGTCAAGTTCGACAAGTACATCTTCAGCAACTTGCGGCGATTGACGTAAGCTACAACTAATACGTGGTGTATTTTGTCGGCTAGAACTTGGCTGATTATCTGTTAATTGCGGTTGCTGTGGTTGTCTCTTCTCTTCAATAGCTCGTTGTTTTTCTTTTTCTATGAGTAGAAAGTTTGGATCTTGAGATGGACACTCCAAGTGGACGCAATGAAATATTTCGTTGGCTGTATTTCTGGTACCCACAATACGTATGAAAATTACTGGTAGGGGGGTAAATGAAAAATTTTGCCAGGATCTGGCTTGTTCCTTACGTTTGTCTACTACCATTACCCAATCTTTTTGATTAATTGAAGTTTCAATATAAAAACTATAAGTGCGATCATCACAATCCCACAACAATAAACGCATAGAACCAATAATGAAAGGTTGACCTTTAAAATAGAATAATTTATATAAAATAATGTTTACTACAATTGAAAAAAAATATATATTTAAAACTTACCTAGACGTACTAAAATCTCACCACTATCCAACTGATGACATGTATAACCCGAATCCCAATCGTAGTCAATATAGTTGCCATTTAATAGAGCATTTCTTGTGCGGCTGACACCATCCACCACCACTGCACTCATTTCTATAGTAGCGACATTGGCGGTGGGCGCCACAATTCCGTTAATTACTTTCGGTATATTTGTTGTATACATAGCATCCAAAGCTACAACATGAAATACTTTATTTACCGTATTATGAGTTCCCACCAATCGAATGAAACGCACCGGCCGAGCTTGAAAATATAAAAATTGCCACGATCTGCAATGATATTGTGAATAGTCTATAACACGATCCCATTGTATTTGATTGGCAGAAACTTCAATAAAATACGAATAAGCTCGATTATCACGATCCCATAGTAAAATCTTTATATGATTTATAATACATATAGTGCCCAGTTCAACCGTTATACCACTATCGTTAGTATCTGTTATGCAATGGCGTGTATAACCCTTTTCCATGTCATATGTGGTTACATCGCCATTTAACAATTCAGCACGACATTCGCCTTGTATGGTACGTGAAGCAAATTTAGCTGTGGCAACATTTTCTTCTGGCCACAAAGCAGCACGATAGGGTAAATATTTGGAAGTACTTTGTTCTTCGATCGCATCTAACAGATTATCCGGATTTAAAATACCCGAAGGACGTACTACTTGCAATAAATGTTCAAGATTCATAAGCGGCAAGCGAACATATGAAACGACAGACTGATACATGGAAAAATTTTAAAAGTTAGTATATCTACACAATACATTTGAATCAATATTTCGGTACGATTACGACATCTCGGGCCCCTTGAATTGACCGTTGGATAATGATATATGGACGAAAGGAAAACGACAAACATGAATAACTTATCTCGATTCGAGCCTTAGTTCCGGAGTTACGACGCTTTATGTAACAACCCGCTATTTAACAGTTCTCTATGTAACAGCCAGAAAATCTATATTAGGCTAGACGATTTCTTGTGACTGATGTTTTGTTCTATCGTTTTATCCCGATTTTGACCAAGCGTATATTATTTGAAAGCTATTTCTTTTTAGCCGATTTGCAGATTTACAGATTTAAAAATTTGTCCCTTTGTTTTGAGTAAATAACATTTAAAGTTGCTACTAACACATACATAAAATTATACAATGCTATGTGTTTATTAAATTTGTTAATGGGTTTGTAATAAAAATGAGTTTGCTTTTTGTGTTGATTTTTGAATTGGCTATAATTGATTAGCATACTTTTAGGGTCTTTATTTAATGAAGAAATAAAATTTCTTAGAATTTGCGCTCGAATTTCGAGGGCTGGAATCTGCTAGTTTTTATTATTGTTATTGTTGATATTAACAATATTTATTTTTATTTTTCGGCTTTTCAGCCATACATTTATTTTTATTTTTCTGTTTTTTTTTCATAAGGGCTTGTTACATAGCGGACTGTTAAATAGCAGGTCAAATCAAGGGGCCCGAAATATCTTAATCTCCATAATATTTCAATTTAGGATTATAAATATAGTATCAAATTATCATATTATTAAATAAATAAATACATACATATATCGCACCTCAAATGCAAAACAGACACAACTAAAAATTTTCAAATTTTCAGGAGAGGCAAATAAATGTTTATGTAAAAATTCTTGTATTTAAAAAATGTAGTTTCATTATGAAAAATGTCAATTTTGAGTAAAGTTTTGATATCCTTTTTTTTAATTTATATTGTGTTTGTGGAAATAAAATATAATTTTGAGTTGACTCTCTGACAGAAATTTTTCATTTGACTAGTGATATTATCTAAAGTTGTGCCCCAGATATAACAGCATTTTTCCTGTTAAAGAAGATAGTTATGAGAAATAAATTTTTGCAGTATTTAGAATGTGTACTGTGAATTAATTTATGGAAAAAAGTCAATTTTGGAAAATTTTGAGTTGTGACTCTTTTGTATTTAAGTTGCGATATCTCTTAATTTTACCTGTATGTCAACATTTTTATTGTACTTGCACCATTCCCACACGGCTAAAAAAATCTCTACTTCAGGCGCAAAAAAAGAGTCACGTCTTAAAACTTCCTCAAGGGATTCCTTTAATTTAAAAACAAAATATATTAATTTACATTTATGACATTTTTTAACTCATTTCATACGAGCTTACCTTCGATAAATTTTTAAATGATTCTTGCTGCAATATGTCGGCAGCATTTCGGTCCATAAATGTCAAACACACTTTAGTTAATTTTTCCAAATTGTATAAACGAGCAGCATCTAAAACGGCACAAACATTTGACAAAGCCAAATACTGACGCAAATAATCCGATATGGCCAATTCTAGTTCAGATAGACCATATTGATTGGCTAACCCCAAAGTATCTAATATATTGTCTTCGTCCATTTGGGACAATAACAGGTGACCCGAATAAATGTAACGCAGTAAGGCCTTAAAAGCTTCCACTGGTACTTTAAGATGTATTTCAGATTGTGTTGATTCCGAAAGGCCGCCATAAAGCAAAGCACGAAAATATTCACTACGAGCTGCCAACATTACTCTGTGCGCTGGTAATCTTTGATTTTCCACTATAAAAGCAACATCGGAGTAGTCATCATTTAAGCATAATTGAGCCATTTGGGCGGAAAATAATTCTGAAGGGCAAAAGTAAAACGCAATAAATTTGTATTCTATATAAATTTGTTTATGTACATATTTTTGCTTTGCCGATCATTTATGTCACTAAAATCTGTTATTTACCTGTTAATTCAATTTCATCTGTTCTGGGTTTATTTGGTAGACGTATTCCGGACATTTTACGATGACTTTGGCTGCTCATTTTCTAATATTTTCCACAAAATTTTAGCATGAAAAATAATTTCCTTTTGGTAGTTTTCTATTTTCAATTTATTCGAAATTTTACCTTGTCTTACATTTTCATATTTGTATTTTTTTATTTTGTTTTATTCACTTCCTTGTTTAATTTTATTGTCCGCTTTTCTCTGAGTTTTGTTTTTTCAATAGTTTGTTTTTTTCTTTTCTAAATATATTAATTCTGCAATATCGTAGAAAAATTATTCCGGTAAAACTGGTAGAACGCATGTGTTTTGTGTTGATTGTGTGTATAACAACAGAGTAGTAGTGTCAAGTTGACAGTTGTAGGATAAATAGCGTCGCTAGTAGCAAGCGACTCGCTTTTAATACCATTCAATATATTTCTAGCGCCGGTTTTGAGTTTGTGCTAGAAAAGTGCTGCCAAGTTGACAGTATCAGTTACACTATAAGAAACTTTAAGTAGTAATTGGAATAATTAATGAATTTTTAAAAAAGTTTCAATCCCACACCCAAAAAAACTATACGTTACATTATTTTAAAATCATAAAATTACCTGTTCACAAAGGCAGCATAGGCTCTGCCACAGTGTAAATGTAAACTGTGGGCTCTGCCATATATACAAAATACAATGGGTGAATCATATGAAATTAAAGTCCCAAATCAAACTGAAATAAGTATAAAATTAACGGGAATGACTTTCAAACTAAGCAAAAACGAGATTAAAAACTTAAAAAACAATATGATTTTCTTACTGATGGCCACATGGAAGTAATAACATTGTTCGAATATAAAATAAATGGTCGTGCAATATATAACGCTATTCTTAAGATCGATAATAATTCGTATATAAAAGTAATGACTGCACAAAGAGTTAACATAGGATGGGAGAAATGCAGAGTTTTTGATGATACCGACATTATACAGTGTTTTAAATGCAATGGATACAACTATAAATCAAGTGTCATGGAAGTCACAAATCGAAAGAGTGTAAAGAAGATGTAATAAATAAATGTATAAACTGTGTGAGAATAAATAGCGGGTTAAATCTTGGTTTGGGTGAGAATCATATACTGTGAGCGTATACTGTAAAGTAAACACCTTAGTTCCTCATATATACTGTAAAGTAAACACCTCAGTTCCTCATATTAAAAGTTTTATTAAAATGAAGTAATTAACACAAAATCAAAAATATATATAAGGAATTCAAGAATTATTTAATTATAGCTGAACTCAATAAGAAAATTAAGCAGAAGCATTACAAAGTAAACTTTTAAAATTTTTTAAAATTTGGTTTATTTTCATTTGGCCCCTTATGGAGATTATGCTCCATTCTTTCTTTTGAGGTATCTTTAAGTTTTCCTTGCTTGAAAAAGCACTTCGACCTATTTTTCTATCAAGATGCTCGATTGGGTTAAGTTCCAGGGACTGCGACGGTTGATCAGGTATCTTAGGAGTCCGGTACAGTAGCCACTTTTTCACAATTTTAGATGTAAGCCTTAGATCGTTGTCCTGTTGGAAGATCTTATTTATTATTACTTTTACAATTTTTTAGCTATTATTAATTAGTACAAATCAACTTCAAATGATTTTTAGTAAAGTAGAACACGTGATCAGTACACATATGTCACAAAAAGATTAGGTTCTTCCACGATATATAAAAAAGCGTAAGTGTTACCACTGTTTACTTTTTTTGACGCGTAAAATCTGATGCGTTTTCACTTTCGAGAGATTTTTGCAATATTCCCAATTGATTTGATTTCATGTTTTATAGTAGTCAATCTCTAAATGGTATAGTATTAAACTCTGTAATATTACTTTTTATCGTATGTCAATAATAATTTTGTTATAAGACAATTTAAAGATTAAAAATTGCTGTTTACTTTATTTTGACGCTCACAGTAACTACAAATAGAGAATGTCCAGTGTTCAAAAATAAGCTAAATGCAAAGAAGAGAAGATACGGTCTAACGGTCTAACAATCATGGCAAATTTATGGCACATTTACAAATATACAGGGTCTTATAAATAATTACAACCAACTTGAAATAATAGTAGAAACAAATCAGCCCGAATTTGTTATACCAGCAGAAACTCACTCAACTCAACAGAAGACGTGAACGAGGAAGAAACGCAGCTAAGAGGTTATAATCAATTTTCAGCATTATCAAACTCTACAAGGACAGGCGGAGTAACAATTTATTTCGAGAAGAAATGGAATGTGAAAAAATAGCCGAAAAAAATGTTGAGTCAAAAACATGGATAACCGCTTACATGGCAAAATATAATAACAACAAATTTGTAGTTACAGCTGTGTACAGATCCCCATGTAGTGCTGAAAATGAGTTTATAGTAGCATTTGAAGAAGTACTAGAAGAAATAAATGAAGTAAACTGTGATATAAAAAATCATGTGAGTCCGATCACAGGGAAGATGTGTAAATATCTAGTAATTAAAGATTTTTTTAAGTCATTTTTTAAAATCAAACAGGAAGCGTCATCTATGTATCACTTATAGCAAAAACTGTTTCAGCTAATTCAACAACCGTTTGCTGTAAAACGTTAAAAATATCCTAATATAAACGTATATAAGTGATACATAGATGACGCTTTTAAAAAAGTGGCATAAAAAAACAATTTTATATCATAATTTTTTCACCAATACAATCATAAGTCACACAGCGTTATCTGCTTCAGCTCACACCGATATGAGTTACGCTGTTTTGTGATTGTATTTTGAAATAGAAATTTACCCCCCTGCGCGTATAGATGTTTACACATCAATAATAGCTGCTGAATTCAATATTGACTGGAGTAAAGAGGGATTTTATAAAAACAAAATTATGTGCCTACTAGACGATAGCGGTCTTAAACAGATTATCAAAGACTTTATAAGAATAACACAGAGCTCAAAAACATTAATTGATTATATTGCAACAAATAATAAGAATATAACAGCAAACATTAATAGTTCAAACAAAATTGCAGATCATGAATCAATCGAAATTATAATAAACAGTACCAATAAATGTAATAAAAACATAAATAAAGAAAAAGAAACATTTAAATACAACAGCAATCATAGAAATTAGAGACATTCAAGAAATAAATATGAATAATGATTTGAACAGCAACGTATACGTTTTCGATGAATATTTGGAGAATGCAGTTAAAAAACTAACGTATAAAAAGATAATTAAAGTCAACAATAAAAACAAATGGTTAAATAATGAAATCAGCCGTCTAAAAAGAGAAAAGATTGATAAATACCAAATAGCAATAATCTAATATACAAACGAAGCCTGGGCAAATAACAAATCGATTAGAAACACTTATAAAACAAAAATTGAAAATGAAAAGAATAAATACATTAATAACAGAATAAATAATGCCAAACACCGAAAAGAAATGTGGAGGGATATAAAAACCCCTATACTAAAAAAAGTTCAACTGTGATTTAATCTGTGGTATTTAACCAAATAGAATGTAAGGACAATTTTGAAATGGCCAATGACTTTAACCATTATTTTGTAAATAGTATTAAGAATATAAGAAAGGAAATAAATAATGTGCAATATATGAACAAAATTCCTGTGATAAACTCTAATTTCAAATTTCGTGAATAAACTTAAATGAATTAAAAATTATATGTAAAAATTTACAAAATAAACCAGACTACAATAGGATATCCAGTAAAATGATACATAATGGATGGAGTATAATAGGAAAAACAATGCTAGATATAATAAACACACTAAAGACATGCGAAAAGATATTCGAAAAGGTAGTTAAGGATCAATTGGAGCAGTATATGGAAACAAACAATTTATCCAAATACCAATCGGGATTTATGAATACGGCATACAGGATAGTATAAAAAATAATGATTATGGAATACCACAGGGATCAATCTTAGAAGCGTTATTATTTATCATATACATAAATGATATGGGGCAATTCCATAAAAATGTCAACTTTGATGAAAAAAAATTTTTTTTTCATTTATATGAAGTGAGTTTAAAAATATATTAAAATGTGTTCCAAGTTACATAATGTAATTTCTTACAAGTATTCTAGATTATAAAATAATTATAAAATTTATTTGTTTACTAAATTTTCTTTTAATACATGTTTAAGAAGCTTTAGTCATTCCGTCACGTCAAATGACAGTTCATAACTTCAACACTATCATAGCTAAGTAGCTCTGAATTATAATTTTATATTACTTATATATCATATGTAAAATATTCATTAGTTTTAAAACTGACTAGCTTCTTAATTGACAAAAGTTCCTAGGTTTTAATACCAGGACAGAGTCATGGTAGCAAAAATGTCATTCCGTCACGGTTTTTTTTTTTAAATCTCTAACTCATTAACAATCATTTTCAAACTGAAGAATGAATTTTCAATTGAAAATAGCTTTGTGAAATAGCCTTAAATTCAATTTTTCAACTCAAAATATCATTCCGTCACATATGGAATTGCCCTATGGTAAACATAGTGGATAATTGTGAAAAAATGTTGTATGCAGATGGTACACTAATATTTACTGAAGCAGACTTGGAAACGAAGACATGGAAAATGTTAATGAGTGGCTAAAAATGAACAAACTAAAACTAAAATGATAACAAAACAAAACTAATGGAAATAAACACTAATAGCAACATAATTTTAAAAATAAATGATAAAATAATTGAAAAGGTAAATCAAATTAAATATTTGGAATTCGTAATAGACAAAGACTTAAGTTTTAAAAATCATATCGATTATATTTGTAAAAAGGTCGGCAAAAAATAAATTTCTTCAAACGTTAAAAACAAATATCGACACTAACATCAATTAATATATACAATGCAATGACTAAACCTCATTTCGAATTCTGGTCAACAATAATATACTCAAGCTGCATATTAAATCTAATTGAAAGACTGCAAAAATTTCAAAATAAATCAATGCGTGTCTTATTGGAAAGTAACCGGTACATATCAATTAATCTCATGTTAGATTCACTTAAATGGCTGGCTTAAATTAAACACAATAAAATTTATTCAAAAAATAAAAATCGAAAAAGCTCCGGAATATTTAAAGGAACAATAAATATACGTAAGAGAGGCACAACCATACCAGCTAAGAAATATTGAAAATTTTAGACTTCAGAGCGCACCAACAACTGCAATGCAACTATCACTGTTCTACAAAGGATTACACCTATACAACACATTGCCATACAACATAAAATTTAATTTAAATATTTAATTTAATAAAAATATTTTATGCTTTGTAAAAGATAATAATTTATAATCATTTTGTATATTAAAAGTATTTCAAATACTAATAATAAAGAATAATAATAAAAAAATAAAGTTAGTTTACTTGCAAGAATTCCAGCAATAAAATATTTTCCAATTTTTGTAGTGGAATTTTCCGTTGTACCAGAAAATCAAGCAAACAGAGAGCTATTTCAGTGAATATTATTCTTGCCACAGAATTGTTTATATTTCATAAAGTTTTTTGCTGGGTTAGTTTTGTATATAAAATAATATATTTTTTTATTCCTTTAAATAAAAATTCAAAAATTTAAAACCCAAAAATACAACACTGGAGCCACACATTTTCTTCAATGTTTCTTAAACCGGTAACACCTTTTGCATGTGAGAAATCATACGGTTTGTTGCACCGCTGTGATAAAAACAACAGCTGTCAATTGTTTATACACACTGTTCTCTTTCTCACATAAAAAATAAACAAAGAAATTCGTGGAGTGTTAAAAATTCAATATAAAACAGAATAGAGAAAAAAGAGAACGTAGATGTAGAATGAAGAAATTCAAAAATCAACTGGTTTGATACTTTTTCAAACATCATCTTGTTGTCATTATGTGTTAAACTGATTTGTTGTGTTTCTCAAAGATTTTTTGCGTAGTTCTTTGCAAAATAAAAGAAATTGCAATAAAAAAATATATGTATACAAAAATTTCACGAAAAAAATATGAATAATAATGAAATGAAGTTACAAATTTAAAAAAGGATACAACGAAAGAAAAAAGAAAACAAAAATTTCAGTTTAAAACAAAGTTAACTGCGTAATTTTTGTTAGAAAATTAAAGTGAAAAATGAAATACAAAGAAATATTCGTTTGTTTCTAAGAAAAGATACGAAAAATTACAAGTTGAAGAAAATTTCAATTAGAATTTCATATCAGATAGAAACAAAGTTGCAACATCTTGCTTGGTGAAAAATCGAAATATTTACAATAAACACAACAAAAATAAACAGTGTTTAACGACAACGGCAATAATAACATATGTATATCATATATTGATGCAGCTGATTGCAGTTTGCCATTTAATGAAAAATATATGTTTGTAGTTGTTGCTTTTTTTCATAATTATTCTTTAATGATATTCGTTATATTCCGTCGTGTTGCAGTGTATATTATTCTAAGCAAAGCAAAGAGAAATACACACGAAATTGATAGTTAAACTTTAATTAGAAAAATGTTAGTATTGCCGTTGATTTAGCTCTAATATTAATAATTTGTTTATTAGTTTAATTTTGTTGTTTAACAATTCTGTAAATAATAGAGTTATTATTGTGTTTGTCGCACTTATAATCTTTTTTAGTGCTATTAGTGTGTGTTTTAGAGAGGGAGATATTGTGTGGGATTATAACTGCTTTTGGAATACAGTTATAACTAAAATAATACGGCTCATTTGAATTGAAAAAAAAACTGGCTTTTGCAGATATTTATACAACATTGAAGCAGCCAAGAAATCAGTTCAAGGTCTATTTGGTAAGTTTGTAGTGGTAGTTTGAAAAAAAGTTGTGTATTTTTTTTGGGGTAATAGGTATTTTCAAGTAATTGAAACATTCAGTTCTGTTGACTTAATCGATTTTGCCCGTTAATCGAAAAGGGAGTAGAAATACATATTAAATGATTGCACTTGAAACTGAAAATAATCAAAAATTTTAAGTGTTACCTACATATATTTAAAATTTTCAAAATCATTCACATTTTATCATTCTAACCACATTGCGTCCTTAGCATACGGTGACCAGATTTCTTGATAGTGAATGTGGTACAGAGGGGTGGTTTTTCCAAAAATAAAAAAAAAATATTAATTTATATATGACACATATTTATTGTATCACAAATTTATTTAAATTTGATAAAAATTAAGTAATTGTCAACAATTCATTCAATTAAGTAGAAGTAGAAAATAACATAAATTAAATGTTATACTGTTACAGTACAGTATTTTAAATTCAAAATAATATAATTAAATAACAAAAATAAATAAAATTACATGTTTAACAACATTGCAATTCACAGATATTTTTCGGCAGAATTTATCTTTTTCAAAATCTCATCGTTTTTTATAATATTGCCATAAAAACTATCACAATCATTAGAAAAATTACATTTCACAATTAGTATTGCTTTTAACGTTTCTACTGATAATTGTGTTTTTTCAGAAGTCCAGATATTATTAACCAAAGAGAAAACTCTTTCTGTGGCAGCATTTGTACCTGGCAAACACAATGAATATTCTACCAATTTTAAAACGTTTTTAAAAGGTACGTGTTCAGTCTCAAAATGCTGAAACATCTCTACCCATCTCATATCGGTTGTAATATTATTTTCAGTCCAATAATTTATTTTCGTTTCAGTTACATATTTTTTAATATAACTGATTTCATCAAATAATACGTTGTCATTAATTTCAATATCTGGAAAATTTTTCGAAACAAATTCATATGAACTTTGTAATTCTTGCCATTGTGGGCAAGTTTTAAGTAAAATCCATTTAAAAGTTTTAATGTTAGTAAACTGACACGACCACTTCTCTAAATATTGAAAACAGTTCTGATAAAATTTTTTTACGTGCGATAGAAACCAAGTTTCATTAATAGAGCCGTCGTTGACTAGTTTTTTTAAACAACATTTGACTGCTAATGGAAGAAATGTTTCATTAGCTCTTTCATAACATTTATATTTTAAATTATCAATACTTTCAGAAATTTCATTAACATTTTTAGAACTTCCTTCAACACATTTTATTGTATTTTCAAAAAGTGCTGCTTGATTGTGAACAAATAACAACCACAATTCGGATGAATCATTTTTAAAAAAGGTTTCGATTACCTGTGGACATTTTTCTATTGATAAAAAATAGCTTTTCAATGGTTGGTACAGCTTTAGGATTCTTTCTATCGCTGGCATTAGAGATAACCAACGAGTTTTACAAAAACCAACAATTTTTTTTATATTCAATACCTGCTTCATCACAAAATTCTTCCAGTAAAGCTACTCGTACAGTATAGATATGAAAATATCCATAAATTTTAATGATTATAGTTTCTAAATCAATTGGGAGTAAATCAGCTGCAGTTTGAATTGCATTATGTGCAATATGGGCAGCACAGCCTATTCCTACGATTGATTGGCTTAAATTTTTATTCAAAATTGTAAAAACATTTTTACCATCTTTTCGTTTTAATCCTCCGAAATTGGTGTTTGCATTGTCTGCACAATAAGCTGCCAATTTTGAAGATAAATTAAATTTTTTTAATATGTCAATGATTGAATTTGCTATCATTTCAGCAGTTTCACCTCGTAATGATAAAAAATCTAGCATTCTGATTTTAATTCCTTCTTTCCAATCAAAATAACGAATTAATGTTGGGAAAAGTTTAATATCTTTGTGATTGGAAGCATCAGAATATATAGAAAAAAAATTTGTTTTTTCCATTTCTGTTTGAATTAAGCCAATTGAATATGGAGCAAATATATTTTTGATTATAGCTTCCGTTTTTGTTCTGGCAGACTTAAACTTGTTGTCAAATAATTTTCTCAAAATTTTGGACGTGCAATCCATCGACCTGAAGCTATGGTTGTGATTAACAGTATGGAAAGCAAATACTGCTTCAGCAATGGCTATCTGTTTTTCTTTATCACCATATTCGTTTCTAATAATAAAATTATTAATATTATTTGATGGAGCTGCTGCAGCCACTGAAGATTTATGTTTTTCTGATAGCAAATGTCGATTTATGTCGTATCTTCCCGAAGTAATAGAAAATGTTCCATAACATTTGCCGCATTTTAGTTTGGTGTCATTTTCTTTATAACATTTGGTGATATATGGAAATTCCTTTGCTAATGCAACAGTAAAAGTACATTTTCTTCTCTTTACATTTACGTTTGATGACATGATTATCGCTTATCCTTCAAGAATTTTTTTTTAATGAAAATAAAATATGTATTAATTATTACTTTTAACTTACAATTTAATTAAATTGACAATTTATTGTTGAAATAATTAATAATAAAGCTGATGTTTGAAAAATCGCATCCGAATTTTTAATTACATTTTTTTTCACGTTAAAACACAGCCACACAGCCTACTTATCAAGTGCATTTAAATTAAAATATTAAACTGTCAAAGATGTCATAGTGATGTGAATTGACAAACAGGGTTTTGTAAGAAATTTATTTGTCGTTCCTTCCGGCGATATAAATTAAAATCGATATATTTGTTATTAATATATCGACTCCTAAAACAACCCAGTAAACTTAAAACTTTTACAAAAAATGATTGATAATTTTTTAAATCGATATATTAATGAAATGACTTAAATGTGGTACAAAATGTGGTGCAGTTGACAATGTTGGACACCTGTTCAAAATGTTGTACTGTACCACACAATGTGGTACGTATGGTCACCGTACCTTAGCACCTACTGAAACTATTGTTTTTAAACCATCAAATGTATATTTTTAGTTTGAAACTTACCTCCTCGAATGAATTAGTATTCAGATTGTCTTTTAGTCAGTATTGCTTTACGCGATTTAAAAAACAAAAATGTTATAGGTACCTAATTTTGCCTTTCTCGGGAAAACCTGTTTTTAATATTTTTATTCAGTTTAAACAGCGTTCACACTATGTGTTTTGGTTGTGTTTTATGTTTTTAGCACATGCAATTTGTACACATCGTGTGAACCGTTTCAAACATTGTTTATGTACAATACATGTCATGTAAAATTTTTCAATTAGAACGGGTTAATCGCCGCATTCGATATCGAGTAACATTAATCGAAATTTCATATTTTGGCTTATTATTTAAAGAAGACGGACAAAGGTAAGACCTCGTTTCGCCTTTACTCTTAACTAGGGATCATAATTCATTAACTGTGACAGTGTAAAATTATTCTTCGTATTTTATTTTGAAAATAAAAAAAATTTCGATCGAAAAATTTCGATAACGATTGCCACTATTAGACCCCAGGTTCTATTTTGAGATGACAAAACATATGAAAATACAACTCTTCTTGTGGTGAGAAAAAACGGGAAAAAATTAAAAAGATTAATATTAAGAATATACATTAATATTAAGAATAGACATAGTTTTGGTAGCGTCAATCCTCCGGGTAAGGGGAAAAACGTTGCGTTTTTTGTTTTGTGAGCCTCGTGGTTGCTCATGCTTTCTGCAGTAATTTACGTTTCATCGAATAATGCTATGTTCAGACGGACAGCAAAATTCGAGGTTCGCTCTCTCATTCACGGTTCGCGCCCCAATCACGATTGAACTTACATGATTCGCCATACAAAATTTTGAGAGCGAACCAACTTGGTTCATTTTTATGCTATGTTCACACGGACAGCAATATTCGCGGTTCGCTCTCTCATTCGCGGTTCGCGCCCCAATCACGATTGAACTTACATGATTCGGCATACAAAATTTTGAGAGCGAATCTACTTGGTTCAAAATGAACCTAGTTGTGAACCTAGAAACATTGTGTGTCATCTCCAAGTTTGAAAAGAAATAATCGCTAGTTTATCTGAACTAGCTGTCAAAAATATATAAACAGAGAAAAAACAAAAAAAATTAATTTGTGCAATAAAATAAATAGAAACATTTAACAAATAAAAAGTATATATTTACATATACATATTCAAATAAAAATGGAAGAAATGAAATAGTGAAACGTAAAGTGTAGAAGGATGACTTCAAATATTTGCACAAAAAATATAAACGTCAAAATGAAACAAGAACACTCGTCTGAACACCAAGGTTCACAATCATGATTCAGAGAGTGAATCAAGTGGTTCATTTTGCAGTCTGAACATGCTATTAATCGGGTTACGAACCACGAAAAATGTACTGTCCTCTCCAATTTTGATAAAACATTATCGCTAGTTTATCTGAACTAGCTGTCAAAAATATATAAACAAAGAAAAAACAAAAAATTAATGTGTGCAATAAAATAAATAAAATCATTAAACAAATAAAAAGTTTATATTTACATATATATATTTAAACAAAAACAAACAAACAACAAAAAGCCGCGTCAAATATTTGCAAAAAAAAAAAATATATATAAACGTCAAAATGAAACAAGAACAATCGTCTGAACACCAAGGTTCGCGATCGTGATTCAGAGTGCGAACCAAATGGTTAATTTTGCCGTCTGAACATGGTATAAGTGTCGTTTTCGTCGTTTCTTTTATTTCCAGGTGAGGATTATTTTTTGATCCGGTAGTTGTTTTTGATCCGAGTGGTTACTGATCAGCATGAATTTATGTTATGTACCGAAAGGCATACTTTCTGGTTGTATTACTCAACCAATCGTTTTGAAAGTTTTAAGGATTGAAATCAAATGGCTCTCCCTAACCTCACTTGCGAAGCCATAGGTTGTGTAGGGATCCATACGTCGGAATAACCTGACATGTACTAGCTGGAGCTAGCACCAACCTAATTATAATAAAAAAAATTTTTATATATGTATATGTATATTGTTTAATATAAATTAAAAATTATATAACATATATAACTTTATTTTTCAAATTAATTTTGTAAATTCACAAATAAAAAAATCAACTGTTGTAAACAAAACAAACAGAGGTTATGTCAGGCGCTATGTACGTTTGAACACAAAAATTATGAATCGTATGCAAAACGCCAATTTTGTTGGACATCCACACGGAATTTCATATGTACATATGGGCCAAAAAACTGATTTTACATATGGAAAATACATACAGTGTGACCTCAAAGATCCGGGATGGCGATGACCGGAAGCATCCCGGATAATCAATTTTACTGTTAAATTGAGATTTAATTTTGCGTATTTTTTTAAATTTTATATTATTTAATAAAATATATATATATATATGTTCCCGAAACTCCTATAAGGAGCATAGGGCATAGGGTGTTTTTACAATGATAAAAGTATCCAAACTTTTAATGTACATGCATAAATAATATAAGAAAAAAAAAATGAATCATTTTTCCTGAAAACAGTGAACAATACAAATGGATTTCAAGTTAAAAAATTTCTAAATAATCTTTATGAGGGGAAATAATATTTAGATCACTCCGTGACTGTGCGTGACTACCCCAAAATTAATCTTTAGTCACAACAAGACTATGGGCCAAGTTTCAAATCAATTGGATAAGGGGGAAAGGGGTTGCCCCACGACAGACAGACAGACAGAGAGTATGAGTTAAAAGAAAGAATAAAAAAAAGAAATCAAAATTTCTTTTCAAGTTAACATTTGAGCGGTCAACAAAATAGTAACACATTTTTTAATAATAACATAAAAATAATAAGTTTCTATTCTAATAACAGCAGCACAGCGTCGTTGCATGGAGATAATAAGATTTTCGCATTGCACAGCTGACCAAAGCTCATTTTTCTTTGTTGGTTTGGCATTAGAAACTCCCTTCTTTACATCATACCAGAAATTCTCAATTGGATTGAGTTCTGGAGAATGTGCGGGCCATTCCATTACATTTAACCTATTGTCACATAACAACTATTTAGCAGTTTTACTCGTATGCTTGGGGTCGTTGTCCTGTTGAAAGACCCACATCAGCGGCATTTCCTCTCTGGCATATGTTAGCATAGATTCGCTTAATATTTCGACCTATAGACGCTGATCGATAATTTCTTTGATCCAGTATATAAAACCAACACCATAAAAGGTTTTAGTGGTATATTTTGACATAAACTCACAATTTTTGGACCGTCTAACATAAAGCCGGGAACCTTTACCACCGAACCTCCACTTTGTCACCGGCCAGATAATGTGTTCTTTAGCAATCTGTAAACTTTTTTTGCATATGTTTCTTTGTTAGAAGTGGTACTTTTCGAGGGCTATGAGCTGCCAAATCGTGTTCTCTTAGGGTTCTACGAACCGTTTCAATACTTTCTTGAACTTCAAATACCTCACTACTTGATTAATCTTTTTTGGTAACATAATTTGTTTCCGGCACGAGTTTCTGGAACCGATTGATATTTTACGGAATTTCTTATCATATGGGAACACTTATGGAGTTTTTGATTTTCTCGGTATGATTTACCCTTAAAAATCGTTTTTTTTTATTAGCTCTCGCTTTTCAGGAGTGCAGTGCTTTCCACAACTTAATTCACAAAAAATTTTATTTGTTATAAAATATGTAGCTACTAACAATAAAACTTTTAAATTTATTTTTCACGTTACTAATTGAAAATAATATGGCTGTTTAACAGTTAACCATCCCCTGTACGTAACCATCAACGTGTAAGTTAAGTCACCATTCAGCGCTGCGTGTGTTCAACGCATACCTTTAAGTAACCATCGTTGCAATGTTATTCGGGTGACCGAATTACCAGACTCGATCAAATCGACAGCTTCCGGCTTTCTTATTTCTTTTACTGTTTTTTGGGCTCTTTATATATCATCATCTCGAGACGGCACGGCCACGAGCGGACATCAGCGAAAGTGATAGATTTCATCAAAACCAAATTGAACTATTTCAACAAAATTTACATCTAACTATAATTCTTCAAAATTTATACTACATCAATATCTATAATATTAATAGGCTAGGCGATTTCTTGTGACTGATGTTTTGTTTTACCGTTTTATCCCAATTTTGATCAAACGTATATTTTTTGAAAGGTATTTCTTTTTAGCCGTTTTGCAGATTTAAAGATTTTTAAATTTTTTCCTTTATTTTGAGTAAATTGCATGTAAAGTTGCTACTGACACATACATAAAATTATACAATGCCATGTGTGTGTTTAGTAAATTCGTTAATGTGTTTGTAATAAAATGAGTTTGTTTTTTGTGTTGATTTGTGAATTGGCTATAATTGATTATCATACTTTTTGGGTCTTTATTTAATGAAAAAATAAAATTTCCTAGAATTTGCGCTCGAATTTCGAGGGCTGGAATCTGCTAGTATATATATATATTGCGTTATTTTATCATCAACCTTGTATTACATCAATACCTATATTGGATTTACTTTTATCATCAAAGTTCTATTAAACCAACATTTTTATATAGCATCTAACGAAATTGAATAAAAGTCATTAACGAATCATAACTTACGTTTTGCTCTTATATATATTGGATCACCACTGAAATTTATAGCTTCCCATAACCTCATATTAATGTAAAAAAAACTCCTTTACATTACTCCCTCAAATTACAAACCATTGTAATTCATTCATACAAATCAAAACTCCCTTTGACTTTATACTCCATTGCCATTTAATATTTAATCATAATAAATATTGATTATCAAATTTGAAACCCCGTAAATAAAATACATGGTCCTTCGAACCGGATATGAACCAGGGACCTATGGATCTACTGCTCGAGTTATGAAACGCTACTATTATTTTGACTGCATAAATACAACTTTCTTACCATAAAAGAGAAATTGTAAGATAACAAACAGTTCTTTTACAACTAAAACTTATAAATAGATTTTGCATTTCATATAAAACGGTGTTCCTTTTAAAAAAGAACAAATTTTAAAAATTAGTAAATTGGTAATATAATCTTATATAGCGCTCCTATTAGTTTGACTAAAACTGTGTTTGATTTAATATTAAAATTATCACTCATACGTATACATCTATTCCTTCTAACTCTACTCTACTCTACTAACAAATAATAATCATACGCCCTAAATAAGTTATGTTACTCAAAAAATTTTTTTAAGAAAGGGGATCAAATTACAATTTTTTGAAGATTTTATTCGTTAATATTAGTCTAACTTGATTTGCTGAAGCTATCTGTTGAAGAATGAAATGAAAAATCATCAATGGTCCTTGAGTTATAGCTGAAAAACTAAGCAAACATCAAGATAAGGGAAAACAATATAAAAGTTAATTAAAAAGTTTGGCATGAGAAGGACAAACCCTAACACTAAGTCCTAACCGATCCAGCCAAATTTTGTCAAAATATTTAGATATGTATTCCTATGGATCCATAATTTCATCAATAAAATAGAGAATGGTATTTTCTACTGCGGAAACGAGGCTTTCTCCATATGTAGGGCTTTCCATCCCACCCGAACAGGTTAATCTTGCTCTAGGCACTGAACTCTTACCTGAACGCTAAATCGCGGATTCCGTGGTTTGTAACGAACTAGAAAACTTTTTTCTTATTAGCCTTACTTATAAAATTTATTTTTTCTGCATCTTCTTTCTCACAAATTCCCAAAACTATCTTAGCTATATCTGCTTCTGTTTTGGTGCATTTAGAAAGTGGTTATTTTTGATGTTTCTTTCCAAATACGGCTCATTAGTTCCAGAAAAATTTTAGTTTTTACTTTTTCGGTCTGTTTGCAAGATCTTGAAACTTTTTATAGCGTTTACCATTCTTCCAAACTCTATTATCGTTTTTCCATTTTTATTTTGCCTTATAAGCTCACGAATGGCTATTGAAGCTGTTCCCATTGGCAACAGATTAAAAAAAAAATGAATTCAAGGCTTAGTTCAGTTTGTATTTTTTTTATGTATAAACATCTATACGCTCTGGGGGGTAAAAATCTATTTATTAATACAATCACAAAAACAGCGTAAGAAGTAAGACAAAAACGAAGTGAGGTGCAAAGATTGTGAAATAAAATTATTTCAGCTACTATAAAAATAAGTTCAGCTAATTCATGTGTAAATAGATGTGTAAACATCTCCCCGGTGCTCGGATTCACATAGTTTTTTATACCCTACACCCCTCATTGGCAGAGGGTATATATAGGTTTGTCATTCCGTTTGTAACGCATCGACATAAATTTCGGCGACCCCAAAACCATATATTTTCTTGGTCATTATAACAAGGGAAGTTTATTTAGCGATTACCGTCTGTCCGTCTATCCGTCTGTCTGTGGAAATCACGATCATGCCGTCAATATTTAAGCTAGACCGTTCGTTTTTGTATAAAATCGTTTATTAACATCTCAAAGGAGTTGCTATTTAAAATCGTCAAAACCGGTTATGAATGAAACTTTGAAAAAACTCGTGAAAAAATAAAATGTTTCAGTGTGTTTGTTGTTTTTCTTAAGATATGTTGTATATGTAATTTTTCTTGAAGTCATTGCAATTGTGTGTATAATAATACTGCACGTGTCCATTGGTCTAAGCAAGTATTATCACATATTTTTTTATCATTAATATTAAAAATTAAAAAATTAATAAAAATAAAAAATAAAAAAATAAAAATAAAAGTGAAATATAAAAAATTTTAAATTAAAAATGAAAAATGGAAAATGAAAAATGGGAAATGCAAAATGCAAAATGAAAAATGAAAAATGAAAAATGAAAAATGAAAAATGGAAAATGGAAAATGAAAAATGAAAATTGAAAATTGAAAATTGAAAAATGAAAAATTGAAAAATAAAAATTAAAAATTAAAAATTAAAAATTAATAATTAAAAATTAAAAATTAAAAATTTAAAATTAAAAATTAAAAATTAAAAATTAAAAATTAAAAATTAAAAATTAAAAATTAAAAATTAAAAATTAAAAATTAAAAATTAAAAATTAAAAATTAAAAATTAAAAATTAAAAATTAAAAATTAAAAATTAAAAATTAAAAATTAAAAATTAAAAATTAAAAATTAAAAATTAAAAATTAAAAATTAAACATTAAAAATTAAAAATTAAAAATTAAAAATTAAAAATTAAAAATTAAAAATTAAAAATTAAAAATTAAAAATTAAAAATTAAAAATTAAAAATTAAAAATTAAAAATTAAAAATTAAAAATTAAAAATGAAAAATGAAAAATGGAAAATGAAAAATGGAAAATGAAAAATGCAAAATGAAAAATTAAAAATGAAAATTTAAAATGAAAAATGAAAATTGAAAAATGAAAAATGGAAAACGAAAAATGTAAAATGGGAAATGAAAAATAAAAAATGAAAAGTGAAAAATGGAAAATGGAAAATGAATAATGAAAAATAAAAATGAAAAATGAATAATAAAAAATATAAAATGAAAAATAAAATTTTAAGTTAAAATTAAAAATTAAAAATATAAAATTGAAAATTAAAAATTAAAAATTTAATATTTAAAATTGAAAATTAAAAATGAAAAATTAAATATTAAAAACTACTGCTAATTTAGAAAAAAAATATTTCAAAACTTGCTTTAGGGTGTTATAACGCTGTGTTAAATAATGAATTTCATTAGGGGTTTTCTACTCTAGCAAAAGAAAAATAATGTAATTTTTCAAATAGTAACGAATTATTTCTATGGAAGACACCATCATTGCTTTTTAAATTTCAGTTCCGAAAACAGTTACAAAGTGGTAGCCGTACCCAATATTGGTTGTAATATTGAGTTTAAGATGCATGTGGAGGGTATCAAAGATTCGACCCAGCCGAATTTAACACTTATTTGTTTTTTTTTTAAATTCAGACTCATAAAATTATTTTCGATATGACTGAAAACGTAAATAATGTACGAAATTTTTTCCCATTTCCATTTTTTGTACATTTTTACTTTAATGCTGATTTATCCATCCACTTAAGAGATTTAATTTTTAGTTATACCAGTAAAAAGGTGATAAAATACCCTAGTGTAATAATAAAAAAAAATTGTCGATATAAAACTTTTAAATCCTTTTTTTATACTTTGTCTAATTTTGCGTACATCTACTGTATGTAAAAAAAATGCTTGTTTTAACAGGGTCCTAATCATTACTTTTTTGTTGTCAAAGCAGAAATCTTATAAATAATAAAAAAAAAGTGTGTATCTTAAACTTTAGTACATCATTTTATGGTTGACTTCTTATTTTTTCCTCGAAATCTGATTGATTGAACTTCGCGTTCTGGTTTCTTAATGTTTCGCATTCTTCTACATGTGTATTTTTTTCAATTTCTGTGTAGTAAATTTATTTCTAAAATTGGGCGAATCTTAAATATTCATCATAAAATGGCTTATTTTTAACTTAAAAACAAAATAATCACCTTATTCGATTTTTGTATTCATTTTGCATATGCATACATGTACAGTTTACATCAGCGATGCCAACTTTTTGAAGCAAAAAGCGCCCACCGATCAATCAAAATATTGAAGATAAAAATACCTATAACATTTCGAGTATTTTCTATAAATTCGTTTATCTGTTTTTTTTTTTTTTTTTCAGAAAATAATTTTAATGTAAATATTTATAATAGATTGACCTTGGTTCGTTCTTTTTTTTTTTGGTCACATTGAAATATTTACATGAATTTTCCTAACCGAAACTATTTTTCATTTTACAAAATATTTTTGCTATTTTTGCATTATTAAAAAGGGTTTGCATCTATTGAGAAGCACCTACTAAAGAAGCCGCTACAAAAAGGCGCTAAAAAGGTGAGAGCTTAAAATTTCTTCTCCAAAATGTTCGTGACGTATACAATCAAAAACCGCTATATCTGGTGGAAAATGTTGGCATCGCCGGTTTAGTTTAATTAATTTTGTTTCTTGTTTTGTTTGTATCTATTTTTAAGGTTTTCTATGTGTTTTTGTTTTTGTCTCTCTAATTCGTTTGGCATATGCAAAGAATATTGATAAAAACAAAAGTACAAATAAATATATGTGTATACAGCAGGTTGTCCACGACATTGAAAATACTTTATAAAGGAAGAGATATTTATGTATCTGATCATTTGTACCGTCCAATAGATACCCTAAACCAATATGTGGTTTTACGTCTTTTATTATACCGATCGACTCAGAATCTCTTTTTGAATTGATTTGGCGCTGTCCGTCCGTCCGTCGGTCTGTCCGTCTGTGTATCCATGTAAACCTTGTAATCAAACTACAGGTCTCAAATATGAATAGATTTTGATGAAATTTGGTATTTGAGCTTCTGTTGGCCATAGGACGAAAGCTATTGGAATTGGTGAAAATTGGTTCATGTTCAGACTTAGTCCCCATAAAAATAACCCCTATGAGATTGACCGAAATTGCCATAAGATCTAATTTATCAAATTGGGTTTGTGTGTGTCCATTAATCAGTTGTCCAAAAATAAATCCTATAGGACAATTCTTGGTCATAGCCCCCTTATAAAGCTGCTTCCCTGTCTTCACTTAAACCTATCAAAAACATATTTTTCTCAAAATTTGTTTGTGTTTTTGCAAAAAATAAGTGAGCTTACCAAACGTGGCCAGGTTTGGTCTATTTGTCGACCTAGTCCACATATACATAGGCAATTTTTCAGATCGGCAGACAAAAAAATTAATCAAAATTCCACTCAGAATAGTTGGGTCCTAACACCAATTCTATAAACGCATGGTATAGCGCATGGTCTCGACCGACAATAACTTTCCTGCTTGTTCATCGTATAGTCTTCAAATAATGCAACAATTTATTGAGCTGTTCTTTTTTATTAAAAAAAAAAATAATGTGAGTCCGATCACAGGGGAGATGTGTAAACATCTGGTAATAAATAAAATGCAGAAAACAGCGACAAAAAGGTTATTACATTATCATAATTTTTTCACCAAACAATCATGTCACACCGATTTGTCTTAATGCCTACATGTTACGCGTAAGATCTTACGCTCACATATTACGCTGTTTTTGTGATTGTATTAGAAATTTACCCTCCTGCACGTATAGATGTTTACACATCAAAAAAATTAAAATTGCGAAAACATGATATTAATTTTTGGATCAATCTATAAAAATAGTTGTCCTAAGGAAAGCAACAAGATATATTGAAGTATATGTATGTGTCGAAAGCAAAATAGAAAATACTACGGACACACTTTAAATCTTTATAATTCACAAATGAAGCACATTAACATTTTGAATAAAAATTAATGTAGGGTATCACCCCAATAATAAAATGCAAACCAATGCAAATGGCAAAATCAAAACAAAATTTTAAAAATATTGTTATTTTTCATGAAGAGAGAGCGAGAGAGAGAGAGAGAGGTAGAACGAGAGTTATAAGGTAACATTCTCATAGGTATATCATGTACTCAAAAAATTAGCTAAAGAATCACAGATGTTTGAATTACAAGACATACAAAAATAGGTTTTGACCTAATTGACAAGTACATTTAGATTTGTGTCTCTAAATAAGGCAAACTAAACACCACGAAGTTTTTTGTTGTGGTGCTAAATTTTTATTATTCAATTACCGTTGAAAGTATAGAAATTTTATACTTTCTCCCCTAAGTGCGTTTATTTTTTTGTGTTAAGTCAATAACATAAAAATGGCCAAAAATCAATTGTTGCGGTTTAAATAACTTTACCAGTATTTTGCGCATTTCAAAATATCAATTCAATTAGCACTTAACAAAAAAAAAAAAAAAAACATCCAAGACAAAAACAAACCAAAACAGCAAGAAAAATAGCAAAACATAAACAACAGATAAGAGGCTACAAAAACAAACTGCGTTGAAGTTGTGTGACTGTTGTATTTAATGAACCCCTCTAAAGAAAAGTAAATAGAGTTTTAAAACGTGTGTATTTTTAGCAAATATAAATAAAACAAAAAAAAAAAAAAACAAAAAAAAAAAAAAACAAAAAAAAAAACATTAAACACATATACAATTCAAAACATATGATTAACTCAATAATAAGAAAAATGAATACAAAAAGATGGAAATAAATTCAGCACTGGTAGAGATGCCCTCTTTTAAAACTTATAGTGATTCGAAAGAAAGAAGAAAGTTATGGCGTTTTTCATTACAAGTCTACTAGGTATTTACATGAAAACAAGTAAGATGCAAGATGAATTTCATTTCATTTGTTTTTTTTTACCATTTCTCCTTCAACTTATTTCCATAAAAATTGTATAATATAGGTTCCATTCGCCTTAAGTTATTATGGTAACTATTTAGATCTGGAAATGGTCTGCTACGTATAATAAGGTTTTCGCACGAAAAAACGGTAACACTACACTTTGACTTGTAAAATTTTACTCAATTAAAATTATTTAATTTGAGGCAATATTTGGATACAGTGAGGCCTCAATTATCCGTGATGGTCGGGACCGGAAGCATTCTGGATAATCGATTTTCCCGGTTAATTGAGTATTTTAACAATAAGGACAATTCCATATGTGACGGAATGACATTTTGAGTTGTAGAATTGAAGTTAAGGCTATTCCACAAAGCTATTTTCAATTGAAAATCCATTCTTCAGTTTAAAGATGATTGCTAATGATTAAGAGATTTAAGAAAAACTCGGAAACAATTTTTTCACTATTTTATTCTTTTATTTTTGATTAATTTCTCATTGTGTGACGGAATGACATTTTTGCTACCATGACTCTGTCCTGGTATTAAAACCTGGGAACTTTTATGAATTAAGAAGCTAATCAGTTTTTAAACTAATGCATATTTAACATATGATATATAAGCAATATAAAATTATAATTTAGAGCAACTTACCTGTAATCGTTTTGAAGTTATTAACTGTCATTTGACGTGACGGAATGACTAAAGTTTCTTAAACATGTATTAAAAGAAAATTGGAATACTCGTAAGAAATTACGTTATGTAACTTGGAACATATTTTAATATATTTTTAAACTTACTTTATATAAATGAAAAAAAAAATTTTTCAACCAAGTTGACATTTTTATGGAATTGCCCATAAATGAAAATTGTTCTACATACATATTTATATAATAACAAATTCAAGGATTTTACATGTTTAAATAAAATAAGCGGAAAAATAATGTTGGCAGAAAACAGAGAACAATTGATAAAGATTTCATGTTAAAGGCTCTTTTACACGATACCACTCAGTCGTATGATTTTTCGAAACAAAAACAAAATCGGACTGTCATAAAGTCGTACCGACATTATTTCTGCATACTTAGGCCATTTACATCATCACACTCAAGTCTTATGAAAACAGCTGTTTAGAATAACAAGCAAATTTAGTTTGAAATTTTTATTTTATTTCCAACTCTCTGGTCTGACGAAAATGGCAAATGAAAATAGAAATGTTTCTAAACCCATCGGACTTCGAAAATAATATCCTACTGACTGTCAATATCATAACATAAGCTTTTTACATGATAGGACTTTTTCATAATACTCGACTTTTTGACAGATCGTATTACAAAGTGTTATAGTGTAAACTGGCCTTAAGTAATTTCTATAAAAAAAAATCATGCAATGTTGTTTGTCTCTTCTTTTTTAATTTAGCATTTTCGCTTAGAAGACTTTCTTGGATGCGGTAAACTTGGATTTTATCTTGTTCAGTAATGCCGGAACAGCCAGGGCTCTCCAAGAAGTCCAGCAGTGTACTAGATGCATGAATTGTTTCTTTTAAAGTACTTTTTGAAACAATTATATCATCTTCATCAGATTATTCCGAGCCATTTTATTGCTCAAGCCCATCAGAGAGATTTGTCATACAAATAATTTCTTCATCAGACAAAACAGCAAATGGAGAAGCATTTTCATCACAGTTTCTATATCCTCAGTGGAAAAAATCTGCAATATTTATAATTTCTGTTTCATCATCGAGTGTATCTACATTAGGGTGGCCCTTAATAAAAAAAAGTGTTCAAACTACCGGTCTCACCCCCTAGAAATATGCGAATAGCAAAAAAACTGAGAAATACAAAGTTTTGGGCCAATCAAAGAACATTTAGTCGCGCCTCAACGCGATTGAAAATATCAAGTGTGTTTATATGGGGAAAATAAGACTTTTTTTTTTCAGATTTTACCAAAATTTCGTTCTATAGTTTACCCTTTCCGACAAGTTGTAATATAATTCGGTATCAGTATTAAATTAACCTTTCAAAAAGCTATAAAGCTTCAAAATCGAATAAAACCTCGCCAAGAAATAGCAAATGCCCCAGACCACTTTTGTGCTAAAAAAAACTAGCTCATGAAATTTGATGGCATTTTTTTCAACTTTGAGAAATTGATTAAAGCCATAATTTCTTTTTGGTTTCTATACTTATAAGTACTCAGATATGAAGTGTTGTTTTATTACCACATTGTTAACCTATTGCGCATTGAGACCGAAAATGGGAAATTTTTTGATAAAATTTTGAAAATTCCCCTTTCAAGTTTTAAAAAATTTTCTTAAACAAAATTTAAAAAACTGGATCTAAAGTTTTATGGCTTTGTTAAATACACATTACAGAATAACTGTGTGTATTTTTAAGTATATCCCTATACCAGGATTTTTTTGACAAGAATTTTATTTTTGCGGATTTCGAGAAAAATGGGATTTTAGTAAAATATTCTGTAAATGTACTCTTTCTAAATACTTTGTATCAAATATTCATCACTTTTCTACTTTTGAATATATTTTATTTTAATAGCTTAGGGTTTCGGAAAAAAAATTATGATCCCATTAACCCTTTTGTAATTGGGGTCACATTAACCCCAAGCTAATAAAAGACAATTTATTCAAAAAATTCAAATATTTTCCAAGTGCTGTTGAATTTTTAGATGCGATGATTAAAATATAATAGCCAAATGTGTAGAACTTCCGCCAAGGCCAGCTTTGGATTTTAAGATATTTTTAAATAAAAATGACTGAAAACGAGTTTTTCTGTTAAACTCGACGAAACCACTATTTAGACTTTAAGAAAAATAATTTGTTTATTTTTTTTATTTGTTTAACCCTTCAGTGCTCCTGGGATCAAAATAATCCATTGTGATATATCTTTGGTGCAATTATCTGATTATTGCGCGCAAATATAAATTAAAACAACTTTTAACGAATTTTTTTATAAATTTATTTTATGTATAAAAACTATCTAAATTTTTCTAAATAAAATAAGAAGACCCACAAAGGACCCAAAGCTAATAAAAGACAATTTATTCAAAAGAATATGAAATACAAAATTCATATAATAATATAAAATCAAAGAAAACCAATACTTATTGCATTCGATTTTTAAGTTTTATAGCTTTTTGGAAAGATAATTTAATACTGATCCCGAATTATATAACAATTTGTCAGAAAAATTAAAGTTAGAACGAAATTTTCGTCTGGATGTGCCGGGCAGTTGTCTAATAGCAGCAGGATTTTACATCATCTTTTATACCGATTTTCTTAAAATGCTCACTAACTTTTGGTACAAAATTTTGGTTACCATTCTAAAAATATTTGTTGTATTACCCAAGCTTTTTTTATTTGCCTTATAAATTACGGGAAGCTCATTGACATTTTTTAAGGCTCTTGGTCGAGCACTTTTTTCTATAACTAACGGGTTGCACTTGTGTGTATCATGAGCATTAGCACAAACTAATGGGGTTAATCTCTCCTTTGACACTTTATGCTCATCTATGAAATTTTCATCATTGCAAGCCAAACTGCTTTTAGGCAAACACTTCCAAAAAAGGCCTGTTTCATCTCCATTGTAAATTTGCTCGTTTTCTATTGAAATGAATTCATTTAATTTTTCCACAAAAATTGTAGCAGCTTCATAATCAGCTGAAGATTTTTCTCCTTCAAATTCCATGTCGCTTTTTAAAATTTTGTAACCAGCCGTTAGAGTATAGACACACTGAACTTTTGTTTAGTTTTGAGTGGAATATTTTAGTCTTTTCCTTTATCATTAGTCCAGAAATTGGATTTCCTTTAAATCGCTCTTGCCAGAATCCTTCACAAACTGCAAAATCTACTTTTGGTTCTTCAGCAGTCTTTATCAGCAGTCTTTTTCAGCACTCGAAATCACCTTCAGCAGAAAACTTTAAAAGTTTGTGTGTTTTTTATCGGTTATCGAAATTTTTTGATCGAATTTTTTTTTTTTAATTTCCAAATTTAAATACTGAGTATAATTTTACTCTGTGATAGTTAAATAATTATGGCCTCTACTTAAGAATAAAAGCGAAATAAGGTTAGACGTTGGCCCGCTTTCTTTAAATAGTAAACCAAAATATGGAATATCGATTGATTTTACTCGATATCGGATGCGACGATTAGCCCCCAGGTCAAAAAATAGACAATTATGACTATATTTAGTAAAGTGACTTGCTTTGCTCAAAAATATATACACTTGCAAGAAATAGTATCCGGACATCTTAATTAACACTATAGTACTGCATTATTTTTTTTCTCATAAATTATTAAGCTATTTATCACTTTTTATTAAATTTATTTTAGGTTTATTGCCCTTTAAAAAATTTTATTTAGGTAAAAAACGTAAAAAAGAAAACATTTATAAAATAAAGTATTCGTTCATTTGAAAACAACTAAATTTAAATTAAATTGTTTAAGTTAGTAATATTCTTAGGGTATTCTTTGTACTTTAAGAACTCTGTGAGCCGATTTGGCATCGACTTGAATTTTTTTATTGTAGAGCATCACAGTTTGACATTGTGCGCCGTATGTTTTGGATCCGAAAAGCGCATACCTCGGATCGGTCTGAAATTTGGTATACTATCATATTTTGACCTGCTAATCACTAATATCATATTGAAAATTGCCGCAAATGCCATTTTCAGTATAAAAATTGGAAAAACCTTTTTTTTCCCGCTATGCATTGCCGCACTATCCTGACCGATCTTAATTTGGGAAGTAGTAGTAATTCTGCGATTCTGTTGTACTGGCGGCAAAAAAGATCGCTTTTCGCGCTTAGTTTGGAGGGGCGACCAGAACGAAGTTTTGACAAAATTTAATTGATCGATTTGTAGATTTGAACAACATACTGCAATGAGGAGTGGCCTCTCTTTATCCTTATTTCTAAGCTTAAGGATAATTTTTCTGTCGACAGCACCGATTTCTGTGATTTTGGAACTCATCTCAAAATATAGTTTCCAAAAGAAATATAATTAAGTCAAATCAGCTTTATACAAACAAATTTGTGTTCTACGAAAATAAAATCGATGTAACAGACTGCTGGTTCCGAAAAAACTTTAGTTTGCTAGGCTATTTGTAAGGAAAGAAACAGTTCGTGTGTGACAAGTACTATCGATTTGTATATTTGTGCATTTAAGATTTGCAAAAGAGACTAATACCATTTCTAAAAAGATGTGAATCCACTCAACTGACCTGAAATAATGCCCATACAAAGTTTTTGGTTCAGACAAAAATAATGATGAAGATCACAAAGCAACTCTGTGTTGAGCACTAGGATCACTGAAAGTAATTCTTACGAGCATTTTTGTGTATAAATATTAAATTTAAGATTTTAATATATTGGGGACAAGTTCTCTAATGCGGTAAACTTTTCTTAAAACTTCGCTGTTCGATATAAAGTGGGTCCATGGTATTTTGAGTATGCTCCAGTCTATGTCCACTGCTTTGATGGTCCATTGCTGATGGATTCATGAAAAATTTCGGAGTAGATATGGAATAATAATGTAGACAATATACAGCCTTGTCTGACTCCTCTGGAAATTATTATATTTTCCGTCAACTCAACGTTGATATCTACTTGCGCTGTTGGATGCCAATACAGGCTCCTAATGCATCTAATTTCCTTGTCGTCTATATCTATGGTCATAAGAATTTCCATCATTTTGTCATGTCGCACTGTGTCGAAAGCTCAATAATTAATAATAATCAATAAAACATAAGAAAACGTCCTTCTTTACATTTCTGGAATCGCGGGTGCCCATTCCTTCTTTAAAGCCAAACTAAGATGCGCCCATTGCCTTCTCGCATTTTTCATAAATTCTGGAGTGAATTATTCTGAGGAATATTTTGAGGGCATGGCTCATTGGGCTGATAAGCCTATAATCATTACAATAAATTTGGGTGTTTTTTCATAGGAATGGTTATAAATGTTGATCTAAGCCAATCTTGTGGGTATTGATAGATGTCATAGATGAAGTTAAACAAATCTATTAAAAGTTGGATATTATCGTCGTCTATCAACTTCAATATTTCAGAACGAATCTCATCACGACAACTGGCTTTTTTGTCTCTTATAGATCTTACTGCCTCTGTTTTAGTGATAAAATTTCCTGTAAGTGGTTGTTGCATCTGTGCTTCATAATTTGATCGGATTCTATCAGTAAACATATGTCTAATATATTCATTTTATATAGTCTTCTTTTCTGTCATATCGAAAGCAGCTTCGTTGTTGTTGTATATCCCTGCGGCTTCTTTTAGTTTTTTGTGGAGATTAAAGTCGTCATGTAAGTATTGTAACCTTTCGATCCCCTGACATTGTCTATTCAGGCGTTCGTTCTTTGCGATCCGTATTGCCGTTTGAATCTCCCTATTAATTTCATAATATAACTCATAATTTGAGTTTTTGTATTTGCTACGTTCCTTCATTAGTTCTAATATATTCATTATCGTCCATTCTTTTCTTTGAGCTTTTTCGCTGTTTCCCAGTGTATTGTCTGCTCTTGATTTTAGTGTGTTTTTAACTGAACTCCATGTATTTTCAGTATCTTCTCTGCTAACGTTATTTAGTTCTCGATTTATTCGCTCCTTCACATTTTCGAATAGCGGGTACTCCGATTTTTCCCGTATCTAGTTTCCTGCGTACTTTTCTCTTTGTGGTTAAGGAGAGTTTTAGGTACAAGTTTGCCATTAGGGGATGGTCCGATGGTACGTCCGCCCCTGCGTAGGTTGAAGTTTTTGCTACAGTTGAGCAATAACGCTTATTTATAAATATGTTATCAAATTGATTCCTCACAATGCTACCTCTTCTCTACTGTGGGGATTTTCAGGTATAGAGTCGTCTTGTAGGAAGGCAGAACAGTGTTAGTTATTTTCATTTTGTATTCCTGACAGAATTGGATTAGTCTGCCGGCTCTTTCATTTCTTTCTCCTATTCCATAATTTTCTGCTGTACCAGATACTTTATCTTCTACTACTTTTGTTTTGAAATCTCCTTGAATGATGGTTATCTCGTGAGGTTTCGTCATTTTCATAACAATTTTAATTTCATCATAAAAAACTTCAATTTCTTCATCACTTTTATTCTAGCTTTATAGCATGACTCTGTCTGATTTTGGGAAAATTCCGGATACGCATTTCGCTATGTTATTTATTACGATAATTCCCACGCCATTTCTGTGATTACTGTTAAGTTTGCCTGAATAGTACATTTTCACATTTTGGGAAGCAAATTCTCCACTATCTGGCCACCACGTTTCACTTACACCAAGTATATCAATTTTGAGCCTGTTCATTTCGGCTATGGTATTAGCTAGTGTTCCAGCTTCATAAAGACTTCGTACATTCCATGTACCGATGTTAAGCTTTTGTTTTGTTTTACCTCCGGGGATTCCTAGCACCCTCGTATTTCTGGAGATTGAGGACCGTACGTTATTGTTACTGTTCATTGTATGGTTTTCATCAGTGATTGTATTAAAATTTATTTATATAAAATTTTTCTTCTTAAGGCGGCCGCGAGGTTTGAATCTGCAGATCTACGTGGTTATGAATCCGTTTTATACCATACAGCTTTCCTTTTTGAAGAGAATAAATAAAAATTATCGCATGCACATTCCAAAAAAACAGACGCCATAACCTCTCTTGCAGATGGAAATATCTCCCATTTAAGTCTGTATAGCATTTTTTGAAATGCCTATTATTTCAGCAAGATCACTCATCTTCAGCCGACGATAATCTAATATCATTTTTGAGTTTTCCCTCACCGTTTCTGGCTACCAATTAAGGTGGCCATAATTGGTCTACCACTACGGTATTCGTCTAGGCGGCCTCATTTAAACTCTATCACCCAATATTTTATAGTCGTAAAAGAAGGATCAGGTTACCCCAGAGTAGAATCAAGCTCAGTTTTGATATTGGTTGGACTGAAACTTTTCAAGTGAAAGTATTGAACTACATAACGATGACCAATTTCTCCCATATTTACAAATTCACTGAGATGGCTCAAGAAAAAAATACTTAAAACATTAGGAATTTTTTTCTATTACCTCCAGGTCAGGTCGGGTTGCTCTGGATCGCCCTCATCTTCTTTTATATGGTAAGATTTGCAAATGATCTTTATTTTTCTTACAATTTTATTACTTATAAATGTGTTTAAATGAAAAACTGGTCAAAGCTTTGATATTTCGTATTTTTCAAATAGGCTCGAAAAATACATTAGCAACTTTTTAAATACAGTCCTTTAAGGCTGAAATTGAAAAAAGATAATATATCATCTAAAAACTTATATCAAATACAATGGTAAAAATATTTTTGTTTATGTCAATGAAATCGAACTTGTTTCACATTCAATTCTGGCTGCCTTCAAAATATACTAAATTACCTAAATTTATCTTAAAAATTAACTATCAAAAATTATTTCTTTTCTCAAATTGATGACATAAATTAATTTATAATAATAATATATAAACATTAGTTTTAATATTTTTAAAATAATACACTTGAAAACACATTTTGATCTATAAATATTTATAATTTAAAACATCGTATATCAAAATAAATAAATATGAATATATTTTTAACTGTGTCTTAGGGGCAAAAAGTACATTTCTTAAATCTATAGTTGGTACACAACTGTCAATCCCAATCGGCTCTCCGAGCTAATACTAAACTAAAACTAAAAGTTTATTGCTCTTTTTCTGTGTTTTCTTCATTGGTGTTGTTGTTGTAGTTGATTTTGATGTTCCATATGTTTTTATGTGGATTTAAAGAAATTATTGCGCTGGTCAGAATTCAACAACTTTGAAAAAAAAAATAACGATACGTAAAAGCAAATTTGTATGTATACACAAAGTAATATCAGTATGTATGTGTGTATATGAAACGGCACTTAACTTAGTAGCAGCACAACAACTGAGGAAAGGTCTTTCCCCTTTATTTATTTTTTGTGGAGTTCACACACAAAACTGATGAATGCGTAGGAATATTGAAAACCCGTAAATGAGTTGACTGTATTTAAAAAATAATAAATTTAACTTTTAAATTTCCATATGGGGAACTAATTTGTTTAGATGGCAAATATTCACTAGCTTAATTTTTGTATTGTGAATCTCAAATGAGGAAGTGTTGGCCAATATTTGATCCACCATAAATTAAAAATTGGTTTCGAAATACAAAAAAAACAAAAGCAAGCTCAAGTAAGAAACTTAGTCGATCTTAGTCGACTAAACGATGCCATATAGATTGAGTTTAGGGAAAGAGCTATTATTTGATCACAATCTACTGGTTGAGGTTATGAGTGGATATAATAAATCAAGCATATTGTTTGTTATATTGGAGAAGGTTTAATGAGGGTTGGTGACTCGGCCCGAAACTGCTGTATAACCTGTCATGCAGAATACAGATAATTTTTTGAAAAAAATGTGCCAATGTTTTTTGCTTTATTTTAAGTAAAAACATTTGATCTTGAGCCTGATTTATTTGTAACTCAAACATAAATCAGATTTTAGTGAGATTTTTTTAACTAATAGTCATGCTATTACGACCAATTTTGAGTAAAATATAGATGTGATCTTACGATCCAGTATTTTCGGTTACAAACATCAGCACAAACTAATAAGACATTGAGAATAACGTATAAAAATATTATAAGGAATTACAATAAAAATCACGAAAATAAACGTTGAGTCAATTAGTTTTTTTTGTTGTGTACCCTGCTGTTGCCGAGAGTATTGACATTTTAATCGTTAATTGTTATAAAAAAAATGATATAAAAAACTCATTCTTGTTTTGTTTATTTTTTATTCCCCCTAAACCCCAATTTGTAGCTTATTGCTGTTGACGTATTTTTGTAAATTATAAATTGATAATTTATTCAAAGAATATTTCTCACAATTTTTTTTTTGCTTAATTCCACCGGTAAAAAATCATCTATTATTCTGGTTTCTAACTCACAAAATTATATTCTTATTATTATTTTGTAATTATAAAATTATAATTATAAAATTAAAAATCTTAAAATCAATTGTAGCAGAAATTTAAGTTTCCATTCTTTTGGTATCACTAAAATATATATATTTTTCGTTTGGGTATAATGACTTTGTGCTGTTGTTTGTAACTACCAAAAATATTTGACCTAGACCCATCTTTTATTATACCGATCGAGTCAGAATCACTATCTGATTCGATTTAACGATGTCCGTCCGTCCGTCCGTCTGTGTGTCCATGTAAAGCTTGTAATCAAACTGCAGGTCGCAAATATGAATATATTTTGATGAAATTTGCTATATAAGCTTTTATCGGCCATGGGATGAACGCTATTGAAATTGGTGAGAATCGGTCCATGTTCAGACCTAGCCCCCATACAAATGACCCCTATGAAATCGACATAAATTGCCATAAGATCCAAATTGTCATATATATCTTACTCAAATTGGGTTTGTATGCGTTCATTACATCCATTAATGAGTAGTCGACAAATGATTCCTTTGGCCCCATATAGAGCTGCTTCCCGATCTTCACTTAAATCTATGAAAAAACAAAAATATTGCACAGATTCTTCTCAAATTTTGTTTGTATATATTTTTGCAAAATACAAGAGACTTTACCAAACATGATCAGGATCGGTCCATTTTTGGGCCTAGTCCATATAGATATAGCATCCGATATGAACTTTTTCATATCTGCAGCCAAACAATTAATAAAAATCCCACTCAAATTTGGTTTATGTTTATTTTCTATGTCCAGTTAGTTGGGCCTAAGAGATATGGTTTCTAAACGCATGGTATAGGGTATCGTGTAGTCGGTCTAGACCGACTTTAATTTTCTTACTTGTTTTAAATTGTATTTTTATGCCCTCCACCCCTCAGTGGCAGAGGGTATATCTAGGCTTGTCGTTCCGTTTGTAACGCATCGAAATAAATTCCGGATCATTATAACAAGGGAAGTTGATTTAGCGATGTCCGTCTGTCTGTGGAAATCACGATCACGCTGTCAAGATCTAAGCTAGACCGTTCGTTTTTGTATAAAATCATTTATTAACATACCAAAGGTGTTGAAACTTTGAAAAAACTCTTAAAAAAATAAAATTTTTCAGTGTGTTTGTTGTTTTTCTTAAGATATGTTGTATGTGTTGTAATTCTTCTGATTGTTGAAGTCATTGCAGTTGTGTGTATATTAATACTGCACGTGTCACACTGGCCAAAGCAAGTATTACCCCATATTTTTTATAGTTAAAACTAAAAATTAAAAATTAAAAATTAAAAATTTAAAATTAAAAATTAAAAATTAAAAATTAAAAATTCAAAATTCAAAATTAAAAATTAAAAATTAAAAATTAAAAACTTAAAATTAAAAATTAAAAATTAAAAATTAAAAATTAAAAATTAAAAATTAAAAATTAAAAATTAAAAATTAAAAATTAAAAATTAAAAATTAAAAATTAAAAATTAAAAATTAAAAATTAAAAATTAAAAATTAAAAATTAAAAATTAAAAATTAAAAATTAAAAATTAAAAATTAAAAATTAAAAATTAAAAATTAAAAATTAAAAATTAAAAATTAAAAATTAAAAATTAAAAATTAAAAATTAAAAATTAAAAATTAAAAATTAAAAATTAAAAATTAAAAATTAAAAATTAAAAATTAAAAATTAAAAATTAAAAATTAAAAATTAAAAATTAAAAACTAAAAATTAAATATTAAAAATTAAAAATTAAAAATTAAAAATTTAAAATTAAAAATTAAAAATTAAAAATTAAAAATTAAAAAGTAAAAATTAAAAATTAAAAATTAAAAATTAAAAATTAAAAATTAAAAATTAAAAATTAAAAATTAAAAATTAAAAATTAAAAATTAAAAATTAAAAATTAAAAATTAAAAATTAAAAATTAAAAATTAAAAATTAAAAATTAAAAATTAAAAATTAAAAATTAAAAATTAAAAATTAAAAATTAAAAATTAAAAATTAAAAATTGAAAATTAAAAATTAAAAATTAAAAATTAAAAATTAAAAATTAAAAATTAAAAATTAAAAATTAAAAAATAAAAAATAAAAATTAAAAATTAAAAACTAAAAATTAATTAAAAATTAAAAATTAAAGATTAAATATTAAAAATTAAAAGTAAAAAGTTAAAAATTAAAAATAAAAATTAAAAATAAAAAATAAAAAATTAAAAATTAAAAATAAAAATTAAAAATTAAAAATTAAAAATAAAAAATTAAAAATTGAAAAATAAAAATTAAAAATTAATAATTTGAAATTAAAAATTAAAAATTAAAAATTGTGCAAAATTAAAAAAGTGCAAGTACGAGTGTATGTGAAGGTTCATGGTTCAAACCTCACGGCCGCCCTAAGTAGAAAAATTTTCATATAGAAACAATCTATTCAAATAAAACATAACAATTATCACAATGTTCAATAAATCGCTGAAGAAGGCTGAAATGCTAGAAACCGGTCCGATTAAGAATACAGTGCAGTTATGAATTTTTGAAATATATGGTTTCTTCTTCTTTACCACGCACCATTTAAATTAAAATTTATAATTTAAAATTTAAAATTTAAAATTTAAAATTTAAAATTTAAAATTTAAAATTTAAAATTTAAAATTTCAAATTTAAAATTTAAAATTTAAAATTTAAAATTTAAAATTTAAAATTTAAAATTTAAAATTTAAAATTTAAAATTTAAAATTTAAAATTTAAAATTTAAAATTTAAAATTAAAAATTAAAAATTAAAAATTAAAATTAAAAATTAATAATTAATTGATTGTAATATTGAGTTTAAGATGCAGGTGGAGGGTATCAAAGATTCGACCCAGCCGAATTTAACACTCTAACTTGTTTTTAATTGTATTTTTTGTAACAAATTTGTGATTTCGCAAAAAATACATAGATAATTTGAGGACATAACGGGAAATAATTAAAAAACGAAAATGGAAAATTTAGAATTTTGTATGTTTCCAATGTATTGTCACCCACTGTGTTCACGATATAATTAGTTTGTGCTAATGTTTGTAACTACCAAAAATATTTGACCTTGACTCACCTTTTACTGTAACGATTGACTCAGAATAAAAGTAGTCATAGTCACCATACAAAACTGCTTCCCCATCTTTTTAATCTTTTTTTTTCCAAATTTGGTTTGTATATGTTTTTCCGAAAAATAAGTGGCTAAAAATTATGGCCATGATCGGTTCATTTTCCCCATATAAAAAAGCAGCCGGAAAACGAATTCATAACAATACCACTCAAATTTTGTTTATACTTATTTCCTATAACCAATTAGTAAGACCTAAGACCCTTATTCTATACTCCTGGTATCGTTGGTCTAGGGTCCAGACCGTGAATAATTTTCTTACTTTTTTTTATTTAAAATTCCTTTTCTTGCTAAAAAGCTTCATTATGCATTTAAGGGTTAATCTGAAATTTTTGTTATTCTTTGTCCTTAATATTGTTAGAAATTTGTTTAGGTTTTAATTACTTCAAGAAGTATATATTTAACACTTGAAGGATAACAAGCAATTAGATTAAGTCACACTTTAGACACTGAAGATGCTACGTAATCATGTGCTCTTATACGGTGACTTTTTTGCGGCAACTATTCTTGAGTTTTCTTTTCTTGAATGTTCTTCATTCCTCACGTTTTCTCTGTGTATCATACTTCTTTATAATAATTATTTCAATTCCGCTAAGAAAATCTTTTACTCTAAAAGCAGAATACGAATAAAGCAATCTAACAAGCATACGGGAAAAGCAGAGTGGTATTTGGTACAGAGTTGCTTGTACTCGGAAACTTGTTTTGTTGTGTATGGCTGGCATAAGTGATCGTGATCAAAATTCAATATAAAGTTTGTCGTCACAAAAATCGATTTGCTAAGAGAAAGACACAAGAATAATATTTGGGAGGTTGGCAGTTTTTTCGTAGTTAAAGAAATTTTATTTTTTTAAAAATCTAGAGCCAAGTAAAGAAATAAATTGTTTAAATAACAGTTCTAGACTAGAATTCGATTTAAACCCGAATAAGTCCAAGGTTCACATTCATCTTAGCTTTCTTATATTTGTAAAATAATTCTAAAGTATTTACTTTAACAAAACCCCGAATGAAATACCATCTTTCAGAGTTTATCAGAATTTTTATTTTGTTTAATAGTTTTGGTTTAACTTTTGTTGTGTATCTTTAGTTGTTAGACGTTCTTTATTTCTATTTTTTCATCGTTCATGTCTGTCAGTTTATATTGTTTTTGTTGTGTGTTTTTTTTTGTTGTTTTATAATTTTGAGTGTTTCTGGTTTTTGTTGTTTCTGGTAAACAATTTTTGCGTGAGCATGTACATACATATATGAAATTTAGTTTCAAATACAAAGTACGTAAGTAGTATATAGGAAATACTTTTTCATATTTTTGTGTGCCGTTAGTTGAGGGAAATTCTTCTGACAATTTCAGCTGTTATTCCGTGTACATATATAAAATGTAAGATGGCTAATAACCTTTTGGGTTGAAAAAAAAAAAAAAACTGAAAGAACTTTGATATAACTTCGAAAAATAATGAAAACAAAGAAAATTTAGCTTTGCTATTGTCATGTTAAAATACATATGTTTGTATGTACGTACTTATGTATAGTATAAGAATTGATATTTGCTTAAAGATAAATTAATGTGATTGATTGATGAGGTGTTTTTGGATAGAAAAGGTAAATGCTTGTCTTAGAAATGAACGGAAGTACGTGAAAGATTGCCAGCATCAATATCTGTCAATGATATAAATTAAAACTCAGATATCGAGAGATAGTTTTAGTTCCAGTATATCAACTAATGGAAAGAAACCTTAGCGTAGGAATAAGGACGGAGGTCCCAAAATAACCTGACCTGACAAAGAAAACACAAAAAATTTCGGGAAAATTTTTTTTCTCAACATAATCTCCTTTTCACTCGATACACTTTTCCCAGCGATATGCAATAGCTTCGATACCCTGTTTATAGTAAGAACTGTGTAGCTCTTAAAAATAGTCCTCAACCACAGACTCCACCTCTTCATATTTGGCAAATCTTTTACCACTGAGCCATTTATTCAAGTTTTGCAATCCGAGGGAGCTAAATCTGGCGATTATGGTGCGTGATGTAGCAATTCAAATTTTAATTCATGGATTTTGGCCATCGCAATAGCGGATATGGGGACTGGTTTTTTGTCTTGAAGAAACAACACTTAATTTTTCGCCAAACGCAGCTTCAAAATTGAATAAAAACTCGCCAAGAAATAGCAAATGCAAAAAAACTAGGTCCTGAAATTTGACGGAAATCTTTTCAACTTTAAGAAATTAATTAAAGCCATTATTTATTTTGCTCTATATCAGCACTTAGACATGAAGTATTGTTTTATTGCCACGTTTTTAACCTGTTGCGCAATGAGACCAACGATGGAAAATTTTTTTGATAAAATTTTGAAAACTCCTTTTTTAAGTTTTAAAAAATTTCCTTAAACAAATTTTCAAAAAATGGATCTCGCACTTTTTTTTTTTTAATATATGTTAGAGATTAACTGTGTGAATTTTTTAGTAAATTCCTCTGCCAGAATTTTTTTTACAAAATTTTTTTTTTTGGCGGATTTCGACAAAAAATTATTTTTTTGTGAAATATTCAGTAAATGTACTCTTTCTAAATACTTTGTATGAAAAAATTATCAGTTTTCTAGTTTTAAATGTTATATTTTATCTTAATAGCCTAGGGTTTCATACAAAAATTATATGACCCCATTATCCCTTTTGGACTTGGGGTCGCAATTCAAAAAAATCAAATAGTAAGTGCTGTTGAATTTTTAGATACGACGCTTAAAATATAATAACCAAAGTCTTCCATGCTAAAAACTTGGAATAAATTGAACAACGTTAACCCATTCCTTGCCGAGGCCAAACTTTGAAATTTTGCATATATAAAAAAATTAATTGTTCTATTCGCAAATTTCTAGAGGGTGAGACCGAGAGTTTGAACAGTTTTTTTTTTCTTTTATTAAGGGGCACCCTAGTAATTATTCTCTAACACAACATTAAGCAATTTACATTTAACTAATTTTATACTCATATTATTTTGAAAAATTCCAACCGTGCATTAATATGTCGTTTCAAAAGACAAGGAATTTTCTTCGTTGTTTTTCTTTAAGTATGTTTGGAAGAGTTAATAACCTACTAAATGGTCATTTTACACACTTTGTTGGAAACGCATTCAATTAGTTGGGTACAGATTTGTTTGCTATATTCAAAATAAGTCGGCGCTCGCGTTCATTCAACTTTTTTTCTATCACTGGTTTAAATTTTGCTATAATTTGCAATATTTTTCAAATAAATATAAAGAACCTTTCGACTTTTGATGATTTGAAATGCAATTTCTGCTTTTGATGCTTCATTTTCTGACAATGTGCAAAATTTTACCTTTTTCGAGTTCACTTAGTACATTTGCCAGTGGCATTTTGTTTATCACTAATGTTTTTAATAAAATTAAATTTTTAATCTATAATGTTAATAGGCTAGGCGAATTCTTGTGACCGATGTTTTGTTCTACCGTTCTATCCCGATTTTGACCAAACATATGTTATTTGAGATGTATTTCTTTTTAGCCGTTTTGCAGATTTACAGATTTTTAATTTTTTTTCCTTTATTTTAGTAAATTGCATTTAAAGTTGCTACTAACACATACATAAAATTATAAAATGCTATGTGTGTGTTTATTAAATTTGTTAGTGTGTTTGTAATAAAAATGAGTTTGTTTTTTGTGTTGATTTGTGAATTGGCTATAATTGATTAGCATACCTTTAGGGTCTTTATTTAATGAAAAAATAAAATTTCCTAGAATTTGCACTCGAATTTCGAGGGCTGGAATCTGCTAGTAAAATAAATAAAATATATTGTATTGAAACGGTACTTTTTGTCGAACAACGACTTTTTTGCATTTGTGCTATACAATTTAAACGCTTTTATATGCTAGGTATTGCGATGTAAGAGATTTTAATAAATGTATTTCTAATTAATCGAAGTTTTGTTAAATATAGTTTTTAGAAGGAAAACATATATAAATTTCAGAAAGAGATGATAATTACACTGTCCAACAAATTAAGACTTTTTGAATGGAACAGAATTCTGAAAGGGTATGTTGAGTAGATCATTTTTGTAGAACAAACTTATGGTCCAGCACGTCTGAGTATTTTTTTACGTGGGTCAAAGTTTTAATTTTTTGGTCGAAGGGAGCATTATACTTTATGAAAAAAATGCTGTAAGCTAATGTCTGAGAGAATTCTTATGGTCAGAGTTGTATTGTGGAATTGTATGAGGATTATTTTTGTGGAAGATCTTAACCCTCTAACTGGTCTCTTTATGGGTCTATTTGACCCTTTTTTTTTCGAGAAAATCAAAAAATATCCTTTAAAAAAGGACATTTAAGGATTAAAATATTCTACGAAAATGTTTGCCGAAAAATTTCAGTGGGGGTCACCAAAGACACCATTGTTGTAAATAAAGCTCTTTACGATTAATTGGCAAAATTACACGCCAACTTCTATAAAAAAATTATAATTTTGTTGTAATACTGGTTTATTATAGTATGTACATATTTATTTTTTTGCTTCAAATTTTCGAGTAAAAGGGAATTGGGAAATAGCAGTAGTATGACAATGGATTAAAGATTAAACTTAATACGCTTTCCTGTATTTAGCTTGACGTGAATGTTCCGATGGGTCAAGGTTTCTGTACAAGCCCCATACGTATTCAGCAAGCATTACACTTTGGGATTTTCCTTTGAATCTTTCTTCCAATACCTTTATATCCTGATGAAACCTTTCACCGTGTTCATCTGAAACCGCTCCAAGGTTTTCTTTAAAAAAATTGAGATGAGAGTGCAGAAAATGCAGCTTTAGTGACATCTTAACGCCAATATTTTTAAAACCGATTAGCATGCTTTCAATATTTTCTGCATAGTTTTGTGCTTTTGAGTTTCCAAGGAATTCTGATATAACCAGCTGCATAAAGTCAAATGCTGTCTTTTGCATATCCGACAGATGACCATAAAATTCTTCATCTTGTAATAATTTTCTTATATCGGGTCCAACGAGCATTCCTAGAAAAGGTAATTTACATTGAATGAAATAAATTATTTCTTAAAACCGTATGTTACCTTCTTTTAATTTTGCTGCAGATAATCTGGGGAAAATTGTTTGAATGCGTTTGAAAGCATTTGCTTGTGTATTTAAGCTTTTAATAAAATTTTTCACCACGCCCAACTTAATATGCAGCGGTGGAAGTATGACCTTATCTTTTGGGACAAGGGATTCATGGATTACATTTAAGTCACCAATAATATTTTCTTTACGTTCTTCGAAATATTTAATATGATAATGGCTGCTGGTAGCACGTGAATCCCATTTACAAAGAAAGCACATATATTTTGTGTATCCTGTTTGCATTCCAGTCAATATTGCTATCATTTTGAAGTCTGCGCATACTTCCCATTTATATTTATAGTATTCAATTTTATTTTAGAGATTTTAAAATATTTGCGTATGTTTCCTCCTTTTTTGTGGAATACGCAACCGGTATTGATGGATGCTGATTTCCATTGTGCAGTAAAACTGCTTTTAAGCTGTGTTTTGAACTATCTATAAATAGCCGCCAAGCGGAAGAGTCCAGTGGAAGCTTTATATATTTTAGAACCTCTTCAATACTGCAACAGTATACAAGTTCTTCTGATTTTTTAAAATAACTTTCCAGATCGGCGTGTCTTTTTCTTCGAAATGTAACTTTTACATCGGCTTTTATCAAATTCCTGTTTTTCAATCTGGAACATAATATTTCAGCTTTCTCTTTTGTTAGTCCTAAATCTCTTACAAGATCTTTAAAATAAGCTTGGTCTATCAAATTAGGACATATGTTTAAACCATCAAGAGGCAAGTAACTTATATCTGATATGTTTTCAACCGCCGCTGTTATTTCTGTATTGGCGACTGTCATATTGGCCGAAAATGTATGTGTAGGGGCCGAAAATGTATGTGTAGGCGGTTGAGGCACCGGAACACCTTCACAGCGCACTTCTGGTAAAATGACATTATTTGTTGCTTCGTATGTCATTGTCGTGTAGTGCCAATGGCTTCTACCAAATTTGTAATTTACGCAGAAATAGCATGTATCTGATTTGTGATCTTCAGGTTCAATCCATGTAATAGGCGCATAAAATGGCAGCGCCTTAGTACCGCCTTTGTACCAGGTCAAAAGACCACTTTCGCAAGTAGTACATTCGGTTTTTGGTATCCAAGCTTCAGATAAAAATCGTATTCCAAAGAAAAGAAAATATGGTTCTTCAATTGTAGGCAATATCTTTCTTCTGCTTTGATGGTGCGTAAAATGTCCACAAATAAAACAAAACCAATCTCTTAATTTGCAAACAGAATCCGCCATGCTTATTTAAGTTTTAATTTTCTTTTTTTATATTAATTTTAGTAAAAATCACACCCGATATGTACTGCTTAGGAGCTCAATTATGCTTGAATTTTTTCTTTTATTTTTTATTATTAATTTTAATAAATATTACACCCGATTTGTAAGTCACAGCTGACTAGACGCGAGAACTCAGTGTTTGGCCCGGCCGAACTTGACGCCGTTTTTACCTGTTTTGTATATGTTGGTGTATAATTTTACTAATTAAGCATAAAGAGCTTTATTTACAACAATGGTGTCTTTGGTGATCCCCACTGAAATTTTTCGGCAAACACTTTCGTAGAATATTTTAATCCTTAAATGTCCTTTTTTAAAGGATATTTTTTGATTTTCTCGAAAAAAGGGTCAAATTGACCCATAAAGAGACCAGTTAGAGGGTTAAGATCTTCCACAAAAATAATCCTCATACAATTCCACAATACAACTGTGACCATAAGAATTCTCTCAGACATTAACTTACAGCATTTTTTTCATAAAGTATAATGCTTGAAAATTTATGGAGTATTGATTCACAGATTACCAAATGTGCTATCATTTATGAACGCACTGTAGTCCAAATGTAAAGCTGCCTCACGAAATTCACTTAACCATTAAAATGAAATATATTTTAATTACAACTATTCTGTTAAGGTTTTAGAACCTCACAAATTTAGATCAAGATCGCACGGTTTTTGGACCTAGTCTCATCCTAAAATTTGGTTCTAACTTATTTCCTATGTTTACTAAAGACCTAATTCAGTATATGTAGGATGCATTTTATAATCAGTATATAAGTCTATGAAATTACTTATTAAGATTCCATTTATTATAATTCCATTTATTAACTAATTGAAGCTTCATTTATATAATTTATTGTTTTTTTCTTTTATATAAATTTATTACTTAACAGAAATTTATTACTATAACTGCTCGCGCTCAGTTGCATACAATTATTCCTCATTCCAACAATCCTACACAAAATAATTGTAAGACACAAAGAACGACAATTGTTTTTAATTCCTTATCATGTTTTAGTTCAATCTCGTCGCTCCCTTGTAATAGCATTAACACTAAAAAGGACTCTTTGTCAACTGTGACCTGTGCATGGAAAATTTATTACAGCATTACACAATGAACCCATAGATGAATGTACAAGAGTACAGAAAACATTAAAAAGAAAACCATGTCTGCATTCTTCTTAGTCAAACATATTGTGCACATACGGTTTTCGTGCAAAACTATATCATTAACATTTGTGTCACTTTACGACTTCCAGACAAAAATTACACCATTTAAATGTATATTTTTCCTCGAATTTCAATAGTGTGCACATTTCAATAGGTAGTTTAATTGAGTAATGTTTACAGATTAACAAGTCTGCATCATTAAGATGGCCTTATACGACATTTTTTTCTGCTTTCAAGTCATTTTTTTCCCACTGCAAAATGCTTACATGTTGTATGATCTCGTTGAAACAGCATATCAGCTGACTCATTCTCAACTAGAACATTTCTACCTGTCACAACAACAGCTGCTTTTGCCTTGTAAAATACCAATTTTAACAGACAGATGAGATTATAGATGGTTCTGAAAAGTGGCATGCCAGCAAAACACAGATGAATAGACTAGGAAATTGAAAGGGCCTTCTAATAAGGACAAATATTTTATTTAAGTCGAGAAGGGTTATTGTAAAAGATACATAGGAATGGAAACGAATGAGACGGGTGCAATAAAAAAGCAAAGCTCATCTAGTTCAGATGACCAGAACAAAAAAATGGAAAAGGTTTTCTAATTATGATTTTTTAGATGTGTAAACATCTAAGCGCTTAGGGGGGTAAAATCCAATTTCACAATACAATCACAAAAACAGCGTAAGGGAAAATTGGTGTGTGGTATATGTAAGTGTATTGGTGTATTTAGTAAGCAGAATCGCCGAGTTCGCTGTATGTTTAGCAAAATCATAAACCTTTTTCGTTAATTTTAAATATTCAAGTGTATATTTGCTATTGACCGCTAGGTGTGCTGTGAGTTTAACATATTCACAAACTTACAGTTGTTTTTTTTTTAATATTCAAGTATATATTTGCTATTGACAGAACCTTTTTAGTAAGCAGAACCGTCGAGTTCGCTGACTAGCAAAATCACAAATCTTTTTCGTTAATTTTAAATATTCAAGTGTACATTTGTTATTGACCTCTAGGTGTGCTGTGAGTTTAACATGTTCACAAACTTACAGAGTTGTTTTTTTTTTTTAAATATTCAAGTACATATTTGCTATTGACAGAACCTTTTTAGTAAGCAGAACCGCCGAGTTCGCTGACTGTTTAGCAAAATCACAAATCTTTTTCGTTAATTTTAAATATTCAAGTGTACATTTGTTATTGACCGCTAGGTGTGCTGTGAGTTTAACATGTTCACAAACTTACCGGGGTTTTTTTTTTTAAATATTCAAGTATATATTTGCTATTGACAGAACCTTTTTAGTAAGCAGAACCACCGAGTTCGCTGACTGTTTAGCAAAATCACAAATCTTTTTCGATAATTTTAAATATTCAAGTGTATATTTGTTATTGACCGCTAGGTGTGCTGTGAGTTTAACATGTTCACAAAGTTACAGAGTTGTTTTTTTTTTTAACTATTCAAGTACATATTTGCTATTGACAATTAATTTTTTTATTAACCAAAAGCTTAACTTTGTGCTAAAGGGGGTAAAAATCTATTTCACAATATAATCAGAAAAACAGAGTAAGACAAAAACGGTGTGAGGTGTGAGTGTGTTGGTGCAACGATTATGATATTTTCTGACTTGTTTTTCACTCTATTGTCTGCACTTAAAACATGTAAAAACTTCTTAATTTCATATTTTCTTTATAATTTTATTAAAACTGCTTAAAGTTCTTGAAGAAAAAAGCACAATAAACCTCTCTCGTAAACTTTTTCTCTTTTCACGTATTTTTTACTATTCCATTTGCCTACTTCCATAGATTTATTGTCGTCTTCATTTTACTTGACATTTAACACAGAGTTTAAATTCCATTATCTATTGTGAATAGCTGTCTGATACATTAAAAAGCTAAATACTAGGAAATCTTTGAAGAAGTCAACAATAAACTAAGGTTTTTTTGAATTACTACACCTTTTGCAATTGTATATCAGAAAACATCAATTGAATTTCAGAAAGTATCAATTGTGTTTCAGAAAACAATTATTGATTTTCAGAAAATATCAATTGAGTTTCTGAAAGTATCAATTGAATTTCAGAAAGTATCAATTGAATTTCAGAAAACATCAATTAATTTTCAGAAAATATCAATTGTGTTTCAGAAAATATCAATTGTATTTCAGAAAACAACAATTGATTTTCAGAAAGTATAAATTGAATTTTAGAAAACATCAATTGAATTTCAGAAAGTATCAATTGTGTTTCAGAAAACATCAATTGATTTTCAGAAAATATCAATTGTGTTTCAGAAAGTATCAATTGTATTTCAAAAAACAACAATTGATTTTCAGAAAGTGTTAATTGAATTTCAGAAAACATCAATTGATTTTCAGAAAACATCAATGATTTTCAGAAAGTATCAATTGTATTTCAGAAAACATCAAATGTATTTCAAAAATTATTTCAGAAAATATCAAATGTATTTCAGAAAACATCAAATGTATTTCAGAAAACATCAAATGTATTTCAGAAATTTTTAAATTTACTTCAGAAAATATGAATTGAATTTCAGAAAATATCAATTGAGTCTCAGAAATATAGTCAGAACGCTATATAAAAACATATTTTTTTAAGTATTACACTGAGTTTGTAATATTTCTTGAAAACTACATATCGTCACCTAAAATGCAAAAGGCCGTAACTAATATTTTTATTTTTTTACATGAGAAGCAAAAAACATTATAAAACAAAAACTACTTTAAACTTAATACACAAATTTTAGAATCAAGCTGAAGAATAAAGAAGGATTTTTATACCCTCCACACGTCAGTGGCAGAGGGTATATATAGGTTTGTCATTCCGTTTGTAACGCATCGAAAAACTAATTTCCGATCCCATAAAGTATATATATTCTTGATCCTTATCACAGCTCGAGTCGATATAGCGATGTCCGTCTGTCCGTCTGTCTGTTGAAATCACGCTCATTCACAAAAAAAGCCATCTAACTGAATAAGGCTACAATAATATCATTTGCCATAATTCCCAGCAGGTTGGTATTGAAAATGGGCTAAATCGGCCATCATCGTGATTAGAAACGAGCAAAAATATGTAGATACCTCTAAAAAAACATAAAACCCAGTGTGTTTGTTGTAACAGTTTAGTGGTTGAACATAATAATTGTACAACAACATAAAAAAATGCCACAAAAAAATTATGCATATATATTAACAATACCAAGAACACAATAACATACCTCTCGTTAGTACTATTGCCACATATATTTTTATCTTTATCCCGTTATAATAAAAAAAATCGCTAATATGAAAGAAAAAATGAAAACGAAAAATGGAAAATGGAAAATGAAAAATGGTAGATGAAAAATGAAACTTGAAAATGGAGAATGGAAAATGGAAAATGAAAAACAGAAAATGGAAAATGGAAAATGTAAAATGGAAAATGAAAAAAGGAAAATGAAAAATGGAATATGGAAAATGAAAAATGGAAAATTAAAAATGAAAAATAGAAAATGAAAAATGAAGAATGGAAAATGGAAAATGAAAAAGGGAAAATGAAAAACGGAAAATGGAAAATGAAAAATGTAAAATGGAAAATAGAAAATGAAATATGAAAAATGGACAATGAAAAATGGAAAATGGAAAATGAAAATTGCAAAATGAATAATGGAAAATGGAAAAAGAAAATAAAAATGCAAAATGGAAAATGAAAAATGAAATTCAAAAATGGAAAATGTAAATTGAAAATGGAAAATGAAAAATGAAAATTGAAAAATGAAAATTGAAAAATGGAAAATGGAAAATGAAAATTGAAAAATGAAAAATGGAAAATGAAAATTGAAAATTGAAAATTGAAAAATTAAAAATGGAAAATGAAAAATGGAAAACGAAAATTGAAGAATTAAATTTGAAAAATGAAAAATGGAAAATGGAAAACGCAAAATGGAAAATGGAAAATGGGAAATGGAAAATGAAAATTGAAAATTGAAAAATGGAAAATTAAAAATGAAAATTGAAAAATTAAAAATGGAAAATGAAAAATGGAAAATGAAAATTGAAAAATGGAAAATGCAAAATGGAAAATCCAAAATGAAAATCGAAAAATGGAAAATGAAAATTGAAAAATTGAAAAATGGAAAATGAAAAAATTAAAAATGTAAAATGGAAAATGAAAATTGAAAAATGGAAAATGGAAAATGAAAATTGAAAAATGAAAAACGGAAAATGGAAAGTGGAAAATGAAGTAAATAAATATAAGTTTAAATTTCTATATTGAGTTTCTTACCTGTTATTATTATGTATTTTTTTTTGTATTGAATGTAATGCAGATAAAAATAAAAAATAATTCAGATAAAAATATTTTAAAATTAGCTTACTTTTAATAATAATAATTTTTAGCCAAGAATCATTTGAATTTTGTTATTCGGAATTAATGTTTCAGTATCGGCAAAAGTTTTAAAGTGTAGTCGTACTCAACATTGGGTGTAATATAGAGTTTAAGACTCAGGTGGAGGGTATCAAAAAATTCGGCACAGCCGAATTTAACACTCTTACTTGTTATTTATGAAAACAAATTTATGGTAAAATACTAGTTTTTAAGTAAAAGGCCGTAACTATAATACAAAAAAACAATTTTAAACTTTTTGTTAGTTACGGTCTTTTGCATTTTAGGTGACGATATAAACGTGCACACAGAAAACAGATTCGTTGTTGCAACCGAATTTGTTGCCAACCGAATTGCGATAACGCTAATAACCGAATTTCGGGTTCACTATGATTACAATTCTATTGCCTTAACATTTAATATTTTTTCATAATAGGAAATTTGCTGATGTTATTAAATTTCTGTAGATACAATCGAAAATACAGTTGTTCCACTTTAGAACAATTCGGTTGGCGAATATTTTTTCTGTGTGTGTTTTTTTTTTTTCAAAATGATGACTTCAAAACTGGTCAAAATTCTATCCTGGTGTTTATATTGTAGCTGAATTAGAAATAGAGTCCTCATCTTCTTTCGATTATAAGTCCGCCCTTGGTAGTTTATTTTCCAGTGCATAACAAATAAGTCGAAATATTGCTAAAAATTTTCTGCGACTCCAAATCACTAACAGAAACAATAATAATTTTTCGATATTGTAGGGTAAACTACTTTTTAATTCTGAATTTCAATATATATTTTCTGAAATACATTTGATGTTTTCTGAAATACATTTGATACTTTCTCAAAATCAATTGATACTTTCTGAAATACAATTGGAAAAGTTGTAGGTGTTTACACATCTCCCCTGTGATCGGACTCACATTGATTTTTTTTTATTAAATCGAGTAGAGCAAGAGAATATGTTAATGGCATGTTATCCCTATAGACGAATATGAGAAGAATTCGTGGGCAGATACTGAGTGCTCCACTTACTTCACATCAGTTTAAGAACCATAAACGAAAGTCTAAAGGTGAGACTATGAAGAAATAGAAAGACATTTTATCGTTTTGTAACTATATAAAGGGTCGAATGGTAACACTTAGCTCATGTCTGATTTGACAGATAATTAGTTTTATCGTTCCGCTGAACGAATATGGTTGTGTATACGCTTGAACAACGCTGGGAAATATTGCGACATTACTTTGAAAATCATGGTAATGTTGCAGAACGTGTGAGAAAATTGCGTACGGATTTTGGAAGAAGAGAAGCACCGTGAGCTCCGTATGTTCGTTATCTTGTGAAAAAAGTGAAAGAAACTGGCATCCTCATCGATAAACCAAAGCGTGAAAAGCCAAAAATAGTGCGTACACCCGAGAATATTGCTGATGTGGCAGAAAGTGTGCGTGAAGCTCCATCAACATCAATTCACCGTCGTTCTCAAGAATTGAACATTTCGGAGGCATCAATGAGACGAATTTTGCATAAAGACCTTGGTATGACGCCATACAAAGTCCAATTGGTTCAGGAGTTGAAGCCAACTGACCATCCAGTGCGTTTTCGCTTCGCTAAGTGGGCCTCCGATCGACGTACAGAAGATGCCGATTTTGCCAAAAAAAAATCATCTTTTCAGATGAAGCTCATTTTGATCTTGGCGGGTATGTAAACAAGCAAAATTGTCGCATTTGGAGCACAGAAAACCCGCACGCATACATTGAAAAGCCGATACACCCAAAACGAGTCACTGTTTGGTCCAGAGGCATAATTGGGCCATTTTTCTTCGAAAATAAGCAAGGAGTGGCCGTTACAGTCACTGGCGATCGTTATCGGGCCATGTTGAACGAACTTTTGTTCACAAAAATTGAAGAGGAGGATATTGGCAACATTTGATTTCAATAGGACGGCGCTACGTGCCACACAGCCGAAGCTACACTCGATGTTTTGCGTCCTGTTTTTGAAGATCGCATTATCAGCCGCAGAGCTGATGTCGTTTGGTCACCTCGGAGCTGGGATTTGACACCGTTGGACTATTATTTGTGGGGTGCCCTCAAAGATAAGTGTTACGCCACCAAGCCAGAGACAATTGACGCTTTAAAGGACAATATTCGTGAAGCCATTGGTGAAATACAGCTGCACACAATCGATAATGTGCTTAAAAATTGGACCGATCGTGTAGGCTACTGCATGGCCAGCCGAGGCAGCCATTTGAATGAAATTATTTTCCATTATTAAACGGAAGGATTGTGCTTTGAAATCAAAAAAAAGAAATTTGAGATAATATTCAGTAGTTTTTTTTTATAGCATTTTCAAAAAAAAAAGAAGTTATTTGGCGGACCCTCTATAAAGGGTGGTTAAATTTTAAGAACCGATGTTGATTTTGAATAAAACAAATCATTTCTTTTTTTTATGGAACAAAATATCGGCCAAATGGCCGCCGTGACTTCGGCGGCACACCTCCATCCGATGGTCCAAATTTTCGATGATGCTGAGGCATAATTGAGGTTCTATGCCGTTCATGTGCCAAATTATCTCATCCTTTAGCTCTTGAATTGTTGCTGGCTTATCGACATACACCTTTTCTTTCAAATAACCCCAAAGAAAGAAGTCCAACGGGGTCAATTCACATGATCTTGGCGTCCTATTGACGTCGCCACCACGTGAGATAACACGGCCATTGAATTTGTCGCGCAAAAGAGCCATTGTTTCGTGCACATCCATATCTTCCAATTCGGGCCATAAAAAGTTCGTTATCATCTCACGATAGCGAACACCATTCACAGTAACTGCCTGACCGGCCTCATTTTGGAAAAAATACGACCCGATGATGCCACCAGCCCATAAACCGCACCAAACAGTCACTCTTTGTGGGTGCATTGGTTTTTCGACAATCACTCTTGGATTATCATTCGCCCAAATGCGGCAATTCTGCTTATTGACGAATCCACTGAGGTGAAAATGTGCCTCATCACTGAAGATGATTTTCTTCGAAAATTGATCATCCACTGTTTCCATTTCTTGCCACCATTCTGACCATTGACGACGTTTGGAATGGTCAAGAGGCTTTAGTTCTTGAGTCAATTCCACCTTGTAAGCGTGTAAATGCAAGTCTTTATGCATAATGTTCATCAACGACGAGCGTGAGAGGTGCAATTGTTGGGCACGACGACGAGTTGAGGTGGACTGCTCTTCAGCCACACTATCGCGAACAGCAGCAATATTTTCTGCAGTACGAGCTGTACGATCATGCACTGGTGTTTTCCTATAGACCCGGTTTGCTCAAATTTTTGCACGATTTTTCCGATTGTACGCACATTTGGACGATTAAATTGACCGAAAAAATCATGAAGTGCACGACATGCATTTTGATTTGCACGCCCATTTTCATAATAAGCCTGAATAACTTTAACGCGTTGCTCGATTGTGTATCTTTCCATGGTTCAAATTGAGTTAGTCTGAAATTTAGAAATGTCAAATGAAATGCAGAAAAAAACTTGACGTTTAGGTGTGGTTCACATTCAACATCGGCCCTTAAAATTTAACCACCCTTTATATATATATTTTTTTTTTTTGCCAATTTTCCACAATGCATTGTGTCTGCAGTAATAAGAACCTTAGTGTAATACACGACCATTCTTGACCGACCATAATTTCCAGACATAATCTACAAGTTTTTATTTATTTCTTTTACCATAAAACAACCAAAAGAACAAACCTTACAATACACTTGGCTATGATGAACGTATACATACTCGTTCATGTAACAAACTCCTTCGTCTTCTTTGTTGGCTGGCGATGATGTTTTGTGGCTTTTTTTTCTTTAGGTGTTTTTTTCCTTTTTTCTACATTTTATTTAGATTTTTCCATCGTTGTTGTTATTTCTTTGTACCAGTTGCTTGTGTTTATTATTTACTTGACTCAGCATTCGCTACAACATTATGATGTTGGTTGGTTGACTGTAAAAACCAACAACGTTTTCAAAACAATTCCATACAGAAGAAAATAAAGAAAAAAAAAAATATTATACTAAAAACCAACCAAGCAACAAACAGTTGTTAAGTAAAACAGTACAAATTGTGACGTTCTCGAGTGCAGTTCTTTATTTAATACGCAAGTGAAAAAATGTAAGTTAATAACTAGCGAAAAAATTTATTTCGTGATTTTTTTTCGACTGCAGTTAGCTAAAATAATAAAAAGCAATACAAATTTGTGATACAATCTCATGACTTTGCGAAAGAAAAGTGGTAATTAAGTTTCAATTGTTTTTAATTTGTTACATCATAATTTATTCAGTTAAAAGAAGAACCGAACGTTGTTCGACAAGCGAAAAGGATCCAAACTTGGTAAGAAACTGATTTCGATTTGTATTTAGTGTTGTTTAATCGGGAAAATTTTAAGAGATAAATCAAAGGTACAAAAAACAAGTAAGAAAAGTATAGACGGTCTAGACAGACTATACGATACCCTATGTAAAGGCACAGACATTTTCTCTTAGGTCCAACTAATTGGATATAGAAAATAAGCATAAACCAAATTTGAGTGGCATTGTTATTAATTTGTTTGCCTTCGTATATGAAAAAAGATCGAAAAATGGACCATGTATGGTAAGGTCACTTATTTTTTGCAAAGATATATACAAACCAAATTTGAGAACATTTTGTATAATAATTTTGTTTTTTTTTTTGATAGATTTAAGTGGCGGTTATAACAAAGAATTGTCCAATGGGGTTTATTTTTGGACTAGTGTTCAATGGATGCAATAAACACACACAAACAATAATAATTTGGATCTTATCACAATTAAACTCGATCTCATAGGTGTCATTTCTGTGGGACTAGATCAGAACACCGATTTTCACCAAATTCATCAAAATATATTCATATTTGTGACCTGTACTTTGATTACAAGGGTTATATGATCATACAGACGGAAACAAAGTGATTCTAAATCGAACGGTATATTAAAAGATAGTTCTATAGGTCAAATATTTTTGGTAGTTACAAAGATAAATATACCCTAACCACATAATGATATCTATAATATTAATAGGCTAGGCGATTACTTGTGACCGATGTTTTGTTCTACCGTTTTATCCCGATTTTGACCAATCGTATATAATTTGAAAGGTATTTCTTTTTAGCCGTTTTGCAGATTTACAGATTTTTAAATTTTTTTCTTTATTTTGAGTAAATTGCATTTAAAGTTGCTACTTACAGATACATAAAATTATACATATGCTATGTGTGTTTTATTAAACTTGTTAATGTGTTTGTTAATGAGCTTGTTATCTTCATTCACAATAATAATAAACCATAAAAGTGTTGGTGTGTGAATTGGATAAGTTGAAAAATAAAGCTGCCTAGAAATTGCACTGCTAGTAGCGTACTAAAACGGAGAAATCTGAGGTTATATTGGCTGTTTTTGCGGTTAACCGGTTTGATATCAAAATTAACGTAATACGAAAATTTGCTACTAAGTACTAGCTCTAGTTTCCACCTGTCGGTCAGCACAAATTTACAAGATAAGAATTTTAGTTTTACCAGACGATTTTAAGTCCAAAATGGTATAAACCAAATTTTAGTACAATTGTCTTGCAATTTAAAGATGATATTTTAAAGATGATATAGGATTTGATTATTATATGGGGACAAGGACTGAAAATTACCAGGTCGTAACCATGTATCGTAAGTGACCTTTCACATAAATATGTATTCGTATTCGAAACCAGCGATCCTCGAACTTTTTGAGTAAAGTACCCTTTAGTTATATATTTGATTTTTAAGTGTTCCAGTAAAATTTTAAATATATACATGTAATTAAAACATTAATTTTGACAGCTAACAACTTGTTTTTATTATAAATACAATAGGTGCCATTACATTGGAAACTTTTACGAAATTCTAAATTTGCCAATTTTTTTTTTTATATTTTTTTTTTGCGAAATCACTCTTTGGTATGTTCTCTATCGAAAGAAGACAAATTTGTTAAAAAAAATTTGTTAAAAATTAGATCAACGAAAAAAAAGTAGTTTTTTTTAGTGATGCCAAAACATTGGAGTTGTATTTTTCAAAGTTTTAATCTTATCTGTGTATTAAGACGTGAAGGTAAATCTTTCAACGGATTTTTTAGCAAAATGCGCGTACGGAGGAGTGTGAAATTTGGCATACGGATAGATCGCATGTAGGAGAAGTGCAGAATGATAAAATGTATGTATAATATGTGTTAAAAATATATGAAATAAAATAAAATAAAATATTTATAATAAATAATTTTATAAGAGCCTAAAGTTAAGCTAATCAATTTTAGCCAATTCACAATGCACGGCCTGTGTATTTATTATTTAATCGAATTTCATTACAATTGTATATTACTGCTGGTCTTAAGTAAAAGAAAACTTCTGAGAAATATTCCATGAATAAGTACATAATTTTAAAAATGATCAAAATATAACGTGAAAGGGGTACGGAGAGGGTTTTAAAAATGTCCAAAAATGCTACCTAAAAAGGTCATTAACAATCTGAAACTAAAAGTATGTGCTCGAACAATTTCCCCACGAGCAATTGAGGCTGATCTTTGTTGACATCGTCCTGTGCAGGAACCACTGACATCAATGAAAATGTGTCTGACTCACATAACTTCTGCTAAAGAACACATGAACTTTGTTTTCTTTCAGATAAGTCGTAAGTTTAATTTAAAAGGCCATGACAGAAGAAAGGGAAAAAGACTATACCAAAATTATGTTTGGTGGTGGTAATATAATGCTATGGGATTGGTTTCCGGACCAAGGAATGGGTTCAATTCATATAGTTAAATATACTCTAACTGGAATTGGATACAAGTAAATTCTAATTAACGTAATGTATCCATACGAGGAGGAAAATATACCCCTGATCTGAAAGTTCCAACACGACAATGACCCAAAACACAACTCCAAAATACTAACCGAATGGCTACAATCTAATGCAGTTAGAGTTTTTGGAATGGCCAGCCCAATCACCAGATCTTAATCTCATAGAAAATCTATGGGTAAATTGTATGTAGATCGAAAAATACGGACTCGAAATTATACAAACAAGACAGATCTCGTAGTGGTAGTTATTTCAGAGTGACAAAAAATTTCAATATATATCTTAAACAATTTAATTGACTCCATGGCTCGGCACTCTGAAACAGTACTAGAAAATAATGGATACCCTACAAAATATTAAAACCAAAAATAGAGGGAACGTTTTCAATTATTGTATACTAAAGGTTTCCAATGTTTTGCCAACAGCATCTATTATATTAATAGGCTAGGCGATTTCTTGTGACCGATATTCTGTTTTACCGTTTTATCCCGATTTTGATCAAACGTATATTATTTGAAAGGTATTTCTTTTTTCCTTTATTTTGAGGAAATGCAATTAAAGTTGCTACTAACACATACATAAAATAAAATTATACAATGCTATGTGTGTGTTTATTAAATTTGTTAATGTGTTTGTAATAAAAATGAGTTTGTTTTTTGCGGTGATTTGTGAATTGGCTATAATTGATTAGCATACCTTTAGGGTATTTATTTAATGAAAAAATAAAATTTCCTAGAATTTGCACTCGAATTTCGAGGGCTGGAATCTGCTAGTATAAATGAATACTTTTAAGTTTTGTTATTTTTGTCTGAAGTTAAGCTATTGTATGTAAATATTTTTTCAAATAATTAAAATATAATTTTTGTATTAATAAAAGTTTTTAATTTTATGATCCAACTTTTTAGTATTCATCGATCAAGTCGTCAAAAATATATTTTGTTAAAAGTTTCCATTGTGTTATCACTCACTGTTATATTATAATACAAAACAAAAAATTAATGACTCTAATGTGCCTAAGTGGCTGCTACTAAAACGATATAATTTTCGGGATTCAATCTATTTCTCCTTTTATTTCTTAATTTCGTTAACACTGAAAATCGAATGGAAAACGATCTCTGAGGACGGCATTTCTTTGGTTTTTTGCTAAAACGTTAAAACATCTTCTTCCATTTTCAATGTGATATCCATAGAAAGCTCCATTCGTTTCCTCCTCATAATAGCTGAAATTTGTTGTGTTGTATTCCTCTCCATCCATAGTAGGAAAATTTTGGTCGAAGATTAATTCTAAATTTGTTATTGTATTTTTAAAACTTTCAGTTAAAGTAATTTCGTTTTTTGTACAAAGTCAATAAACTGTGAAAATTATGTATAACTAGCTGAACCTGGTGTACTTCGCTACCCCTCATCGTTATAAAATAAAAAAAAATATTATACATTAACAAAATATTATTTATTTAATTTAGAATTAATTATTGCAATGTTTTAGGATGTACAATATTTTTAGTTTGTCCATCTGGAGCATAAACATATAAGTCGGTGGGTTTCCCTACACGTGAGCATTCAACATAAAGCTGGATTTGCTAAATTTAAGCCGCAAACTTGAAGAGATTGACCTTGAGCTTTCTTAACAGTCATCGCAAACGCTAATCGAACAGGAAACTGTAATCGTTTGAAGTCGAATGGTAAATCAGTTGGGATCATTGGAATGCGTGGCAAAAGTACATCTGTTCCTTTATATTTTACTGTTATAATGGTCGCTTCTATTAAATTATTAGCATTTTTTTACTGCAAGTCGAGTGCCATTGCAAAGCCGTGGTGGATCGATATTGCGCAGTAAAATAATGGGCACTCCAATTTTGAGTTGTAGCACATGTGGTGGAAAGCCTGGCACATCAATAATCGAATATAAAAAATTGGGTGTAGTGAGTGAAAGTTTCACACTGGGAAAGTTTAAGGAAGAATGGTGTACAGGTCTGGCTTCATACAAATCGGAAACGCATGGAATGTATACCTATTTAAGAAAACACCTTATTAAGCAAATCAATCTATGCCAAATATTGAGTTATATGGGCGTGGCATCGCCCCCTTTTCCACTAACAACTTTATATAGTCAAGGGCTTAATAGAAGTTATTATGGATTTTAATTTTTCTAAAAAGGGCGTGGTCCCGCCCAGTTTTTTTGTAGTACAACTTCTATTAATTTCAATACGATATATACCAAATATCATCGCCGTAGGTTAATAAATGGCCGAGATATGACGATTTTAAATTTTGGGTTATATGGGCGGGACCACGCCCCTTTGCCAACTAAAACCTTTATATAGTTAAGGACTTAGTATTTCGCAAAAATATCCTTTTGTGAAAATTTCATGACGATCCTTCCAGTAGTTTAGAAGATATTACGATTTTTTATTTTTCTAAAAAGGGGCGTGGTCCCGCCCACTTTTCTTCTGGTATGTATTTCTATTCATGCCAATACCATATGTACCAAATATGACCGCTGTAGGTCAAAAAATTCCCGAGATATGACGATTTAAAGTTTTGGGTTATATGGGCGTGGCACCGCCCCTTTGTCCAATCAAAAATTTATATGGGCTATTATTCCTTCCAGAGTCGCAGTAACACGCTTTGAAAATTTCAGGATGATCGGTTCAGGGGTCATATACATATTTATATATATAGATTGAAAGCAGATTAATTATAATTTAAGGTAAAATGGGGCGAAAAAGGGGGATTTGGTAATAAAAAAATGTATGGCTACCTTACCTGTAGATAAAAAGTTTATAAAACTTTAGGTAAATACATGTTACAAAAAAAGTATTTTGTATAGCAAACATTGTTGGTGGTATAAGTAAGTATCTGAATTAAAAAAAGGGGGCGGTGAAGTGGGCGTGGTTCATAGTTATATGGCGACGTTAACAGTATTAAGAGCAATATACTACCAAATAAAAAAAAATCCGTTGGAAGGAACAAATTTGTACAGAGAACAAAAAGTTTAAAACTTTCAAACAAAATTTGGCGTGAAAAGGGGTGTGAAAGGGGGCGTGGCATAAGAAATGTTTATTTCTTCCTCGCCTGGTGTATAATGTGTATACAATTTGAAGCAAATCTGTTAAAAACTATATGGGAGCAATTACATAATTTTAAAAAAGTGGGCGTAAAAGTGGGCGTGGTCGAAAAAAGTACCCTATTAATCATGCTAGAGTCCCAGTTAAATGTTGTGAAAATTTCAGGAAGATCGGTCCAGAGGTTTGGTTTCCTATAAGGTACAAACAAACAAACAAATAAACAAATAAACAAACACACATTCCATTTTATATATATAGATAAATTTCTCTGCTAAAACAATATTTGTTTCTTGAAAGCATTAACTTTATCACATGTTCTGAATATATTTGAAAAATAGCGTCAAAAGTCAATTTAATACTTTTCCATCTGAGAACCAACGAATCCCAGTATGAACCAATGATGTAGTGAATTCGGATACCAAATCAAGTCATAACACTTCATAAATTCTCCAATTCAGCGATCTTGCTTTTATTAAGTTAACTATTGTAATTATTTTAAAATTTCATTTATTTGCTTTGCAGCTAATACTTCGCGCATTGTATTCGAGATTTAGGTGCACTTTTACGAACTAACATAGATGCTGCATCCTTTGTGCGTTCTTTGATATAGCGGTCAATTCATGAAGCTGTAATGTTTTTTCATTATTATTTTTTCGTTAACTTGTTTCATATCATATCTGCCATATCAGAAATTCTTCGTTTATAGTATTAGTATTGATCGAAACTGGTATTGCTTTTATTATATCAAATACTTTTAATCGAACATAATATCTGGATTTAGATTAGATTTTCAGTAATTGTATGTGGCTTCCTTGATTTTGCCACTAAGTGCGTAATATCAAAAGATGTTTGTAAACTTTTTTGTGATAATTTAGTAAACGTTTTCATTGAAAGACTGGAAATTTCGAATTTTCTCTGAAAAAAATCAAGCGTTTTATTTTTTAATTCAGGATTTTTTGTATGCAAATGTATTTTTAATAACGATCACTAACTATGTGGTCAGGGTATGATGAGTTTGTGCTAATGTTTATAACTACCAAAAATATTTGACCTAGAATCATCTTTTATTATACCGATCGGCACAGAATCAATTCTTAAATCGATTTAGCAATGTCCGTCCGTCCGTCTGTGTGTCCATGCAAAACTTGTAATCAAACAGTTCGCAAATATGAATATATTTTGATTATAAAGTTTTAATCACGCACACATACATTCACATACATTATAATAGCTTAAACATAAGTGTCAGATTTAGCTGGCTCAGCAGTTTACAGCCTAGTTCGCAAATATGCATATATTTTGATTATAAAGTTTAATTCACGCACACATACATTATAATAACTTAAACATAAGCGTGGGATTTAGCTGGCTCAGCAGTTTACATGCTAGCCAGCTATAGTGAGTGTGGACAAATAACTCAACGGAATGTGAGTATATAGTTACATGCAGAAGGCATGGTAACTATGACTAGTCAAACACACTACATGATGAAATTTGGTATATCTCATTCAGACTTAGCTATAACGATTGTGAGACCTGGTTTAAGGAGCTTAAAATATAAACAAATATATTATTTCTAATTTTTTTTACCGGTATTCAGTGATTGTGAGTTCTCTTGAGTGCTCTTTACACAAAAGTGAATTAAAAAAAATCATGTAATTAAAGATTTTTTTATGGCACTTTTTTAAATTCAAACAGAAAGCGTGATCTATGTATCACTTATAGCAATCAACTGCAGGGGCTATGCTAATATAAAATATTTATTATTTATTATTTCAACCGGTTAATTTTTAATTTTTCGTTTTTTATTTTCCATTTTTCGTTTTTAATTTTTAATTTTTATTTTTATTTTTTTTTAATTTTTCGTTTTTCGTTTTTCATTTTTTACTTTTCACTTTTTATATTTTATTTTTCATTTCTCATTTTTAATTTTTTTCACTTTTCGGTTTTAAATTTTCATTTTTCATTTTTTATTTTTCGTTTTTAAATTCTCATTTTTCATTTTTTATTTTTAATTTTTAATTTTTTAATTTTTAGTTTTTTATTTTTCATTTTTCGTATTTCATTTTTCATTTTTTATTTTTCATTTTTTATTTTTAATTTTTTATTTTTCATTTTTACATTTTTCATTTTTCGTTTTACATTTTTCGTTTTCTATTTTTCATTTTCCATTTTTCGTTTTTCATTTTTAATTTTTTATTTTTATTTTTATTTTTTATTTTTAATTTTTTTTTAATTTTTCGTTTTTCTTTTTTCATTTTTTACTTTTCACTTTTTATTTTTTCTTTTTAATTTTTTATTTTTCATTTCTCATTTTTAATTTTTTTAATTTTTCGTTTTTAAATTTTCATTTTTCATTTTTCGTTTTTAAATTTTCATTTTTCATTTTTTATTTTTAATTTTTTAATTTTTAGTTTTTTATTTATCATTTTTCATTTTTCGTTTTTCATTTTTCTCTTTTTATTTTTCATTTTTAATTTTTCATTTGTATTTTTCATTTTTTATTTTTCATTTTTAATTTTTTATTTTTCATTTTTCATTTTTCGTTTTTCATTTTTCTCTTTTTATTTTTCATTTTTAATTTTTTATTTTTAATTTTTCATTTGTATTTTTCATTTTTTATTTTTCATTTTTAATTTTTTATTTTTTTTCATTTTCAAACAGGTTATTACATATAATAATTTTTCACCAATACAAACATAAGTCACACCGATTTTGTCTTACGGCTCACATGTTACGCTATTTTTGTGATTGTATTGTGAAATATAAATTTACCCCCCTGCGCGTATAGATGTTTACACATAAAAAACAGACTTTCCTAAATTTCAATTTCAATTTATTGATCCCAAAAATATTCCTATAAAAATTAACAATAAAATAAACAAAACTTAAAAGATAGAATTCCTTACATACAAATCGTATTTATCAAGAATTATTATGCGTTAAGAAAAGAAAAAATGTTTATATATTTATAAATAATAACATGTTTATGTAAATAATACTTAAGAAAAAATTCATCAAAAAATGGGGGGATAATGTATCATTGTCATAATTAATTTTGTACAAAAGAAATCTTACAAACTAAGGAAACAAAAAAAAAAAAAAAAAAAAAAATAAATAATAATAAATTAAGTAGAATGTATCAACTAACATTAGGTATAAATTGCGATGTATTATAAACTGTGTTATTTATATCTAGGAATTAAATCTTCTGTGATATAATAAAGCCTTTGAATTATTAAAAACTGCATTATTGTCATCTAAAAATTTTAAGTGTAGTGGAGAATAATATCTTTCAACTAGAGGAAATATAAAGATATTAATCTTTTCCATATATTTAGAAATAAGAACATTCTCAATATTATTACAGCCATCTAAAAACTTAAGACCAAAGTTAATCAAAAAGTTGTCAATCCTTTTCATTTTGCATTTTTTATAAAAGTTTCTATTAGAAACTTTTTTAATTGAACCATCATTTTATATTTTTTAGTCCGGAATATATTTTTAAAATTTTGCGTTCAAAAATTCTCAATCTTTCCATTTGATGAGACGAAACTCAGAACTAAATTGGATAAGCATATGATAACATAGGACGTATAATTTGTTTATAGCAATTTAATTTTATGTTAGTCTTGACCATTTTATATCGCCTAAGAAATTTACAATAAGAAAAAATGCTTTTTGTGCTTTCTCCAATATGTAATCAATATATGTATTAAAAATAAACGATTCTTGAAAAAATATATTAGGGATATAATATTTTCGCCCTCAGGAGGTTCAGGGATATCTGCTAAGACTTTCCTAAAAAGTACTTTTATATTGATGGTTTTACAATGACTACAATCGGATAGAAGCTTCTATCGGCCATAGGACGAACGCTATTGAAATTGGTGAAAATTCGTGCATGTTCGGGCCTAGTTCCCATGCAAATGACACCTATGAGATCGATTTAAATTGCCTTAAGATCCAAATTATCATATAGATCTCAGCCAAATTAGGTTTGTGTGTGTTTATTACATTCATTAATTAGTAGTCCCAAAATAATGCTTCCCGATCTTCACTTAAACCTATCACAAACAAAAATATTACATAGATTTTTCTTAAATTACCAAATTACTACCAAATATGATCAGGATCAGTCCATTTTTCGACATAGTCCCCACATAAATATATGTAGCATCTGATCTGAAGGCAAAAAAATTAATAAAAATTCCACTCATAATTGGTTTATGCTTATTTTCTATACCCAATTAGTTAGATCTAAGACCAGTTCTCTAAACACATTGTATAGGGTATCGCATAGTCGTTCTGGACCGACTATAATTTTCTTACTTTTTTTTAATTTGGTTCTTCAAAATTTTTTTCGTGTTGTTCTTCGTTCATTCTTTAGGACCTTTCTTATTTAATTGGATCAGAAATCGGTCCAATGCTATTTAGAAGGTTACAGAAACATTTTAAATGTACATGATTCTGAACGTTAAACTCACTTGGTCGAGTATCGTAGAGGAAAGGACTAAGAAGACGTTATGTGCCTTACATTTGGCATATGATGGAATCTCAAACCGCAGATCATCCACTGGATGTATTGTGCGATAATTAGACCTATTCTGACATATGGTAATCTGGTGTGGCGGAAAGCTATGAACGTAGGGGCCAAACTTTCTAGATTTGTGAAGGCACGAGCCACGACACGACAGGCGGGCGGGACTGGCAGTCATATAAGCTCTTGGGGACACAGCATAATCTTACGGACAGTGGGCGGGACACAAATTGATCCAAATTTTACAGTCCAAATACCGACTAGGGAAGACTGGTCCGCAGACTCTTTCATAGACAGGACTGCTATCTCAGTGTATATCGACGGTTAGAGGATGGAAGACGGTACAGGGTCAGGGGTCTACTCTGAGGAACTTGACATTCGGGTATATCGTAGAATCCCTGATAAATATAGCAATGGGGCGGATGGCCGAACGTATAGGTGTCACGAGAGCTGACTTCTGTAGGAGCTGATTGGATGTGGACGAGGAGAAGTCAGTGCAACATTTGCTGTGTGAATGTCCAGGACTGAAGGAGCGACGCCTCAGATATCTAGGGTAAACTGGGCTGCATAGTAGATGATCGACCTTGCGGACTTCTTGAGGGAATCTGGCGGGTTCAGGAGGGACGCATAGCGGAGGTACCACGCCCACTTATGTGATCCCGCCCGTTTCAGGCATATCTATCTACTAACATTAATAGTAGGTGACCTCATACAAATTTGCAAAGCTCTTCATATCATAGTACTCAATATATATATTAAAAATGTTCTTTGTATGGGAGGTGCCACGCCCACTCAAAATATTTAAAAAATTATAGCCTATAGCACTTCCCATATCCGTAGTACGACTCTGTGAAAATTTCAGGAAGATAAGATCAGCAGTTACGCAGATTACCTCCTATCTACAAACACACATTACCTCTTTATTGTATTAAGTACGAGCTGTTTTTGCCCGGTCTTGCCCGGGATCCAAAGGCCTTTGACTTGAAATGAGGTTCACTATGCTTACCAGGCGCTGAGTACTTAGTGCCCAATCAACAAATTCCTAAAAAAAAAAAATTAACTTTCTCCCCAAAAATTTGTATGGGATTGGGGAAATTGTTCATAATGAAAAAATCCCCAATGTTTACGTTCTTTGGGGGAGTAAATTAATTTTTTATTTAAATTTAAAATTTTTTGATTTTTTAATTTAGAAGTTTTTCTAAATCACGATACATCAAAAATACTTCAAAAATAAGCTGCGAAACTGCTTGAAGTTTGTTTATTTTGTAAACATCAAATATAACGGAATCTTTTGCAAATTAAAGGAATCAGAAGTTTTAAAAATTGAATTAATTCATTCAATAAATGATCATCATTGAGCCGAGACGTCAAATTTATAGAAGTTTCAGAAATGGAAAATGAAAGCGACGTTTAAAATTGTGCCGCAAAGTTGTTTTAAGCAACTGCTTATAGTATATGTATGGCCTATTTTGATCAACAGGTAATTATTGGACATACGTAGATAAAATTCATCGTAAGACTTTTTACTGAGCTGTGTTCCGTGAGCGAGTCGCGTCCGCATCCGCGAGTTTGGCAGCTACACCTGTGCTGCCACGCAGTTAGCGTCAACTTATTTTAATCGCCAAAATACATATTTTGGATCATTCCGATATTTTAGCTGAGCTTTGTTCGCGAGCGCGTCGTTTCCGCGTCCGCGAGCCGCTTCCACGCGTTTGGCAACCACACCAGTGCTGCCGCGTAGTTGTGGTCAACTTATTGTAATTGCCAAATCATATTTTTCAGATCATTCCGATATTTTAGCTAAGCTCTGTTCCGCGAGCCGCTTCCGCGCGTTTGGCAACCACACCAGTGCTGCCGCGCAGTTGTCGTCAACTTCTTTTAATCGCCAAAATATATTTTTCAGATCATTCCGATATTTTGGCTAAGCGCACCGAAATGATGCTATTGAAAAGAATAGAGATATTAAATAAATTTGTTGTAGGACAGATATTGAGAGCAGTATGGGCATTTTGTTCATTTCTTTCGGGGACATTTTTTTTAAGTTTGGGGAATTTGTTCATCGTGAAGCTATTCCCCAATTTTTTGGGGAGTAAGCTCATTTTTTTTTTTTTGGGGAATTTATTCATTGGGGACTAAGTACTTGGCGCCTGCTTACCATTACAACTAACTATGTTTATGTATGGTGTATTTTGAGTGTATGATGTCTAAAAGTTACGCATTTTAGTTATTCTAGAGCTTTGTGATATACAACATTTCTGGTTTTTCCTTTTGGTGCATATACCGAAATATTATACTCTGGAGCAGGCGACATAAAATTGTCTATGAGAAAAACAGTCGTTGAAGGAGTTTCAGATTCCCTGAATTCAGCTTGTCTTAGCCGCTGGATTTCTAGACGCACTTGGGTAGATTCAGGCATTTCCGCTTCTCTTAACAAAGCTTGCTGAGCTGCGAGCGCGTCGAAACGATGCTATTGAAAAGAATACAGATTTTAAATGCGTATATTGCGGGACAGATATTGAGATCAGTATGCAAATTTTCACTTAACAAAATTCATTTAAAAAAAAATATGAAAAAATTTTAGAAGGAATTTGGGGAGTAAGTCAATTTTTTAATCTCGTTTTTTAAAAAAATGGGTAATATGTTCATTTCTTTTGGGGACCTTTTTTCAAATTTGGGAAATTTGTCCATCGTAAAGTTATTCCCGTGTGTACCAAATTTCAGAGAAATCCGTTGAAAAATTCAAATTTGTATAGCGAACAAATGTACCAAAAAACAGAAAAAGTGAGTTTCATAAAAAAGTGGGCGTAAAGGTAGGCGTGGCCAGAAAGATATATAATCTGCCCTTCGCTGGAGTACAGAGATTACGTGTACCAAATTTCAGAGAAAGACGTTTGTATACCAGTCAAATAAAGACACAAATAAATGGAAAAAATAAAATAAATTTTATATACATAGAAGTAGGCGTAAAATCAGGCGTGGCCGGTAAGAAGCAATTGGCGACCTAGCCTGGAGTACGGAGATTGTACGTACCAAATTTCAGAGAAATCCGTTAAAAAATAAAAAAATATACCAAAAAAAAAAAAAAAAAAACAGATAATGATCGGTATACAAAAAGTGGGCGTAAAAGTAGTCGTGGCCGGTAAGAATCATATGGCGACCTTTCCCGGAGTACAGAGATCGTGCGTACCAAATTTTAGGAAATCCGTTGAAAAATAAAAACATTTATAGCAAACAAATATAACAAAAAACAGAAAATGAATTTTGTATAAAAAGTGGGCGTAAAAGTAGGAGTGGCCGTATGAATCAGATGGTGACCTTGCCTGGAGTACAAAGATTATGCTTACCAAATTTCAGAAAAATCCGTTGGAAAATAAAAATTTGCATAGCGAACAAATATACCAAAAAAAAAAACAGAAAATAAATTGTATACAAAAAGTGGGCGTAAAAGTAGGCGTGGCTGGTAAGAATCATATGGCGGCCTTTCCCGGAGTACAGAGATCTTGTGTACCAAATTTCAGAGAAATCCGTTGAAAAATAAAATTTTTATAGCGGTCAAACAAACAAACAAACAGAAAATGAATTTTATATAACTATATAGATAGATAATGAAATCTTAAATAGTATTTATTTTTATTCGAAAGGATTCATATATAATTCACTAAATCGAATCCGTTACAAACAGAATTATCAATTTATCATTCATTTAAGAAAACTGTTGGTGGGTTTCTTTATAAATTAAAGCTAGTTACTAGACTAAAGAAATAAAAATGCTTTTAAAAATAACTGGAGGACCCCTGCTGCTCCAATACCAAAATTTGCCAAGAGAAGTTAACGTACAGTAATGCCAAAATATGCCAAGAGAAGTTAACGTACAGTAAAAGTAAAGTTGATTGTCCACGCATAACTTTCCTCAAACCCAACGAATTTGCCAAGAGAAGTTAACGTACAGTAATGCCAAAATATGCCAAGATAAGTTAACGTACAGTAAAAGTAAAGTTGATTATCCACGCATAACTTTCCTCAAACCCAACGAAATTAAGCAGTTAATAGCTCAAAAGAAGGAGCTTGATCCACTGAGTGTTCAACAGCCTACGGTAATTAGATCTCTAGTTATAGAGGTTTGAGAGAAGAAAAATATTGAAAAAAATCTTGAATGCAAAGTTTATTCATAAATTCTTTTAATATATAAGATTATAATATATAATTATATAATAATACGTCGACTTGCGACAATTCACACTTATGCTCTTTGCATTGGACTTATGTATATACCAAGCTTCGATGCTGAAGACTAAATAACTTTTAGTTATTGGGATTTCTTTTAATATTGTTTAACGAAGATAAATATTCAATATTGATTTTTGTGTTTTGATTTTATATGCTAAATATTTACCATTAAAATTTCAATACAATAAAATCGCGGATTTGCAAAGAACTTTAACTATTGCATTAAAATTTTTCATTTTTATTTATTTTTTTATTGTTCGTGTAAAAATAAAATCACGGTAAACAAACACTTCTTCGGCTGATTACAAAAATTTTTTTTGGTGTAAAGAAATAAAAATTAATATTTAACATTTAAGATTTAACCAACATTTGATATATTTATATAGTGTTTCTATGCATACACACAGTGGCAACGTTTTAAATAGCATGTTTTATAAAAAAAAAAAAAAAAAAAAATACGAACGCACCTAATTTTTTTTACTACTTTAAGACCATTTTATATTTTTGTTAACCACGACTTACTTTTATTTTAATTTTTCCGGAACCACTTACTCATTTGATCGACAAATTAAATAATACACATTAGTTAAACTTAATAATCCTGTTATTTCCTTTAAAAAATAGTGAAATTAAATTAACTTTAATTAGTTAATTCAACTAGTACTTTTTTTTTTTTTGGAAAACATTCATTTGTAATAACGGCAGTGCATCGACGCTGCATTGAAGATATTAATATCCGACATCTTTCCAGGAGTATGCCTTTTGGATTTCTTCTCATAATTGATTTAAATTCGTAGCTTTAGTACGGTCAATACTTATGTTTACGTCGCACAGTGGCGTCATTTGTGTTTTTTCGTTGCAAAAATCATAACTTTTGAACCAAATAAGATAATCAAAAAATTTAAAAAGCATATGTTAGATAATTGATCAAGCTATGAAATGAGGGTTTTAGGTGTCACTTATAGGTTAGCAACCTTGAAATTTATGGAAAAATCAATTTTATGGGAAGTAAATAAAATGTTTTTAAAACTCTTTCTTTTAACTCATACTCTCTGTCTGTCCGTCGTGGGTGGACCCCATTCCCCCTCATCCAATTGATCTGAAACTTAGCCCATAGTCTTGTTGTGACTAAAGATTTTTTTTGGGGTAGTCACGCACAGTCACGGGGTGATCTAAATGTCATTTACCCTCATCCGATCGTTCTGAAACTTAGTCCATACACTTGCTGTGAAAAAAAGATTAACTTTGACTTAGTCACGCACAGTCACGCATGGTCACGCGCAGTCACGTAGTGATGTAAACCCATTTCCCCTTATCCGATCGATCTGAAACTTGGTCAATAGACTTGCTGTGAAAAAATACAAAGTTTGACATAGTCACGCACAGTGACGCATAGTCACGCACAGTCACGGAGTGATATAAATGTCATTTTCCTTCATCCGATCGATCTGAAACTTGGTCCATACACGTGCTGTGGAAAAAAGATTAACTTTGACTTAGTCACGCACAGTCACGCATGGTCACGCGCAGTCACGTAGTGATCTAAAACCCATTTCCCCTTATCCGATCGATCTGAAACTTGGTCGATAGACTTGCTGTGAAGAAAGATTAACTTTGACATAGTCACGCACAGTCACGCAAAGTCACGCACAGTCACGTAGTGATGTAAAACCCATTTCCCCTTATCCGATCGATCTGAAACTTGGTCAATAGACTTGCTGTGAAAAAATACTAAGTTTGACATAGTCACGCACAGTGACGCATAGTCACGCACAGTCACGGAGTGATATAAATGTCATTTTCCTTCATCCGATCGATCTGAAACTTGGTCCATACACGTGCTGTGGAAAAAAGATTAACTTTGACTTAGTCACGCACAGTCACGCATGGTCACGCGCAGTCACATAGTGATCTAAAACCCATTTCCCCCTATCCGATCGATCTGAAACTTGGTCTTGCTGTGAAAAAAGATTAACTTTAACATAGTCGCGCAAAGGCACGCAGTCACATTATTTTTATGGGTTAGATTATTTAAATTTTTGATTTTTTATGTTTATTTTTAAAGGCTTTTATGATTTAAAATTATTCCAGAAAAGATAAAAAAAATATTTTTTTTAAATTTATTTTTCGATTTTTTTTTTTTAAATATTGCTCACAATCCGTAAAAGAAGGTATATCTAACTATAATTATTTGTTAACCCTTTTCGTGACTTTAGATGCCGCAGTGATGAAATAAGTGGATCGGAAGATGCTGCTAACATGTTGAAGAGGTCCTCATTTTGTCTCACCCTTGATGATTTGAAAGTGTTCAGAAATCTATATTTTTTTAAAACATTTATTTAGACACTCCTGTGTGCTTCTTCAGAAAGCTCTCCAATTGGCAAAAGTCTGATTATATCAATTATATCTTTGCCAAGCGACAATATTTTACGAACCGTAGGATATAGTTCTGCTAAAAGTGATGCAGTTTTCCAAGCATATTCTCCAGATTTTTCAGAATCAACTTTTTCCTTGCAGTTTAAAACATTCAAGATCGTTCCCAATATCTTAACGATTTGATTGTTTATTCCAGTGATTCGAGTTACAGCCTCATCATTTTCAAAAAATCTTCTTGAAGTGTTTCCATCGTTTGAGTTTCCGTATAGGTACTTGGGGAATAACAATAAGAATGGGTTTTCACGGTTATATGTCATAAATTGTATCTGCACCTGAATTTAGGGAGCAGAATTTGACAGAGGGTCTCAGGTAAGCAGTAAAGAATGAAAAACAAAAATCATATATCTTAACAATAACGATCGAAACAATAACAATAAGAATGGGTTTTCACGGTTATATGTCCTAAATTGCGCAATAATGCATGCAACACATTTCTGGGACCATGTCTTATTTCAAAATTTTACCACTAGCAAAAAATGAAGCCAGGGCGGGCAGCTGGAAATTTTAGCATTAGGTAAAGGAATAATCAAATAACTTATTTTGGAAATATGGCAAATATAGAAATTTATAGTTTTTTATTATTTTCCATCAAAGTTGAGAAATATTGAAAGAATGGATAGTTGGTAAATATCGATTTACATGGACAAACACTAAGCAAACAGTACCATTTTTTTTATTCTTTTCTTAATAAATAGATCTATCAATAAAATTAAAATGAATTTCGATCCGTTACCTAATTTTGGAGATATTGCATCTGAAAGCGGAGCACATTACCTGAAAATGGTCTCGTTTTTTGAACAGTGAAAATCAGTCAACTTTTTTATTTTTATTCAATATTTTTTAGGGGAACATGAAATTTTTGATTTTTGCAACCTCACTTGTTCTACAGGCATCACTGTGCGTCGCTCCACAGATTATCGATCGGATTTAGATGCGGAGTTTGGGCGGGCCATTGTACAAGATCAATTTTGTTGTCACTAAGTTATTTTGTACAGGGATTGCAGTATGTTTAGGATCGTTATCTAATTCTAATTCCATTTAAGTGGCATTTCTTCCTATACATAAGGCATCATAACATTTGCTAAAAATTTTATGCAGATTACTTGATCCACAGTGCCCTTTATACACGTAATTGGACCCACTCCACACAAGGAGAAGCTTCTCCATGTTTCACTGTTTTTAATGTGTGTGCTAGGGTCACCGCAAGGTGATGAGTCTGCAGATTTTATGATAGTCAAAGTTTGAGCACGATTGGATCATGTTAACACGTGCCGCTGGGGGGCTCAAAATTAAAAAAAAAAAAAATATTTAATTATGTTCTCATGAAGTATGAGTCAAATCATAGGAAATATTGTTCTATGTAATATATATTCTACATATTTGTTGTTACTTATACTGGAACAGAGCTATAACAGCCTTTTTCATAAAAAAAGTGACGAGGAAATTCTACTAAGGAATTTGCAGAATTTGAAATTAATTGTTATGGAATAAAATGACAATGGTTGTTTTATAACATATTAACATGTATTTTAATAAAAAAAAAAGAGAGTGACATTGTATTCTTTGGCGTCTTTAAGAATTACACAATAATGAATACTTTATTCTAAAGGTTTGTTCAAAGTGTGTTTAGAAACATCAGAATACAGCCTTCGGCATTTGTGTGCTACTTTTAAAACATATTTGTTGCTGCTTCTCATCTTTGGTGAGAAGGTTATTAAAGTCTGTAATTAGTGACTTCACAATACGCTGAAATCTGCCTTAATATGGAAATCTGCCTTAATATGGAAACGCTCAAAGAAATTACTGGTCACATTGGTAATTAAATGAGATAACCGTCATTAAACTGAGGTCATCGAAACTTGGGATTTACAATTCATGAATCTTCTGTCTCGGTTTCACTCAGAGTTAGGACTTTGTTCGCCATTTCCGATTTTTGTTCGTCTGATATTCAGGTATCAAAGAATACGAGAGCTACCAATTCTGCATTGAAATACCACAGACGGTTTGAGAACTTCTCCAGAGCTTTCTTAGAAATATCCATGTCAATCTCCTGATAGTCCAACAAATATCGCAAGAGGTCAAAGTCGTGCTTGGGAGACGAGTGTGATTTGTGGGCATTGAACCAATCTTTGCAATACACTCTACCTTTGAGGTGTACTCTTTCAATTTTTTCTTTGCAAAATCCGACTGTTTATTCTTATCCTTTTGTACATTTCTCCATTGTGCGTGAAGTTTCTCTAATTAAGTAATAGAATTTTTCACATGTTTTGTAGGAATCCAAGCTTTTTCTCAGATTGAACTTCACAGTACCCAATTTGTAGAGGGTAATTTACAACTGATTATATGGTGAAGCAGCAAAAAAATAAATAAATAAAATATACATTACAACAATATTTGTTTCGGGAATTAAGTGTAAAAATAACAAAGGAAAATAAATAACATTAATTAACTTCAATCTAAAGTTACTTGAATATTATCAATTGTATCATGATATTTATAATGATGATGAGCCTGCTATAGCTCGATTCGACTAGAAGTAAGAATAATTATACATAATTAATAATTATATACAGAATATAAGTTAGTCGCAATAATGGCTAATGGCTACAAAACTAAAAAAAAAACCCGTTTTTTAACTTTGAGCCCCCAATTTACAGATTTTTAAATTTCTTCCTTTATTTTGAGTAAATTGCATTTAAAATTGCTACTAACACATACATAAAATTATACATATGCTATATGTGTGTTTATTAAATTTGTTAATGTGTTTGTTAATGAGTTTGTTTTCTTAATTCACAATAATAATGAACCAAAAAGTGTTGGTTTGTGAATTGGCTAAGTTGAAAAATGAAGTTGCCTAGAAATTGCACTCGAATTTCCAGCGCTGGTATCGGCTAGTTATAATTAAAACAAGTAAGAGTGTTAAATTCGGCTGTGCCGAATCTTTGATACCCTCCACCTCGGTTTGAGTCTTGATAATTAATGTAAATGAAAAAGTAAACAATTTGTTAATCTTAATACCAAATTATTTCAGCAAATTCTTTGGGTTGGTTTTCGTCTTTTCTATTTTTTCGGATTTATTTCGGTGTTTGCTTTTTGGTCATCGTGGTTGCTGATCAGCATGTATTTTGGTTATATAGGTACCTATATGCATGCGTTTCCGGTTATATGACATAACTTCTCTTTTAATTTAGTTTTTGCTAATTAAATAGCTCGCCCTAACTTCCTTTGCAAAGGTAATGGTTGTGTAGTGTGGCTATATGCATTAAATCGTGCTAATTGGAGATGGCTGTATAGTTTCTTTTAACTGGCGAAATATTTTTTCATTGCTGTCATATAGGTCGGATGTAGTAACAAATAATAACCAAAAAAAAAGCTCTCTCAACTTTTTTATTAAAACATTGCCATATTTGGAAAACATAGAGAATAAATTTATAATAATAAATATTCAAATTAGGGATGCCAAACGCAAAAAACTAAATGTCCCAAACATTTTAAATAAAATAATTTGTTATCTATATTTTCTGAAAAACTTCAAATTTTTATGCAAAAAAAATTGTGAAAATTTCTATATAAATAACATTCTCATCAAATTGCGTTTATTTATGTAACAGTTTTTATGTTCGCAATTCTTAAATATCATTTGACGTGTTCTAAAATTCATTGAATTTAAATTAATGTTTTCTGTAGTGTGATTCTGTAAATTTCAACGATCCGACAATCGCAAAATATATCGACAGCTATTGTTGTTTGCACTAAGGATTAAGTGATTCACTAAGTACATACATACATCTTAACGACAGTCGACCAATCTATTTTTCTATTTATTTAAATTGTAAATGAGTGGCATCTCTGTCAAAATAAGCGAAAAACACAAAGAATAGAAAAAAACAAATTACTTCGTGTTTGACAGGATGATTTTATGTTGTTGTTTAATATCTTTATTTTTTTTACTAATATTTCTATGTATTTATTTGAAAATGAAATAATGAATTGAATATGCTATTTAATTTTTTTATTTATATAAAAAAGTTTTTTAATTAAAGCCAAATATTTTCACTATTTTATGATTTTTATTTATGTATGACGACATTGCAACCTAAAAAATTAAGTTTTTATCGATTGAATAAACAACACAAAAATGGTTGTCGTTTAGATAACAACAACAGCTGACTTTAACAATAGCTGACTTTAATAATAGCGAATATCGTTTAAAAATTTTACTGATAATTTTGCTATTTTATTTTTTTTAACGATTCGACTATCGTTAAAAGAAGTTACTGAATCGCGGTACTGAAAGCTATTAATTTCTCCTGAATGTGAATATTTTTTTTAAATGTAAAAATTTTTTAAATGTAAACACAGCTATTGGTGTTTTTATACCCTATACCACTATGTGGTTTGGGTATAATGACTTTGTGCTGCTGTTTGTAACAACCAAAAATATTTGACCTAGACCCATCTTTAATTATACCGATCGAATCAGAATCACTTTCTGAGTTGATTTGACAATGTCCGTCCGTCCGTCCGTCCGTCCGTCCGTCTGTGTGTCCATGTAAAGCTTGTAATCAAACTGCAGGTCGCAAATATGAATATATTTTGACGAAATTTGATATATATGCTTTTATCGGCCATGGGATGAACGCTATTGAAATTGGTGAGAATCGGTCCATGTTCAGACCTAGCCCCCATACAAATTACCCATATGAAATCGACATAAATTGCCATAAGATCCAAATTGTCATATAGATCTTACTCAAATTGGGTTTGTATGCGTTCATTACATCCACTAGTGAGTAGTCCAAAAATGATCCCTTTGACCCCATATAGAGCTGCTTCCCGATCTTCACTTAAATCTATTAAAAAACAAAAATATTGCACTGATTCTTCTCAAATTTTGTTTGTACACATTTTTACAAAATACAAGAGACTTTACCAAACATGATCAGGATCGGTCCATTTTTGGACCTAGTCCCTTTATAGATATAGCATCCGATATGAACTTTTTCATATCTGCAGCCAAAAAAATTAATAAAAATCCCACTCAAATTTGGTTTTTGCTTATTTTCAATGTCCAGTTAGTTGGGCCTAAGAGATAGGGTTTCTAAACGCATGGTATAGGGTATCGTATAGTCGGTCTAGACCAACTATAATTTTCTTACTTGTTTTTTTTGGAATTTCAATTTGTGTTTAACGAATAAAATTTATTTATTAAAGATGCAATTGATGTCTTCTAAATTTAAAATTATAATTTCCGACGTTTTGATATGATTTTCTGAAATTCAATTAATTGTAATTTATAATTGGAAATTTTTAATTCTAGTTTTTAGAATTGATATTTTCTTAAATTTGAATGGAAAATTTAAAAAGTGCAATTTTGTATTTATGTGAATAATAATGCCTTAGTAATTATAAAAAATTTTTAAAAATTAGATGTAATCGCAATCAGATATTTTGTAGGTAAAGCAGAATAATAATTCTATATAACTAGTAGAACTGTTTTGAAAGCAAAAAACTCATTGATGAACTCGGTAACTCTATTTTGTAAAGACAACATAGTTAATATGCCAAACTTATGTTCATATTTGTAAAAGAATAATGAAAAAACGTATGAAATAAAAGACCAGCCCGTGTATACTCTTAACATTGTTCTGTATGATATCTAGTTGAAAATATTAACATTCATGTTTAAATAGAAATAACTATTGCAAAGCTAATTAAACACGACTTAAAATATAACTGAACTCGAACCTGTTTATTGTATATGTTCTGTGTTGTTTTTCATTACACGTACCAGAACATGAACTTCAAATAAAGCAACACTCAAAAATGTGTGCTTTATGTGTGATTGAAACAAAAAGTATGTGATACAAAAATGTTCGTGTAAATAACGAAATATTAAAACGAACACAGTCATGGTTGTGTTGGGCACCGAAGAAAATTTAAAAACAAACATAATTGGTATGAAAATAAAAATATGTGTGTGTTGGTCTAAGTTATGTTTGTTTACATATATGTACGAGTTTTTTATTCAGTGTGTGTTTTTTTCTGAACTCTGCTCAAAACACGAAATTTCGACTTAAGCCATTATTATTTATTGCCACAGATATTATTACCAAACGACCACAAAAACAACAAGTCCAGCTATGACAACAACACAACATTTAATAACAACAAGAACAATATAGAAACATCATATTTTTCATTTTTTTTTACTTTTTCAGAGATTTTCCTGAACCTGTTCCACCGATTTTAATGATTTTTGAAACAGAAATCTTCCCATGAATTTGGTGAATCATTCTCGTGACAAGAACAACATAGAAAATTAAATTTTTCAAAACTTTTTTTAGTTCTTCATTCAAATCTCGGGCCCTAATCGACCGATTTGGACGATTTTAAATAGCAAACTTTTCAGGATGTTAGTGAATCATTTTTTATGTCAACGAGCACCCTAGCTGCCCGATTGATGCCGTCATCGTGATTTCCACAGACGGACAGACGGACATCGCTACATCAACTCCGGTTGTTATAAGGATCACAAATATATATATTTTATGGGGTCCAAACTTTTTTTTTTGTAATTATTACAAACGGAATGACAAACTTATATATACCCTCTGCACACTGGAGTGGAGGGTATAAATTACAATAAATCTTAAGTCTAAAGCACTAGCAACTTTGGCTTTCGGCATATGGTTATAAAAAATGGTATTATGATAAGTTTCAATTACTTGAAACTTTTTACAAATGAAGGTATTGTATCAGTTCATATGTTTTAATTATATTGTCCACTGAAGGACATTTTAGTAGGTCTATAATATTGGCTGTTTTGCATGTTCTTAAACGGATATTCTGGCATTCTGATAAAAGGTGCGTTATGGTTAAAGTTGCGCTAATGATGAAGGATCTGCTGTGTGTCAACATTCGAAAGTTTATCCAATTTCTTAATCTCCCCCATATAAAATAGGATTTTTCAAGGGTTTCAAAATAGGCATTTTTTTGATCAGTGATCTCATCGTTGAAGCTAAACCTCTTTCCACCGAGCCATTTCTTTATGTTTGGATATAGAATATAGTCACTTGGGGCTAAATCCTGGGAATATGGCGGATGAGGTAGCAATTCGTAGCCCATTGTGCGCCCGTGCACTGTCTTGATGAGAAATCATTTTCAATGTCTAAAACTTAACTGATCATTCAAAATCGAAATAACAGAGCCATATGATGATATGCCGATGGCATCAACTTTCACTCTCCGCCCGGCCAATACTTACCAAAAATTATTGTTATAAGCCCCAATATAGGCCCCAAAGTCAGTTTACAATATGAAAAAATTTAGTTTTCATAGCTGATCAACTGTATTCTAATTCTTCATCTTATAACAGTCTGTTTAATCAACAATCTATTGTCTATTGTTAAAAGTGTTTTTGCATTTTATTTATTTAAACTCGTTCATTGCTTTTTTTCTTTTTGTTTAATTAACTGCGTAAGTTTTAATATTGTAATAATTTTTTTGTTCATGTTAAAGCGTCAAGCAGTCTTTTAGCTTTGATTATATATATATTGTTGTTTTTGGCAAAATGTCAAAGAACTTTGTTGATTTTTCTTTTGGTATTGTTGATAATTTTTTATGGCATGCTTGGTTTCCTTTAATTTGTTTTATTCATTAGTCAGCCCCGCTAGCGCCAGCTGCAGTTGCTGTAAATTGGTAAAGAAAGCTGTTATTAAACTAACATTTATCAACGACATCTTCATTACGTTTCAATTACACTGAAATTGTCTACTACTTACTGTTTATTGTTCCTTTTTAAAGCATTAATTAATAACAAGTAAATAATTCATTTTTTTTAGTTCAACGAACCACTACTTTATACGAGTTTTCTGTTTTGTTTTTGCTGCTAGATTTTAAGGATTCTTGGGAGTAGTTTATTATTTGTTCTCTTAATCTTAGAACTGAGATGTTGTGGTAAATGAACTCGTCTTTTCCCAAAACCAACAATTTAATCGTGAGAAATTAATAAGTTGTTTATAAGCAAATTTTCGGGAACCGCAAGTAATGATTATTCTTGTTATTTCACGCTAAAGAAAAGGCACAAAGAATAAGTGCAAAAACGTATTGACAACAGCAAAATTATTCTTTATAGAGCGAATATGTGAAAACGGCCTAAAATTGTTTTCTTAATTTTTAAACAAAAACTCAATGTTCAATCATTATCTTTTGTATTCAATTGATTACTAAGAAAATAATAATTTTTTTAGTATTATTATAAACTATTTAATTGGGTTCATAAGCCCATGCCATCTTACAGCATTACAGAGTCTGTGTAGACCGTAATTAATATCAGTGGTTTTCTGGAATAACCGCATATGTCCATTTTTGTCAGTTTTGAGTTAACGATGCCAAATACATTAATTTTTAACGCTCTTTACATGTGTTAATTTTTTTTTTAAATATTGACCATTTCTGCGTTTCTTTAAATAACGACGTAACTTAAATGTTTATTAAATTAATTTGCAGCACTATCGACGTATGTCAACCTAAAAAAAAAAAACTCAAAATAATTTTGGATTATTTTTCAGTTTAAAACCACTTATAAAAACTTTTGTGTTTATTTCTGTTATTTTTTGTCACTATTATTCTTGATACGTTGTTATATTCTCATCCTAAGTCCCGTTAACTTTTTGTTGACCAACAAAAAAATCAATTTTTCAAGCAACAACTTATGTCTACATGGGTGGCTGCATTAAACGACGTTTGTCGACATAAATTATTTTATATGTACACACTTTAAGTGTTATTGTTTTCGTCCTTCTCTAAGATCTATTCCTCTGAAAATTTTTGACTCAAAATTTTATATAAAGTATTTATTGCCCATATCTACAGGACTGTTAAATTAAAAGCTCTAAAAATTTTATATCGAGCCCATAATTTCAAATACAGTATAAACTCGATTATCGCAACTAATAGAAATTCGGGTAGTTGCATAAGCGCGGTTGTTGCGCAAACCGAGTTAAAAAATTTGTATGTATATTACCCTCACTCTGATGTATTTTTGAAATCATTTTTATTTGTACAGTACAAGCTCGGTATTCGCGACTACCCATTATCGCGACGGCCCGGTTATCGCGACGGCTTAATTTTTAACATTGCAGGTTCTATAATCGCGACAGTTGACGAAAAAAAGGGTTCTATTTTCGCGACTTTTATCTGTTTTTTTAAATTTGTTTACAATGTCTATAACCAAAAAAGGGAAATCCCAGTCTTTTGGTATATCAACCTTTTTGGATGATTTTGGTCTTCAATTTTGTCAGTTCATTCGTGTCATTTGTTGTGTAAATACATCTCTTAATATGGGAAAAGTTCAACATATTTTAAAGCCAACGATTTCTCAAAAATTAGAGATTTTAAAAAAATTTAAAAGTGGAGATTCCGTAAATTCAATTTGCGTAAATTACAAGTTGCACAAGTCTTCGGTTTACCGCATTATAAAGCAAGAAAATTCATTAAAAAAATTCGTACGTACAACAGAAAGTGGTCCTGGCAAACGTTGCACCTTAAAGAAAGCTGAGTACCCAAGAATGGAAAAAATGCTTTATAAGTGGTTTATAAAACAAAGGGAAAAAAATGTTCCAATGTCAGCAGAGATTTTACGAGCAAAAGCCAGTCATTTGTATTCCAAAATTTATCAAACCAATTCAGGATTCAATGCCAGTGAAGGATGGTTGAACAAATTTAAGCGACGACATGGAATTAGATTTTTAAAAATTACGGGTGAGAAATTGTCTTCGAAACCTCATCTTATTGATCCATTTGTGAAAGAGTTTAAGGATTACGTTGATGAGCATGGGTTGACTCTTCACCAAATCTACAATGCCGACGAATCCGGTTTGTATTATAGGATGCTTCCAAATCACACTCTTGTCACATGTAATGAGAAAACGGCTCCCGGAAGAAAAATATGTAAAGAGCGAATAACTTTTTTGCCCTGTTCAAATGCGAGTGGCACAGACAAACTGAAATTGATGGTTGTTGGAAAATCGAAAAACCCACGCGCCTTTAAATGCTTTCTCAATAATCCTGTAATATACAAGTCCAGTAATAACGCCTGGATGACATCATTTTTATTCAAGGACTGGTTCCATCACGAATTTGTTCCCCACGTAAGTTAATTTTTACCAATTAGTAAAAGTAAGTTGTTCTTAAGTAAACATTTTTTAGGTACGAGAATTTTTGGTTTCAAAAGGTCTCCCGCAAAAAGGAGTTTTGCTTTTAGATAACGCGACGTGCCACCCAGTTGAGGAACTAAAAAGTGATGACGGTTCAATTATAGCAATGAATCTACCACCCAATTGTACTGCACTTATTCAACCATTAGATCAACACGTTATCAACTTGGTCAAATTAAATTATAAAAAACAACTGCTCACCCACTTGCTTGGCGAGAAGGAAACAAATTTGGAGCTCAAACTAAAAAACTTTCATCTCAAAAATGCAGTTCAGATTCTAGCTACGTCCTGGGATAAAATATCAGTGTCCAATTTCCAAAAATCCTGGAAAGCCTTGCTCGAATTCGGTAGTGAATGGAGTGAAGAGGATAACATGCCCTTAAATATCACTAGTCAACAGTCAAAATGTACTCGGGATGCGATAATTTTTTCTGTGTAGATAACCTTGACATGAGCTCGAAAAACGCAATAAAAAATTTTTTTTTCGTTTGGTTTTTTTTTTTTTTTTTTTTTTTTAAATTTTAAAAATTTTTTTTTGGTTAATTTGTTTCGTCCGGCATAACTCGGGAACCACTAGCCCGATTTAATTGAATTAAATTGTAAAAAATTTAAAATTACAATTCCCTTAATCTGTTTATATATTGTTTTCCTATACAAGCAACAGTTTCCAAGTTAAAAATGAATATATAAAGGAAAAAACTTATTTTTGCCTAAAAATTTAAATTTTTTTTTTTTTTTAAATCCATAAAAAATCCCAAATGAAAAAAAATTTCAAATCTTATTACTTTTACGTAAAGATACATAACCTATGAGCAAAATAAGAGAAAGATCATGAAAATCGATGCACGCGTTTCGCTTTTATTCGCAATTGAGTAAAGGTATGAATTTAAAAAATTTGCTCGACATATGCACAACTTTGTCTATGGTAAGGTTTTTTCTTTTTTTTTATGATTCTCAGAATTAACAAAACGGAATAAACAAAGGGTTATTTAATTTTTATGATTGCGTAAGCAAAGTAATAAACGGTAATAAATGTGCGTGAACAATTAAAAGGAAAAAAGGAAAGGGGACTTTTTTACTTATTTGGGTTTTCCGGTGACTACCTGTATGATTTTTTTACATAAATGCAACCCACATTTATTCGGAAAATTTAAGACTCACACATGGTGAAACAGGTATGTAGCCACCGTAAAAAAATATACACCCATTTATAAGTACCTGTCAGTAAAATACTAAACAATACACAGTACAAATAGGTCTTCATTGATCGATTTTACTCATTCAACAAGTGTCGACGAACGCGATAGTTAAAATGAGCAAACGTTCGCGAGTATTTGAATGCAATACCAATCCAAGTAATTTTTGTTACATGTGCGGAGAATACGTTTGTGGAAAAAACAAGCGTTATTTTTCACCTAAATTGAGAGATTCATTTGAAGAGAGCTTCAATTTAAAGGTCTCAAACATAGATGAGCGGTGGACACCAAGTGCTCTATGTCCAAGGTGCTACGTACAGCTAAGTGACTCAAGGTAAGTGTAGATTACGAAATTCAAGAACATATATAACTTATTATTGCAATTCTTTCAGACGACAGCCGAGAATCATCATGCCAATGCTTTGGAGAGCTCCGCTTTGCCATGCAACAGATTGCTACTTCTGTCTTAGCAAAAAAACAGGCGTGGGAAAAAATATACGATGGACTTACGCTGCTGTTTCAACAGTGAATTTTCCAGTGCCATTTTCCAAAGAACCAGTGGACCCGCAACCGCCCGTTTCAAGATGGGCATCTAATAATGAGGCGATACATCCATCATCAGATCCGGAGACAGTAGGAACCACATCAGAATGCGAGTCAACATATACATTGCATGGAGGTCAACGCTTATGTTCCCAAGCAGAACTGAACGATTGGGTTAGAGAATTGAAACTCTCCAAGGAAGATGCAGAGTTGCATGCATCGCGCATGAAACAGTTCGGTTTCTTGGCTCCTATGTGAAACACGATTGGAAAGTTTGTGCCGACCTTAAGGTTATCGGTATCCTTTGTGGATTACAAGGTGGATTCACAAAGTACTGTTGTTTTCTCTGCCTTTGGGACAGCCGCGATCGTCAACATCATTACACCAGGAGGAGTTGGACAGAAAGAGTTAACTTCATCCCCGGCAGCGACAACGTGAAATATACACCACTCATAAAAAAGGAAAATGTTTTTCTCCCACCTCTTCGCATAAAGCTCGGACTCATAAAAAACTTCGTGAAAGCTATCAACAAAGATGGCGAAGCGTTCGCCTATTTAAAAACCATTTTTCCTCACCTTTCATCGGCAAAGATTAAGGAAGGCGTTTTCGACGGTCCGCAAATTAAAAAGTTGTTGCAAGACCAACAGTTTGAACACATTTTATCACCAAATGAAGCTGCAGCTTGGAACTCATTTCGGCAAATTGTTTCCGGATTTCTTGGAAACAACAAAAGCTCAAATTACAGAGAGATCGTCGAACAACTACTCCAAAATTATAAAAAAATTGGAGCAAATATGTCGCTTAAGATACATTTTCTACACTCGCACTTGGACTTCTTTCCGGACAACCTGGGCGATGTGAGTGACGAGCATGGTGAGCGTTTTCATCAGCAAATGAAAGAAATTGAGCACCGATACCAAGGATTTTGGAACGAAGCTATGATGGGGGACTATATCTGGTTCCTAATAAGAGAAACAGACCCACAACAATATAAAAGAAAGACAAAAGCACATAATTATTTTTAATTTGAAGGTTTTTATTTTTGTGTTTAGATATTTTTTTTTAAAACTTTTTTATAATTAATTAATGTTGATATCCTTAGGATAATTTCTTGTACATATATCGAATTGTTTTTTAATTTAAAGTCATATATTTTTGTCACCCAACAAATTTTAATTTTTTTTGTAATAAAAAAGAAAAAACCTTACCATAGACAAAGTTGTGCATATGTCGAGCAAATTTTTTAAATTCATACCTTTACTCAATTGCGAATAAAAGCGAAACGCGTGCATCGATTTTCATGATCTTTCTCTTATTTTGCTCATAGGTTATGTATCTTTACGTAAAAGTAATAAGATTTGACATTTTTTTTCATTTGGGATTTTTTATGGATTTTTAAAAAAAAAAAAATTTAAATCTTTAGGCAAAAATAAGTTTTTTCCTTTATATATTCATTTTTAACTTGGAAACTGTTGCTTGTATAGGAAAACAATATATAAACAGATTAAGGGAATTGTAATTTTAAATTTTCAATTAAATCGGGCTAGTGGTTCCCGAGTTATGCATGACGAAACAAATTAACCAAAAAAAAATTTTTAAAATTTAAAAAAAAAAAAAAAAAAAAAAACCAAACGAAAAAAAATTTTTTATTGCGTTTTTCGAGCTCATGTCAAGGTTATCTACACAGAAAAAATTATCGCATCCGGAGTACATGAAATTTTTTTCATTTTGTTGAGTAGTGTATTTTACAAAATATAATTCAGGAAGAAAACGAAGATCTTTCAACTATTGGTACACTTGTAGCTCAAGTTGGTACGGAAAACCTGTTCACGAATGCTGACATAAACAACTGGATTCAAGAAGAATTTCATGTGGGAAGTAATGAGGAGCAACTGGAATTATCAGATACGGAATCCGAGGATATATACGAAAGTGGTCATGAAGAAAACAAAATTAAAGTGGACGATGCTATAACATCGATAAACATATGCATACAATGGGCTTTAGAAAATGATAAGCCGACAACAGCACTATATGAACTACGTGATTCAGCTGTTATTTTAAAAAATAATTTGCCAAAAAGCAACTCAAAATCTCCAATTTCTTTAAAAATGTTTAAAATATATCAATAAAAACAATTCTAATTTTTAAAATTACATAAAATTTTTCAATAAAATTTTGGGTTCTGTTTGCGCGAAAATTCGTTTTTCGCGACAGGTCTGGTTTTTAATTAGTCGCGAAAATCGAGCTTGTACTGTATTAATAAAAACTGTTAATTTAGTAGATTTTTAAACGTTTTATTAAAAAAAGAAACTTAAAAAATTCATACTACTTCATATTCCTATGTACATACATACATACTTATTCTGTTAGGAGATCGAATGAAAACAAAAATATACTAACTTTATACCAAAATATGTATATAAAGTGGAAAGATAATTTGTATTTACTTTTTAAAAAAATCACATATTTTTGATTGTTTTTTTTTTTTTTTTTGATTGATATGTGTCCCGCACAGCATTTTCACGATGATTTTGAAGCATAAGAACATCCGTAAGATCCATTCCATTTTCTTCAGCCCATTGAATGCAATTGTTATATGACTCAATAGCAGTCTGGTGGTTAATTCTTGAATGTTTTGGAATTTCAACAACATTGTCATCTGAACTATCTATTTCTTGGACTTCATCTACATCTTCATTATAAAAATTTGAGCCGTTTTCAACGTTTTCAAATACCCATTCATAAATTTCAACATTAGAAATTATTTCTTCTGGCATAATTTCTCGAAAATAGTCTGAGACAGACAGCATCAACGCATTTTCTCTGATGGTTTCTGCTTTTATTACACTAAGTGGTAAATTATCTTCATCTGTCCAGTTATTCTTAGGATACCTAATCTTTTTCCAGCACATCTTTATAATATCCGAAGGCAATTGATCTCATGCATTTGCAAGAAGACAAACTGCATCACGTAGGAAAAAGCTTTGATTTTTCTTCAATATTTGAGCCTTTACTTCCAATTAAATGTGCTAAGAGGCTTTTCTTATAGTACAACTATAGTACAAAACACACGACTGTTATAAAACCATCGTCACTTTTTAACTCGCCATCTTTTGGATAGCATGGTGCATTATCCAGTAGCAATAACGCCGTCTTTTGAAGACCTTTGGATTGAAGAAATGACCTGACCTAAAAATAAAAATTTATTTTCTATTTTTTTCAATTTGATTTTTAATGTATACGTACCTCAGGAACAAACGTATCATGAAACCATTGCTCAAACAGAGCTAACGTCATCCATGCATTTTTGTTAGGATTATAGATAACAGGATTGTTTTCTAAACCTTTGAAAGCTCGAGGTTTTAATGATTTACCGATGACAAACGTTTTAACTTTGTGCAAACCAGATGCGTTGGATGGAGCAGGCTAAAAATGTTATGCGTTTCTTGATAACTTTTCGACCCGCTGCAGATGACTCATTAAAGCCTACAAGTGTTCTATTTGGCATTATTTTATGAAATAATCCAGACTCATCTGCATAATAGATTTGGTCCGGTGTTAGATTAAGCTCTAATACATTGTCATGAAACTTTTGTAAAAATGGCTCAATAAGTGTTGGTTTATTTGAGAGCTTTTCTCCACAAATTTTAAGCATCCGAGTACCATGACGATTTTTAAAATTTGAACACCATCCGTTGCTTGCATGGAATTACCAGGTTTTTCTTGAATTTTTTCATGCAGCTGAATGGCCTTCGACTTTATGATCCCTGCAGAAACTGGCAAATTTCGTTCTCTTTGTTTTAAAAACCATTTATATAGGGCTTTTTCCATTCTTGGATTTTCACAGGCTCTAATTACTGCTCGCTTTCCTGGGCCGGATTCAGCATTTGAAACAAATTTAATTAATATTGATTTGTTTTGCTTTATTCTGGTTATTGTTGATTTATGTACATTGTATTCCTGGCATAGTGCTTTCACCGATACGCTTTTTTCACGCTTATTCAAAATTTCACTTTTTTGTTTAATTGAGAGTTTACTACACTTTGTCGTCTTTGGCATTTTTATGCGCTTTTATTATGCAACTGATCGCGATATGTTTTTTACGAAACTGATTAGAAACAAGACTAAAACTTTTTTCTGTATTTCATACCGAGAAAAACGGTAAAATAACGACAAAACAACTTAGTTGGTATAGAAAAAAAGAAAAAAAAAAATAGTTGCATTTACAGAGGTAAATTTTTTAAAAGTTGCGTTGACTGAGTCTACAATGCTTTTAATTACGGTGTTGCGTTAATCGAGGAGTTGCGCATAACGAGAGTTGCGGTAATCGAGTTTATACTCTATATCGTTTTTTTTTTTTTTGGCTCCCCTGAACATTTTGATTTTATGACATACGCGGTTATTCTAGAAAACCACAGATATATTAAAGTACTTTACAAAAAAAAAAAAAAAAAAAAAAAAAAATACTTTTTTAAGAAAACTTGTTTTTTAACAAATGGCAAATTTTTATATAAAACTAACCCCAAAAAACCAAGTTTTTATTATGCAATGAAATACGTCGAGAAAGCAGAGTTCAGAAAAAAACACACACTGAATAAAAAACTCGTACATATATACAAACAAACATACATAGCTCAGACCAACAAACACATGTTTTTATTTTGATATCAATTATGTGTGTTTCTAAATTTTGTACGGTGCCGAACACAATCATGACTGTTTTTCGTTTTAATATTTCGTTATGTACACGAACATGTTTCTATCACGTATTTTTTGTTTCGAACACACATAAACCACACAGATTCGATATAGCTTTATTTTAAGTACGTGTTCTTGCACGTGTACTGCTAAAAAAACAGAACATGTTCTTGAACGCCTACATCTAAAAATTAAAACACTATCCAGTCGCGATCTGAAAAATCTGATACACCCCTATAATAACGACACAATTGTTTCAACCAAATTTATTAAAAAAATTTAAAATAATTCATTAGCAGTGGCTGCTTTAGAACCAGAGTTCGGAAAAAACACACTGAATAAAAAACTCGTACATATATGTAAACAAACATAACTTAGACCAACACACACATATTTTTATTTTCATATCAATTATGTTTGTTTTTAAATTTTCTTCGGTGCCCAACACAACCATGACTGTGTTCGTTTTAATATTTCGTTATTTACACGAACATTTTTATATCACGTACTTTTTGTTTCAATCACACATAAAGCACACATTTTTGAGTGTTGCTTTATTTGAAGTTCATGTTCTGGTACGTGTACTGAAAAAATTAACACAACATGTACAATAAACAGGTTCGAGTTCAGTTATATTTTAAGTCGTGTTGTGGCTCGTGTAGTAAGAAAAAACAGAACATGTACAATAAACAGGTTCGAGTTCAGTTATATTTTAAACACGACTTATTTTAAACACGACTTAAAATATAACTGAACTCGAACCTGTTTATTGTACATGTTCTGTTTTTTCTTACTGCACGAGCCACAACACGACTTAAAATATAACTGAACTCGAACCTGTTTATTGTACATGTTGTGTTTATTTTTTCAGTACACGTACCAGAACATGAACTTCAAATAAAGCAACACTCAAAAATGTGTGCTTTATGTGTGATTGAAACAAAAAGTACGTGATACAAAAATGTTCGTGTAAATAACGAAATATTAAAACGAACACAGTCATGGTTGTGTTGGGCACCGTAGAAAATTTAGAAACGCACATAATTGATATGAAAATAAAGATATGTGTTGGCTGCTTTTGAACAGAACATTGTGTGTTTCATGTGTGTATTTTCTGAACCTTGTTTAGAACAGAACATTGTGTGTTTGATGTGTGAAAGTAAATTATGAAACTGCGACATTTATCCCCATTACAACGAAGTAGCTGCTGCAAAATTAATGTGCCGTCCTAATGGTATAAGAGCAAGAACGACAACCGCAAGAGTACCACTAAGAGAATTGTTGAAATCCTGACGGAGGTCTTTGAAGGTGTAATGGATAAGGAAAATATCAATTATTTAAAGTGTGAGTTAGTATTGAGTTACGGTTTCTATAGTAACACTGGTCAAGCGCAATTTAAACAAGCTTTTAACGAGCCGAACACATCGAATCATTCTGATGCGTCGCTTCTGGCAACTACAATTATCACGTTAAGGCTTTTGCTCACGTCTGGACAACCGGTTTGGAATAATCTTACTCCGCAATTTACAAGTTTTTATCGGCCCGTTAAGTTAGAATACGTGAAGGAAACAAAGGAATCTGTCTTGAAGGAAGAACCAGAGTTGAAAAACGAAATTTACACATTAAAAAATATGCACATTACGTTCAGCGAAGAGAAAATTGTGGAAGTGTCCTTTAAGTTATATATAACACTTATTGATGGTAAAGTTTTAACTATTTGGACTGGAGCCTAATAAAATCAAACTAAGGAACATATAAAGATTATTGTTTTTGCGTACTTTGTACCAAGTTGTATTGCAAATTTTCATAAAACTCGATCAAAATAATGAAAACAAGCAAGAAAATTATAGTCCGTCCAGACCTATATCCTATACAATTCGTTTAGCAACCCTATTTGTTAGGTCCAAATAATTAGATATAGAAAATAAGCATAATCCAAATTTGAGTGGCATTTTTATTAATTTTGTTGCCTTTGAATATGAAAAACTTCATATCGTGTGCTATATTTTTATGCAGACTAGGTCGAAAAATGGAACCTATACAAACCCAATTTGATAAAAGTCTGTGCATCATTTTTGTTTTTTGATAAATTTAAGTGAAGATCGGGAATCAGCTGCACGTGGGAGGCTATGACTAAGAATTGTCCAATAGGGTTTATTTTTGGATAATTTGGAGATTTAGCAAATTTAAGTCGATCTCATAGGGGTCATTTGTATGGGAATTAGGTCTGAACATGAAGCAATTTTCACCAATTTCAATACCGTTCATTCTATGACCGACAAAAGTTTATATACTAGATTTCATCAAACTATATTCATATTTGTGACCTGTTGTTTGATTCCAAAGTTTACATGGACATACAGACGGACGGACGGACTGACATTTCTAAATCTATCAGAAAGTGATGCTGATGTCTTATTTAACAAAAGTGCTTTTTTGTAATGGTTATTTTTTAAGAAAATTAGCTTTTTTAAGAAAATATAATTTTTTCAGAAAAGGTACTTTTTCACCAAAGGTACTTTTTTAAAAAAAAGCAATTTTTTAAGAAAAGGTGCTTGTGTAAAAAAAATGTACTGAAAAATGTAAGAAAATTTATATATTTAATATAAGTTTTTTTTTTTTAGAAAAAGAATTACTTTTTTTAAAATGGTACTTTTTTAAAAAATGGTACTTGTTTTACAAATGGAATTTTTTTAAGAAATTATACTTTTTTTACAACTGGAACTTTTAAAGAAAATTTACTTTTTAAAGGAATGGATTTTTTGAAAAAAAGGGTAATATATAAAGAAAAGTTTCTTTTTAAGAAAAGCCACGTTTTTAAGATACCTTAATAAAGGCACTTTTTGAGAAAAGTATCAGTCATTTTTAAGAAGTTACTTTTTTAAGAAAAAATACTTTTTTAAGAAAAGGTACTTTCTTCAGAAAAGACACTTTTTAAAAGTAAATACTTTTTTAACAAAATGTATTTAAAATAAGACGTTTTAACAAAGTGTACTTTTTTAAGAAAAGGCACTTTTTACAAAAAGTATCTGTTAACTAACCTTATACGTTTATTTATTGCAAAACAAATGTGTGTTTAAATTTACTCAAATTTGTATTTGTTTTTTGCACAAACAATAAAACACGATGCTTCGATATCCAGTTTTTATTAGTAACAACGACAAAAATGAAGACGGACTGAATACAGAGGCCAAATCACCGCATTCGTTATCGAAATTTTTCGATCGAAATCTTTTTTTTTCTTTTCCAAAATAAAATACTAAGAATAATTTTTCTTTGTCAGAGTTAAAGAATTATGACCTCTGGTTAAGAAGACAAGCGAATCGTGGTCGAGCTTTTGTCCGTCTTCTTTAAGTAATAAACCAAAATATGGAATTTCGATTGATTTTACTCGATATCGAATGCGGTGATTTGACCCCAGTTTTTTAAATTAAGAGTATTTATAAGAACTAGCGCTCGAAATTCGTGTGCAAATTCTAGGTAACTTTTTTTTTCATCTTAGCCAATTCACAAACCAACACTGTTTTGGTTTATTATTATTGGAAATGAAGAAAACAAACTTCAAACACATTAAGAAATTTAATAAACACACACATAACAATGCATAATTTTATATATGTGTTAGTAGAAACTTTAAATTCAATTTACTCAAAAATTTAAAAATCTGTAAATCTGCAAAACGTCTAAAAAGAAATACCTTTCAAAAAAGTACGTTTTGTCCCAATCGGGATAAAACGGTTGAACAAAACATTGTCACAAGAAATCGCCCAGCCTATTAATATGTATTATAGACTTGTAAAAGCTTTTGGAACCGTTAAGCATAATTAAATAACTCAAATAGTTCAATAAAATCAAAGATAACAAAATATGAACGTTACAGCTGATACACTGCGCTAATTAAAATTGAATATTGTTATTTACTTAAACATCCTCCCTCCTTTGAAACCCTTGACATTATCATTGAGAAGAATACAGATTTTAGATACAGCGCGCCGAACAATTCCATTGCTAGTTTTTTCCATGGGTACTCGTACAACGCCATCATCGCCTTTTTTATACCCTATAGCACTATGTGGTTTGGGTATAATCACGTTGTGCTGCTGTTTGTAACCACCAAAAATATTTGACCTAGACCCATCTTTTATTATACCGATCGACTCAGAATCATTTTCTGAGTCGATTTAGCGATGTCCGTCCGTCCTTCCATCTGTGTGTCCATGTAAACCTTGTAATCAAACTGCAGGTCGCAAATATGATATCGGCCATAGGATGAACGCTATTGAAATTGGTGAAATTCGGTCCATGTTCAAATCTAGTCCCCATACAAATGACCCCATGAAATCGACATAAATTGCCATAAGATCCAAATTATCATATAGATCTCAGTCAAATTGGGTTTGTATATGTTTATTATATCCATTAATCAGTAGTCTAAAAATAATCCCTATAGGACAATTCTTAGTTATAGGCCCCTATAGAGCTGCTTCGCGATCTTCACTTAAAAAAACAAAAATATTGCACAGATTTTTCTCAAGTTTGGGTTTGTATATATTTTTTTTCAAAATATAAGTGACTTTACCAAATATGGTCAGGAGCGGTCCATTTTTCGACCTAGTCCCCATATAAATATAGCATCCGATATTAACTTACTTTTTCATATCTGGAGCCAAAAAATTTGGCTTATGGTTATGGTTATGGTTATTTTCTGTATTGAATTAGTTGGACAGAAGAGATAGGGTCTCTAAACCATGGTATAGGGTATCGTATAGTCGTATAGTCTAGACCGATTATAATTTTCTTACTTGTTAAGTTCTGACCGCTTGTTGCTGTAGCTTTGCTTGGAAAATTACATTTTTCGATTTTTTTTTTTAAATTCAGCGCACAAGTTAAGCCAAGAAATTTGAAGTTATTGTGAAAGATTGTCATCAAAATCCATTTTTTCTTTCCATAAAGTTCGGAGAAAATCCTTTGCCTTTACAATAACCAGACCTATCAGTTCAAGTGGATCATATTATTTTGCTATTGTAGATAAAACCATTCTTTTCACTATGGTTTTTGTTTGAGAAAATGTTACAAACGAGAAAAGAAATTTATCGCTGCTAGGTTCCCATTATTAAACCAAGAGTTTTTGCTACATCACTACCATCATAAAATTTAAAAAATTTTTCGCTACTTTTCTTTAGTGCACGAAGATCATTGCAGCACCATTTCCGAATTTTGAATTTTCTTCTTTCTAACAGCCTTGTTGTTTGTAGTTTTATTTCATGCACTTCTTCTAAAGAATCTCCTCAAGAAATCATATCGTCGACGTAAATGTCACAAAGCATGATATTTGATCGCAGTGGAAACAGGCTTTGTTCATCTTTTGCTAGTTGTTGCATTGCTCGAACAGCAAGAAAAGGGGCGTTTCAAGTTTGTAAATTTTTGTTATTTCATCCTGATGATTACGCCACAGTATACATTGAAGAAAATTATATGGACACGAAACCTTAACGCAACGATACATTTTGCAGATGTCTCCAGTTAAAGCAATTTTAAAACATCTAAATCGTAATAAAATATCAAAGGGTAATTCCATACAAAGGTCAATCTTAGGTCCACTTTTAAAATTTTAATTTAAATAATTTTTATCGGAACCATTTCAAATGGCATGAAAATATGACAATAGTTTATTATATGTACTTTTAAATATTTTTATAGCCCCTATGTTTCCAATAAGAAAGGAAAGTGTAGTCTGTCATGTGCGACATGTCATTCCTTATCAATAAACTAGCTCTTATGTTAACTATAAACAATTGTTTCTTATTTGTCATACAAATAACTTCAGAACTTTTCTGTGTTTTAATAACATCCTCTAAAATGATGTCTGTTTGTTGTCATAACTGTCACGACTCCTTTTTGCCCCAACTATTATTTGTTTCTTCTTGTGGTTATTTGTGGTAAAATTGAACTTAAAATAAGTAATCAAATCATAATTCTAATAGCAATAATATTTTTTCTCAATTTTTCTAATGGTAAATCTGCTGTTCAGGTCCGTCTGCATAAGTTTGTGTATATTTATAAACAATGAAAAACTTTAACTGTGTAATATTGGATTAGAAGGATTTCTGAATATCTTGTCTGTCACTATGGAATAAGCACAAAGAGATTTGGTTGTATAGTTGAGCCACACATAAAAATGTCTTTCAGAGACAATCCTGTTGATTTTTTTGGACGACCCGTTGAATACGACACGCAATTTGGATGAGGTACTATTAGCTTTAATGACACAATGATGTGGGAGAAAATAAGTTAAAGCATTTTCTGGTATTTTTTTCTACTATAGACATGTGTTTATATTCTATTTTAAAGGCCTAGTACTGTGATTTTAATTCAATAGATTGATTAAGGCGTTTTTCTGCATTTTTAAATCGACGAAAAGCATGATGGCGCGAGTCTCCAAGTGTCTGCGGGTTTATCTTGAAAGGCAGACGTACCATATATTCACCAGCTTCCAAACGATTGTAATTTTCAAAAAAATGCCGTTCGCAATCAATCTCTTCTTTTGTTGTCTTTAAAACTATATCAGTATGATTTTCTATTTACCAAAATTGACGAACTTATTTTTCTAATTAACTACCGTGCCAATAAAACATTTTTGATTCGTATGCCACCACCAGCAACAACCCATCCAAATTTAGTATTCTGTAAAAGTGACAATCTTTTAATTGAATATTGGCTGGTATATTCCAACTTGAGCATTTACTGTAGAAGATGGCTGGTCATCCATTATATAAGTGATACCACTAATGATGACAAATAGGAAAATATATTTGATATTCGCGATTGAATGAATACATCAACAACCTTTCCAGCAGTAAAATTTGACAGGCCAATGCCAGGAATAAGAATTGTTGATCTTTTTGTCGTAAGTTGTGGTTTATTTAAGAACTTTGTTGTTATGAAATTGGCGCCTGTGAGGCGGAATCGAGAATTGCCCTGCATGGGCAAAAACTTTAGCAGTTGTCAACATTATTGCTGCTTCTTGTTCTTGTTGTTTTCGGCAAAATTGTTCGAAATTAGTAATGCTGATTGAGTACACATACTTGTGTGCGATTTCCTATGAGCCGTTGCTAAATTAGCATTTGGATTAGAGATTGTAGAAGAATTTACCTTTTGATTGGGAATATGTTGTGGGATCTCAATGGCTTCCATATGAAGCAAACTGTGATGCTTAAGATAACAATGAGGACAGCTACCATTCCATGGCCTTTTCGAAGGCAATTTAAACATAAACTCAAACGTTTAACGTGTTAAAATCTTAAAGAAGGAGTTAGGGACAAAAACTGTATGTAAGTCGAAACAACGAACGATTTTTTACGATTGTTAATATTTTGGATAAAATTTAGATCCCACCTGTTTGTTTGATGATTTATTTATCACGACACTTTGTACGTTCTCCGTAGCTTGGAATCCATTTTGCAAGAATTTGGCCATTGAATCCCATGTTGGTATATTATTTGCGGGTTTCTTCCCACTTTGTTTGGGTTGCAATATCAAGTTTACGGCCAATAACATTCTCTTTTATAAATCAAATAGAATTAACTTACTGTATCTCATTCTTTTCAGAATTAATCCATCATGCAGAAGGTAATGTGTATTGCTACCGGAAAAGTCTTTACTGTCCATCAAATAAACGATAAACCAGTACAAGCTCCAGGAGACCAGTTGAGAAAGGAGATACCTGAGTATACATATGAGAAAGTGGAGACAGACCTAGCTAAATTGAGATATACCATATTCTACTGCACCAAGAACAACGTTAACGTCCCGATTGACTTGGCTATACAATACCTAATCACTGTTTTGCATAAGATAAAAAATCCATTGAGTGAACAATGGAAATCGTACGGACATGTCATTGGAGAATCTGGAACTGATGTGACACCATGGAGTCTCATAAAACTAACTCCGGTAGAAGCTGTCGCAGAAAACGAACTGAGAGAGCCAGCAGACGGGGTAGACGATAAAGATGATCTCTGGATCTGTTTATGGCTTCTCGGAGGATACAGAATCGACAGAGCGACAGAATCACAGTATCGGTTGGATATAATAACGCAATTCGATCGGAGAATTAAGGAGAATGGTGGTCCTTCCTCTGTAATGTTGGCAGGTGTAAGCAAAACAAGAGCTTTGCTTTATAACAAGACTTTTAAAGCAATGGTCGCGGCTATAGACATGTACTTTTTCCGATTCAAGGACGATCCTTGGGCAATACTTCGATTTGCCACCACCGGTTCCCGCTTCAAAGACTGTGGAGCCTTAATGTCTTTGTGTTCCTGCTCTAGATTGTGCGGATATAGCCAACACAATGAGTTCTTGCCCTGGATTTTCTCCACTTACGTAGCTAAAGAGGTTAAAAACATGTTTGAATCAGATGAAGAATATAATGATTCTTACTCCTACTTTCCATATCACATGGACTTAGGTCTCTGTGATCGGTGTGCATTTTCCTCTAATGCAAATCCGTCGTTGCATTTCTACACTAATGTGATTGGTTGTATCCTTGGCGATAGGCGCAGTCAAAATGCCCGAATGATAACGGTGAATGACAGAACCAATGTCATGGCAATCGCGAAGTTAGTTGGGTATGTCCATTCTATGTCTCAAGCGGAGTTATTGAAGAATCAACAGGAAGTGATGGCAGAGGGTATGGAGGCATCAGAAAAAATGCCTGTAAATAGAGATCCTTTAGAATGGTTTCAGTTCTACGAGAGGATCGGTAGAAAACCAACTAAGGCAATGACCGATAAATATGAAAAAGTAAAGTCATTGTTGAGTAATTCTAGACCTGGAACTATTGGCGAATTCCTGGCCAAAAACATGTAAGACGAATAAAAAATTCAACAACTTCGTTTTACGTTTATAAAATGGTTCTTTGTTCTTTGTATTATATCACGCCGACGTGCTAACCTTACACATTTATTTTGCGTTTATTTTGTGTTTAAATTTACTTGAGATTGGATTTGTTCTATCACAAACAATAAAATGCAATGTTTCAATAATCAAATTTTCTTTTATTAACAACAATGTGTAGGTAAGCTTGCTACAACGACAAAATATGAAGTGAAATGAATACAGTTTTTTCTTAGTTAAGCGTATTTATATGAACTAGCAGATTCCAGCACCCGAAATTCGAGTGCAATTTCTATGTAGCTTCATTTTTCAACTTAGCCTATTCACAAACCAACACTTTTATGAAGATAACAAACTCATTAACAAACACATTAACAAATTTAATATAACACACATATCATATGTATAATTTGCTGTATGTGTTAGTAGAGACTTTAAATGCAATTTACTCAAAATAAAGGGAAAAATTTAAAAATCTGTAAATCTGCAAAACGGCTAAAAAGAAATACCTTTCAAATAATATATGTTTGGTTAAAATCGGAATAAAACGGTAGAACAAAACATCGGTCACAAGAAATCGCCTAGCCTATTAACATTTTTATTATATGATTTTTTGAAAGCATTTAGAACAGTTAAGCATAGTTAAACAACTCAAATAGTTCAGTGAGATCAGAGATAACAAAAAATAAACATTAAAGCTGATACACTGTACAAATTAAAATGGGAAATACATAGCGAATAGTATTTTTTACTTAAACACGTTCTTATTAAGAAAAGGTGCTTTTTAAGAAAATATAATTTTTTAAAAATGGTATGTTTTTAAGATATTGTTTTTTTTTTAAGAAACGGTACTTTTTAAAGAAGAGACAATTTTTTAAGAAAAAGTTACTTTTTTAGGAAAAGGTACGTTTTAAGAAAAGGTACTTTTTAACAAAAAGTACTTTTTAAGAAAAGGTACGTTTTAAGAAAAGGTACTGTTTTAAGAAAAGGTATGTGTTTTTAAGAAAAAGGCAATTTTTTAAGACAAATGTGTTTTTTTTTTTCATAAAAAGATACTTTTTTAAGAAAATGTACTTTTCAATAAATACATTTTCTAAACAAATACCAAAGTACTATTTTTTTAATTTTTTTCATTATATAAATTGTATGACCTGTACATATTTATGTATCATTCATAATTATATTATCTGTTTCTAAAATAAAGCGAATTTAAATTTATATATTAAATATACTTCAGATTCCGAATATGGGACAGTGATTGTATTAAGGTATTGTTACTATTTGTTTATCTATAGTTTAAAACACCTTTTTAACAAAGGGGATTTTTTAAAAAAGGTTATTTTTTTAAGAAAAGGTGCGTTTTGAAGAAAATATCCTTTTTAAGAAAAGGTACTTTTTTAAGAAAATATTGTAAGAAAATGTACTTTAAGAAAAGACATTTTTTTTAATAAAAGTAGTTTTATTAAAAATTTTTTTTTTTTTTTTAATAATGGAATAAAATTTTTGATGAACGGTTACATTTAAAACAAAAGTTTATTTTTAAGAAAGCAACGTTTTTAACACAAGGAACTTTAAAAAAAGGCACTGTTTAAAAAAGGTATCAGACATTTTTAAGGAGGCTCTTTTTTAAGAAATGGTACTTTTTAAGAAACGTTATTTTTAAAGAAAAGTTATTTCTTTAAGAAAAGGTTTTTTTTGAAGAAAAGGATCGTTCATAAGAAAATGTACTTTTTTAAGAAAAGGTACTTTTTTAAGAAAATTTAATTTTTGTAAGAAAAGGTACTTTTTTAAGAAAATTTAATTTTGTAAGAAAATTGTAGTTTTGTAAGAAATCGTACTCTTTTAAGGTAATATACTTTTTAAAGAAAATATGCTTTAAAGGAAAGGTACTTTTTTAAGAAAATGCACTTTTTTAAGAAAAGGCACTTTTTAAGAAAACTTACTGTTTTAAGAAAATATACTTTTATTTAAGAAAGTATATTTAAAAAAACACGTTTTTAACATGTATGTGTATGTTTTTAAAAAAAGGACACTTTTTAGTAAAGGTATCATATATTTTTTAGATAAGGTACATTTTTAACTAGATGCATTTTTGGAGAAAATAAACATTTTCTAGAAATAGCAACTTTTTTTTAAGAAATAGTTCTTCTCAAAGGCACTTTTTTAAACCATTTGGACCCAAATATAAACTAGAAGAAAAATTTTGAAAATAACTTTATTTCAGTAACTATTAGAAGCAAATTAAACATTTTACAGTAAAAAAAAAAAAAATCTTCGTTCTGGAAAAAAATGGCTGTCCTCAAATGGGGCCAATGGGCTTATGTGTGAAAGTTTTCAAAACATCCTTTTTCGATGCAGAGTGTTTTGATGCATTTTTTACATTGCCAACGGGCTTTACTGTGGCATACGGCGCATCGTAGTTGGCTTGTCAGCTTTTGAGGGAAGTGCCCAACATTATTTAGAGTCATACCTGACACCCCTGATGAAGGCTTGCGCCGCTTACCATCAGCTTTTTCACTGTCTAAACATCTCAAGTAATTTCTGGCTATACTTCGGCGAAACTGGAGCTGGTCCATATTATCTCCGGCAGTCAACAGATGAAGACGCCAAGCATTAGCCACATACAAATCTAGCATATATGTAAATATAACCCACCACCATTTTTTGCCTCGTACAGCTGATCTGTATACTGCAACTGATTGGTCAGCTTGATCGACCCCTCCCATGCCTTTGTTGTAGTTCTGGAAGACAAAAGGGATGTTCAAGTCTACCTTTCGTTTTTCTGAAGTGCTCCATCTTTTCACCTTGCCCAGGGTATAAACAAAATCGTAATTTGTACCCATGGTACATACGCTATTTTCAGGCCATCCCACGAACAAAATTTGATTGGCTGTATTAAATCGGTAGTCAAATTCTGCACGATCTTTCTTTTTCATATTCTTGATAGACTCAAGTGGGCATTTCTTCGTTCTGTTTTCCCTCACGGTACCGGTAGCACGATAACCAGCTTCACGTAAATCTCGCAGCAATGCATGATTGGTGAAAAAGTTGTCAAAATATATGATATGCTTATGTGGTGCAACATTTCCTTTATTCAACAAGTTCTTGACCACTTTCAATCCTAACGGCTCATTACTTGTTTCTCCTGCTGATTTCCCACAATATACGTCGAAAGCATAACAATAACCATCTGCACTTGCAATCATCCAATTTTTGTATCCAAACCGTACAGGCTTGCCTCTTATGAATTGCTTTGCTGAATGACGTCCAAAATATTTTATCATTGATTCGTCTATTGAGAAATTTTCGTGAAATAAGCCCCACCGCTGGAACTTTTTGATTAGCAAATCAGCAAGAGGTCGTATTTTACACATCTTATCGAGGGATCCGGAAGCAGCCTCATTGTCGCAGAAATGCAAAAATTTTTTTATTTCCATAAATCTGTTTCTAGACATTGCTTTTGAAATAATTGCAATACTGCAGTCTTCATCTAGACTCCAGTATAATCGCTCTCGTGGAAGTGAATGATATCCACTCAAGAGTAGAATACCAAAAAATATTTTGAGCTCATTCACACTGATTTGGAAGTTATGATTATTGTGTTGTGAAGCATACAACTTTGTGTTCAGGATGATCATGTCAAAAACTTCTTCATTAAAAAATTTCTCAAAAATGTGGACTGGTGTTTGACCTGTGAGCTCATTTTCAATATTTTCTTTTCGCTTTTGTACGTTGTTTTCCGCTGAGGACTTGTTTGTGTAGGAACCGTCACATTTACGCCAACGTGGTTCCTTCATGTCCAATTTGCAGTATCTTTGTAAGTGTTCATCATCACTGCTATCCCATTCATTATTGTTTCTATACTCAATCACTTCAACTCTCCCTGGGATGTCACGCGGAAAACCGATTTCCTGGATGTTATCTTCATCACCTTCTTCTTCATCCGTGAGAATACTCGGGTCGGGAGGAATCGTCACTAAGTCATAACTAGCATCATAATCACCATCTTCGTTAAAAATGCTGTCAATAGCTTCCTCAAGGCCTCGATAATTATTTAAGAAGTTAAACGATCGCTTCGCCATTGTTAAGAAGTCAGTAATATTACCAATATGTATGAAAACCTTATGACAACTAATTATTTTTCAACTTCGAAAACTACCTTGTTATACATTCAAATCAAAGGGGATTCCCCTAACTGAAGATATCTTGCTATAATACATATGAAATATATATAGTTGCTGTTATTTACTTATACGTGTTGCAATATATATAGAAGCTGTGTGCCTGAAAAACACTTGCAAAAAGTAAAGAAAAAATATTAGCTATCTGCCCATTGGACCCATTCGGGGACACCATACTAAAATATGTCCCTTTCGGTCAAACATTGTCATCTACTTTCTATTTCAGGACAATTTGAAAAAAATACTGTATGTAAATCAAGGTTCAGAAAATACACACATGAAACACACAATGTTCTGTTCAAAAGCAGCCAACACATATCTTTATTTTCATATCAATTATGTGCGTTTCTAAATTTTCTACGGTGCCCAACACAACCATGACTGTGTTCGTTTTAATATTTCGTTATTTACACGAACATTTTTGTATCACATACTTTTTGTTTCAATCACACAAAAGCACCCATTTTTGAGTGTTGCTTTATTTGAAGTTCATGTTCTGGTACGTTCGTGTTTAAAATATAACTGAACTCGAACCTGTTTATTGTACATGTTCTGCTTTTTCTCACTACACGAGCCACAACACGACGTAAAATATAACTGAACTCGAACCTGTTTATTGTACATGTTCTGTGTTTTTTTTTCACTACACGTACCAGAACATGAACTTCAAATAAAGCAACACTCAAAAATGTGTGCTTTATGTGTGATTGAAACAAAAAGTATGTGATACAAAAATGTTCGTGTAAATAACGAAATATTAAAACGAACACAGTCATGGTTGTGTTGGGCACCGAAGGAAATTTAAAAACAAACATAATTGGTATGAAAATAAAAATATGTGTGTGTTGGTCTAAGTTATGTTTGTTTACATATATGTACGAGTTTTTTTTATTCAGTGTGTGTTTTTTTCTGAACTCTGATGTAAATAAACCAGGCTGAAAATGTATAACAGTACCCACGGAAATATAAAAAATAGTTACGTAGCTTTGGTCCATAACCTAGGTCACCAAAGAAATAAATTCAACCAACAATTTTAATCACTTTAAGCATTGAATCATAAAAGCTAATATTTTATTTTGAAGTCACACTCTTTGCCAATGCAAATTCGTTTATAAACAGAATACATCATGCACAAACTAAATTATATGGGCATATTAAGAAAAAACACATTTCCAAGAAAAGTTACAATTCGAAGAAAAACCACTTTTTCTTAAAAAACACCCTTTGTTTTAAATAGGAGAAAATTTATTATTATAAGCCGAGCCCTGACATCTTTGTTATGCCATTTTAAATTATTTTCCCGTATATGATATACTCTATTCCTACCATGTTTATAAGGTACTCTCATGTATTATTGTTTACACATTATTATAATGCTGTCGTTATTGTCGTTGTATGCATATTCGAAAAGTACAGACACCAACAAGATAGTACTCATATAAACTTATATGTAAAGTTCATTAAACGCTTGACGGTGAAAAAGACAACCAATCTACCAGGCAGCCCAGTTCGATATCATAACAAAGAGCAACAGCTGTTTTGCAAAAACAAACTGTCGACGAAAACTCTTGTATACATACATTGGGTAAATAAGAAAAAAAAAATGCATAGCTATATGTATATTTTTGGGGGATTGACTTTGTTTGGGTTTTTCTACTTTTCCTGAGAAAATTTGTTGTTGCAAACAAGAAAAAAAATTATTAAGACTCGGAGGTTTTTTTTTTGGTTTTCATCACGCCAACGTCATTTGCATTCGAAATTGTCTGTTTATTGTGAAAATTCTATTTAAATATTTTTATTTTGTTTACATATTCTTCCGTTTTTCGTTTAAATTATTGTTTGTAATTTTTTTAGATAAATTTTACTATAACGAAAAAAAAAAAAAAAAAATGCTAAAATATTTGTAAAATATTTTTAATTTTATAGTTTTGATATTAAGCATTTATCGCATTTTTCTCCATACTATATCTCCGTTAATAAAAAAGTTTTTCCCGCATTTTGATTATAAAATCATAACAAACCAAGAAAGAGAAGGTGACACTCTCATGACGTAAAATGCACTATTATAAACAAAAGTAAAAAAATATAAAACCGGTGTATGTTCGCTATAAACAAACTACTCTTATTATATTTCGGATAATTTTATTAGTATTTAGCAACCTTATGCATTAAATGTATTCAATATGGCATACAATTTGGTGTAACAATTGTAATCAAAAATATACACCCAGCGATAAATAACCCTCACACGTTGTGGCTACCGAATTTATTGCCAACCGAATCGAATTACGCGGTGGTTACGATTACAATACTGTTTATCACAATAGAAAGTTGTTAGTTGCTATTAAATTTCTGTTGATACAATCGTAAATACAATTGTTTAAACTATATAAAAGTTTTTTTTCTGTGTGCACGCATTAAAACATTTATAAAATGATCTGATTTCGTTTTTTTGAAATGTGTATGTTAATCGACAGATACCGGGCAACTCGTTTCTTGTATTTTTTAACCGTTGAAAGAAATAATTGATTATAAATTAATTTATCGTTTTACTGTGAAAATTTTAAAGAGCAATAAAGTATGTGATGTGAAAAGAAAATGTTGCAGTCCTTAGATAAAAATATTGCAAGACAAGTTGTCGCCGACGAGTTTAGTGTGAGAAATTTTAGTTCAAATATGAAGATTTCGACTCACTTGCGCTCCAAAAGGGTAGCGATAGAGATTAATAAGAACTTTCGTAAATACCAAAGTTCAGAAAATACACACATCAAACACACAATGTTCTGTTCGAAAGCAGTCAACAAATATTTTTTTTTCATATCAATTATGGGTGTTTCTAAATTTTGTACGGTGCCGAACACAATCATGACTGTGTTTCGTTTTAATATTTCGCTATGTACACGAACATGTTTCTATCACGTATTTTTTGTTTCGAACACACATAAACCACACAGGTTCGAGTGTAGCTTTATTTTAAGCTCGTGATCTTGCACGTGTACTGCTAAAAAAACATCATGTTCTTGATCGCGTACATCTAAATTAAAAAAAAAAATCTGATACACCCCTATAATAACGACAACAATTGTTTCAACCAAAAAAATCTAAAACAATTTATTAGCAGTTATAAAAAAATAAAGATAAAAAAAAAATAAAAAATTAAAAGAGTAATAAAATTGAAAACAGAGAAATTTTATATGTTGTTTATGACTTAATTTTTTTTTTTTTATTATTTTTTTAGTTTTTATTTTATTTTTTTATTTTGATTATTATTATTATCTTTATTATTATTATTTTTATTTGTTTATAACTGCTAATGAATTATTTTAGATTTTTTAAAAAACACGAACTTAAAATAAAGCTACACTCGAACCTATGTGGTTTATGTGTGTTCGAAACAAAAAATACGTGATAGAAACATGTTCGTGTACATAACGAACAAGTAAGAAAATACCCTATTACCATGGTTTAGAGACCGTATATCTTTGGTCCAACTAATTGGATATAGAAAATAAGCATAAACAAAATTTGAGTGGCATTGCTATTATTTTCTTTGGCTGCAGATATGAAAAACTTCATATCGGATGCTATATTTATATATGGACTAGGTCGAAAAATGGACCGATCCTGATCTCTTTGAAAAAATATATACGAACCAAATTTGAGAAAAATCTGTGCAATATTTTTGTTTGTTGATAGATTTAAGTGAAGTTCGGGAAGCAGCTCTACATGGGGCCTATGATTAAGAATTGTTCTATAGGGATTATTTTTGGACTACTGATAAATGGTTATAATAAACACATACAAACCGAATTTGACCGAGATCTATATGGTAATTTGGATCTTATGGCAATTTATATCGATTTCATAGGGGTCATTTGTATGGAGAATAGGTCTGAACATGGACCTAATTTCAATACCGTTCATCCTATGGCCGGTAAAAGCTTACATACGAAATTTCATCAAAATATTTTCATATTTGCAACCTGTAGTTTGATTACAATGTTTACATGGACACAGAGACGGAGAGATGGACGGGCTGACGGACGGACGGACATCGCTAAATCAGCTCAGAAAGTGATTCTGAGTCGATCGGTATAATAAAAGATGGGTCTAGGTGAAATATTTTTGGCAGTTACAAACAGCAGCACAAAGTCATTATACCCAAACCACATAGTGGTATAGGGTATAAATATTAAAACGAAACACAGTCATGATTATGTTCGGCACCGTATAAAATTTAGAAACACACATAATTGATATCAAAATAAAAAATATGTGTTTGTTGGTCTGAGTTATGTTTGTTTACATATATATACGAGATTTTTATTCTGGCGTTTTTTTTTTCTGAACTCTGTTAAATACAATGGGAGGTGTTTTTTGTCGCTGGTTGTATTTATATATCTATTTATACTTTTTTTTGTTGTATTTAATACGTTTAATTTTGTTATTTTTCTTATTGAGTATCTATAGTTTTTATTATTCCGCCATTATGTCTGCTTGTAATCTGTTAATGCAATTTTTTTTCGTAGACGCCACCTCGTTTAAGTACGAGTATTTTTAAAATTATGTTGCACAATGATATTTTCTTTCTGCTAGAAACCTTATATAAAATCAGCTGAGTATTGACAATGTACATAGAACACAAGAAAATCAAACTAACAATGAGCAAACTGTGAAAGGTCATAAGGTTATACTAGGCTCTTAAAAATTTGATTTCACATTAACTGAGTCGAGCATTAAACTTGTAAAATAAAAAAACAACTAAAATTATAAAGGCAAAGAAATTATAAAACTTGTTTGTAACATTATTTTAAAAGGAATAAACGGAATAACCCGTATACCTGCTTTTGCAGGGAGACCTGGCGGAGGCACTTCACCTGACCGCGGCACAGTGGACCATTTCACGAGAAGGCGGTCAAAAATCCATAACTTGATTGGTTCGGAATTTTTGTTTGGTAGGTGGAACTTTAGTCTTCAATTTTTACTATAAAACGTAAATATCGACCGATAATAAAAAAAGATAATAAAAGTTAAAAGGTTAAAAAAGGTTTTTTTTTTATATAATGCCTTATTTTTCAGTTAATTTTACAACTAATACTTTTAATGTTTAAATGTTAAACTTTGGCCCCCGTTAACTTTTTAGTCCTTATGTTCACAAGAGCCAAAGGTTGGCTTTTTTTTGAAAGAGTCCGAATTAAAATCTATAATATTAATAGGCTAGGCGATTTCTTATAACCGATGTTTTGTTCTACCGTTTTATCCCGATTTTGACTAAACGTATATTATTTGAAAGGTATTTCTTTTTTGCCGTTTTGCAGATTTACAGATTTTTAAATTATTTCCTTTATTTTGAGTAAATTGCATTTAAAGTTGATACTAACACATACATAAAATTATTCAAATGCTATGTGTGTTTTATTAAATTTGTTAATTTGTTAATTTTTGTTCATTCACAAAAGCAATAAACCATAAAAGTGTTGGTTTGTGAATTGGCTAAGTTTGAAAAATAAAGCTGCCTAGAAATTGCACTCGAATTTCGAGTACTGGACTCTGCTAGTATAATATAAATATAAGATAGAGAAGTTTCAGTGAAAAAGTCGTATGTTTTTACTTTAATTAAACATTTTTTTTATTGTCTTTTTAAATATTTCTATATTAATTTTTATTGGAAATTTATAAAATACATACATTTTTAAATCAAGAAAAATTGTTAACTATATAAAAAAGAGTATAACTTATTGTTAGTGTACTGAAAAACTACTTTAAATTAAACAATTTTAGTAAATATTTCTTCTAAATAGCCTTGATTTTCATCTTCTAATTCAATAGAGGTAGTTAGTTAGTTAGTTAGTTTCTGAAGTGCGCAACAAAATAGTGCAACATCTGGACATTTTTTCTTGTGTTGTGCTCTCGAAAGAGTCTGTAGTCCTTGTTCCTTTTTTCTTGCGCTTCTTCAGATAGATGTTCTATTGGTAGCATATTGTTTTGAATTATTTGTTCGCCATGGTACAAAATTTTATAAACTGTGGATGGCTTATATCTCAAAGATAAAGTATAGCTGTTTTATTGGCGTACTATCCAAATTTTTTTTGCATTTATCTTTCTGCTGCATGCTAGAACTTGTAATATGATTTTGAATAGTCTTACTAATCCTGTGATAGATGCTTCAGTTTCTGGATCGGAAAAAATCTCCTTGCATTATTTCCATCATTTGAGTTTCCTTCTCCTTGTTTTGGTTGGCCGATTAGGAGGCCTAGCTGTAGATATTTTCCTTGAATTTATTTTTTTTGATATCTTTTTTCTTCATTTTCTTTGTTTTTTTTCACTGTTTCGCCTATCGGACCAAATTCCAAGTCATAAGACAATTTAAGAATATGCTCTATAAAACGCATTCCAGCTTGAAGACGGGATATTGCAAATTCGTACGCTTCCTTAAAACAATCGTCTTGTTGTGGGGGTTGGCTTAATTGACCTGATGTCTTTTGGCATATAATGCAGCTTGACGATGACTTTGTTTCGGTTAAAGCTTGTGCACTTTTCCATCAATCATTGTGAGACACATTTTAAAATTTACTTCAATGTCTTGGTCATCAAATTTAAATATTACTAGTTGAAGTTCTTTAATTTGATCTTTTATTTATTCAACTTCTGCAGTTATGACATCTCTGGTGTCCTTCTTGAATGCAAATTTTATTGGTCTGCAATACTTTGTTGAAGAAGGAATTTAATTTTTCCATACAGCAATTTCTGTTGCTCTACTAGTTGACGGCTCTAAGCCGCTAAAAATTTCTGTTAAGCACAATGGAACGAAAGATACCATAAATAAATTAGCATCTGATGAATTTTTGGCATTAAATTGCTTGTATTGTTTCTGACCAGAGGATCCTTCACATCCCCATTTAGAAATTAAAATAATGCTGCCATTTCCATTTTTTTTTTTAATGATCAGTATCAAGCGTATTTAGCAATCCTTCTGCAGTATGTTCAAGGAGATCGTGCAATTTTATTTCTGCTGAACTTGAAGTGACACTAATAGCAGATTGAGAAGGGGTAAGCATTATTTTTTGATAGAAACTAAACCTCGATACTTTGGAAAAATCCCACAATTATTTTCATTGGTTCGCTTCCGCAATTCTTTATATTGATTTTTGGTCAACTTCAAATCCAAAAATAGGGCGAACGCTTTTTAGAGAGTAAATTTCTTATCTTCAGTTGGTGTAGGAATGCTTTTCAATATCCAGTTTGTGCGCCTTGGGCTCGCTTCTACTATATTTTCAATTATTTCAATTTTATTTTTCTCTTTTCGTGTTGCTTGAATTTGTTGCAGTAATGAATCCTTAAAAATTCATTGAGAAATTTCTTCATTGATATTCTCCAGCTTGCGCCTTCGAGATCTTTCACTACATCTGTCAATTGGTTTTGCTGGTCGACCCTTTTTTCCACTTTCATTGGCAGTTGCTGATGAACTCTCAAACGTTTGGTCACGGCTGTACATCTTTTCCTTGCTATGAGAGCATTCAACCGTTTTTTCAAATTTGATGCAAAAGTTATAATTTTTTCCTTGTGTATTTCAATTTCTTGCAGGTTGCAATTCTTAAAGAAATGGTTGCTCATTATGTGCAAAATTATATCGTCTACATCATCTTTTTGTTGAAAATAAATATCTGCGAGATCTCTATAACAGCACTTAGCCATTGTTCAAACTGTAATGAATAATAATTTGGAAACATTATTATAAATACTATTTCTTGCAATTATGTAAAATACAATTTTTTTTTTATCTTTTATTACCACTTTTTGAAGCATAAAAAACCCAGACCCTTACCCCTTTTAAAAGGTGAAGCATACCTGCTCATATCTTAAAAGGGTGTGTCGCAATATTTTTTTTTACCATTTACCTGTTATTTAATTTTTTTTTCCATTTTATCAGGTTTTTAAACTATATAACTCAAGTTGCGACTATTAATGTTTTTGAAAAATACCTATCTAAATGTACCTGTTAAAATAAAAAAGATTTTACCCATTAATATAATTTAACAATTAAGCGTATTATGTCTCAACCCTTTTTTATAAGTATATAACAACTCGTGTCAACTCTACCGTTTCCTTTATCTGAAACAAAAACAAATTCACACAAAAAATACACCGGTATTCATAACACACAGACGGGATATTTGGACCTTTTTTATAAACTTTTTTTTTTTTAATTTCTAAACGACTCAGTGACTATATTTCTAAGATTAATAGCCTAGTTACAAAATTATACAAAATTTATTTTACTTTAAAATCATTTCAAACAAAAAAGTTACAGTCATTTAAAAATTAGAATTTACAAAGAAATTTTTAATTTTTTAATTTCGAAGACCCTGTTTGCTGTGATACAGTTGAAATAGAGTCGCTATTTTTTGGCGCCCGAGGTCCACCGGTATTTACTTTCAAACGAGTAATATAACTTTAAAATCGGTAACCATAAAAAATTATTTTTGGCCACCTTCTCAAAATATGGTCCACAATGCGTGGGAGAGAAAGCACTTATCTTGTCGAAGAATTTGAATACTTGTTACTGCAGAGGGGCCTGCTTAGGTATTTCTCTAGATTGGGGAAGAGAAACATGTCGAAGACACTTATCTTAATGTATGATCCGAATACGTGTTATTGTATTGTGAGCTGCGTAGGCACTTATACAGATTGCGGAAGAGAAACTTTTCGTAAGCACTGCTCTTATCGTAGAACCATATTATTATGTCGTTTCAGGGAGACCTGGCGTAGGCACTTCTGATCACGGATGATAAACCTGTCCTAGGCACTTCTTCTATCGTTAAACCTGAATACTTGTCGTTGTAGTGTGACCTGGCCTAGGTACTTCTCGTGGTCGCTGAAGAGAAATCCATTGTAGGCACTTCTCTAAGAATGACTATTCCGCGCACTTACCTAGGGCCATGGGTACTAGATCACTTTTATAGTAGGCTGAAGTATGATGGCGAACCTTTGTTGAACTCACCGCGGAATGGTGTGTTTATTTTCATACTTGTGCTAACACAAGAAGGCAATTATGTACATTAGCTATGGAATAGTGCGCGAATTCTCGATTTTTATACGGCGGAACCTCTTATTTTGTGAGTTTCGGTAAAAAAATGCTGGAGCCAAAAAATGGTGGTGGTGGGGTCAGGTTTAACCGTCCCGCATTGGGGTCAAAGTTTAGGAAAATTTGGAAAAAATGTACAACAGTCCTCCTAACTACCAAGGGGTTGTCGTTAGGGGGTTGGGATGTATGGCCTTCATGAATTTCTTTTGCCAATATTTTCTCCGAACATACTTACCCCCTTTCTCCACTCCTTCGGGGGGCTCCCGTACAAATTTTTAATTACCCCTTATTACTCCGTATAATGTTCCCGAAGCCCTAACTTCACCAGGGTCACCCCTAGGGGGTTAGAATGTATGACGGATCTCCAGGAAAATCTTTTCCGAACATTTTCTTCGAACATACTTACCCCCTATTTTCTCTCCTTAGGGGGGCTCCCATACAAACTGCACCAAAACCCTCCCTCAATATGAGAAAAACCGCCCTACCTATCAAGGAGTTGTCCCTAGGGGATTATGATGTATGGCGGACCTTCATGATTTTTTTCCCCAATATTTTCTCCAAACATACGTACCCCCTACCTCCCCTCCTTATACCGGCTCCCATACAAAATGCACCAAATATTGGGATGAATCAAATCAATTTATTTTTTATCGTGCGACGGATATTTCTTGTGATTGGCATCGACGACCTGAAGCAAGAATTGTTTCTCATTTTCGTTTCGACATAAAACATTGTTGTAATCCTGCATTAATTTGACACCTCTCTCTGCAGTGTCGTTAACAACATGCAAGGTGCTTACGATCTGCTTCGCTTTGTTGTAGTCTTCCCGGTTTTCCAGGTTTTTGGATCGGTTGAAATGAACTCATTTGGTAATCCAAAGCGATCGAATAATTTAACTGTGTCTCTCGTCACGAAATGGCTCAAATCTTTGAATTCTTTCACTTGTTTCGAATGCAATCCAATTTTTTTCACGCCTTTGGAGCCGACAACAATAGCTGAACGTGAACAAGCAGACTTAACGCCTTGATTTTCATCCTCATCCTCGCTCTCTTCCTCCTCAGTGCCTTCTCCCTCGTTTTCCTCGTCATCAGATTGAGATTCTACGTTTTCGTCGTCTTCTTGGAATGAAAGAATTACATTCGCCATTTTTTGCTTGATATTATGGGAAACGTTTTTATCGAATAGTGCAAGAGCCACAGCTTCAGCACTGATGTACCAAAGGTGATTGCACAATTTATCCACCACTTTCTGTGACACATTTCCATCAATTGATGCATATACGACTGCCGCTTTTAAAAAATTGATGTCTTGATTGGTGCCTCGACAGCCGTGGTGCTGCCAAACCAAGCTAAAGTGTCACGATAAATATGCAAATACCGCGAAGCTTCTCTAATTCAATTTCGGTTAAATTGAAATGTTATCGAAATAGAAACATTTTTATGCAGTATATGGCCTTGGCCATCCATCGGGCATGGCTGGTAGGTCCTGGAGCGCGGAAATGGTAACTGGGAATGTTTTCTCCAAGAAATAATAAAACGATCTGCAGGAATTCTCTGTAGTCTGCTCTGGGATGTTTCTCTTGTAGGTGAGCCGAACAAAATGATTTGATTTCAATCAGAACATTAACAGGTATTTTCATAGCGACTTTATCGTCTGTTATGCCAGGTATATCGTTTGTCATTTCCCAATCACATTTAAATCGAGCAAACAAAGGCACACCTGGAGCTGACGTTTTACCGAATTTGGCATCGAACACCTCTTTCAATACCAGTTCGTAAATATGATGTCTGCACGGTAAGTATAAAAGATCTCGTTCCAATAACTGTTCAAGAATGAGTGACGCACCTTGGAACGAGCCAGTGTTTGTTAAAGTTATATCGAAGGAAATGGACTGAACGCGGTCAGATATTTTCCAATCTAACAAAAGGCCATACACCGACTCCGCGGTACGTTTTCCTTTTCCTTTTCCTGCCGAAACAATCGGGATGCCCAATAGCTGCTCTTTTCCGTCATATGTGGCAATAACGGGAAGTCGATCAATTTTGTCTTTGCTTTGCAAGTCCGGTAATAATTTCCCATCCCAATGAACTGTTACAAATTTTGCTTCAGTCAGCTGAAAAACATTAAATAAGGAATATATGTACATAAAAATTTGATACTCATTTCCGGTCGGGCAACAATTACCTGTGGATTTGCTTTCATGAATTCAACAATCTGTTCTCGATTTTGCGAACGGCATTCCCGAATGGACGCACGATTAATAATGTAGTTCCTTGGATCGCACCCAAACGCACGAGCACTTTACATCTGTCCAGAGTAGATACCAGTTCGCTAGTAATGCATTTGATTTTTCCACGTGTTCCTTTTTTTTTCTTGGACGCAAAGACATTTCAGTATGCTCGTTATCAATTGCGTTTGGATCACTGTCTATTTCAGTCGAATCGATAGATGAGAGTCTCTCAACTAAAATTACACACTAAAATTACAACATACTTTACTCTCAATGTAACAAAAACTCACCCGCAGTTGCGATCTGCGCATCATGTTTAGCGCGTTTTACTCGCAGTTCGTTTTGCGTTTCACGTTCCTGACGTCTTTTTTGCTGACGGAATAAGCTTGCGTCAACACCGAGCATACATCCCGGCCAGCCTTTCAACATTTGCTGACGCAAGAATTCGGCGTCTTCCTCGTTCACAATCATTTGCAATGCGTCCTCACGTTGAATGTCAAACAAATTATCCAAATCCTCAACAAAATCCTTTTCTTTCTTTTGCTGTGTTTGGGACTTTTTTCTATGTGTACTCTTTTGCAGGACTTCCCATTCGCCGTGCAAAGATAACACTTTCTTTTTGACATCGTGTTTGTACTTCGTTGGGATAAACACTTGACGCCAAAATATCATTACCGTATCGGTCACTAAGTCTGCGCTGTCTTCATTCTTCAATCCGCGGATACGAGTGCCATAGAAAAACATTTTTAATACTTCTTTTTTAGACGGCAATTTCGTTCCCAATATGTTCGCACATGGTTGGCCGACCAAATTAATTTCGGTTTTGGATCTCAAATTGCTCGTACTCGACTTTTTCGATGCCATTTTGAATATGATTAAGAATTTTTAATTTTCACTCACACAAAAAACCGGTTATGTTGTTTTCACCAAAGTAGGATTCACACTGAAAATAAGAAAGAAAGAACGATAAAAATAAACACTGCAGAGAGAGGTGTCAAATTAATGCAGGATTACAACAATGTTTTATGTCGAAACGAAAATGAGAAACAATTCTTGCTTCAGGTCATCGATGCCAATCGCAAGAAATATCCGTCGCACGATAAAAATAAATTGATTTGATTCATCCCAATATTTGGTGCATTTTGTATGGGAGCCGGTATAAAGAGGGGAGGTAGGGGGTAAGTATGTTTGGAGAAAATATTGGGGAAAAAAATCATGAAGGTCCGCCATACATCATAATCCCCTAGGGACAACTCCTTGATAGGTGGGGCGGTTTTTCTCATATTGAGGGAGGGTTTTGGTGCAGTTTGTATGGGAGCCCCCCTAAGGAGAGAAAATAGGGGGTAAGTATTCGAAGAAAATGTTCGGAAAAGATTTTCTTGGAGATCCGTCATACATTCTAACCCCCTAGGGGTGACCCCGGTGAAGTTAGGGCTTCGGGAACATTATACGGAGTAATAAGGGGGTAATTAAAAATTTGTACGGGAGCCCCCGGAAAGAGTGGAGAAAGGGGGTAAGTATGTTCGGAGAAAATGTTGGCAAAAGAAATTCATGAAGGTCTGCCATACATCCCAACCCCCTAACGACAACCCCTTGGTAGTTAGGAGGACTGTTGTACATTTTTTCCAAATTTTCCTGAACTTTGACCCCAATGCGGTACGGTTAAACCTGACCCCACCAAGACCATTTTTTGGCTCCAGCATTTTTTTACTGAACCTCACAAAATAAGAGGTTCCGCGATGTAAAAAAGTCCATACTAAGAATTTCCATATAACACTATTCCATAGTTAATGTACATTTTATGTATAAATGAGAAATTTATGTATAAAATTAACATTTACTTAATACAAAAATGAGTATCGACTTTTGTCGTTTACAAGTCTGAAAAATCCATATTTCTGCACCGTTATTTTCTTTTGGCTAATTGGATGATTTTGTACATATGTCACCGATGGCAAGTGCGAAATATGGATTTATTATGTTAATTTGGGGTATGAATATGGATTTCGTTTGCGTACGATTATACCATATACCACTAACTACGTGGTCAGGATATAATAACTTTGAGCTAATATTTATAACTATCAAAAATATTTGACCTAGATCCGTGTTCTATTATACCGTTCGACTCAGATTCACTTTCTGAGTCGATTAAACGATGTTCGTCCGTTCGTCCGTCTGTCTGTTTGTTCGTCTGTTTGTCCATGTAAAACTTCTACTCAAACTACAGGTAGCAAAAATGAACATATTTTAATGAAATTTGGTATACAAGCTTCTATCGGCCATTGAAATTGATGAAAATTGGTGCATTTTAAGACCTAGTCCCCATACAAATGACCCCTTAAATTTCTATAAGATCCAAATTATCATTTAGATTTCGGTCAAATTAGATTTGTATGTGTATATTACAACCATTAATTAGGAACCCAAAAATAAAGCCCATAGGACAATTCTTAGATATGACAATTCTTAGATATGGCCCCCATACAAACCTGTTTCCGATCTTCACTTAAATCTATCAAAAACAAAAATATTGCATAGATTTTTCTCATATTTGGTTTATATATGTTTTTGCTTAAAAGAATTTACTTCACCAAATGTTGTCCGGTTCGGTCAATTTTTCGACCTGGTCCCCATATAAATAAATTATCCGATATGTACTTCTTCAAATTTGCAGGCAGATTTGGTTAATGCTTATTTTTACAAACGCATGCTATAGGGCATCGCACATTTGGTTTAGAGCGACTACAATTTTCTTACTTGTATTATCTATAATATTAATAGGCTAGGCGATTTCTTGTGACCGATGTTTTGTTCTACCGTTTTATCCCGATTTTGACAAAACGTATATTATTTGAAAGGCATTTATTTTTAGCCATTTTGCAGATTTACAGATTTTTTAATTTTTAACTTTATTTTGAGTAAATTGCATTTAAAATTGCTACTAACACATACATAAAATTGTACATATGCTATGTGTGTTTTATTAAATTTGTTAATGTGTTTGTTAATAAGTTTGTTATCTTCATTCACAATTAAAGTGTTAATTTGTGAATTGGCTAAGTTGAAAAATAAAGCTGCCTAGAAATTGCACTCGAATTTCGAGCGCTGGAATCTGCTAGTTTTAAAAAATGTGCAAAGTACGAATATGGATTTTCAATGATTTTCAAGAAGGCGCTACGGTAGAGAGCCATTCATATATATGTGCTCATATATAGTGTTTGACCGTTACTTCCTATTGGGACGATTTTGGTTGACTTATATTTTCCTTTGTAAACTGCATTTTAATTATTATTGTATTCGAAATCTAAAAATGCATAATTGATCACTCTAATCCGATTTAATAATTTGCTGTCAGTGCTAGAATATATGACCATAAATATCCCAAATGAATAAATGCATAAATCTCGTTCGACTTCGAATTCATCAATCAGCAATGTTTGCATTTCAAACATGTCGAACATAAATGGAAACCAATAATGCATCCATATATGAAATAACAAAGAAAAACACTTTAGAATTTAAATGAATATATAACAGTCAGCTAAATATAGAAAACTATGCTCCATGTTCTATTTCACATGAAAATATTGTAAAATAACAAAAAAAAAAAACAATTGTTATTTTTCTTTATAACTTTATAATGGTCACTTTAATAAAACGATAATCACCACCCTGTCAATATCTTTAAGTGGCTAGTTTTTGTAAACTCATGGAAAAAATGTCAGTAGAATTTTTAATAAGTTGAAATAGCGGTTTTTGCTATACAATTTCAAAAGTTAAACAGTTTAAGACTAATTTTATCCTACTAGCATAATTTTTCGGGTGTTTTACAATCCTAACCACTTATCTGAAATAAAGATACACTCAGCATTTTTCTTTTTTTATTTATCCATTACAGAAAAGTCAACGAAAAAAGTAAAAAAAAAAACTTGAATTGCATTCGTAGACATAAGAAGTAAGACATTCAGAAAAACAGGAAAAAAAAAGTTAAAAATAAACTTTTACTAAAGTACGTATTAGTTGCACAAAAAACAGCAATACTATAAAAATAACGAAGATTTCAACCACAAATGTGTTAAAGAAAACACAGAAGTCTTTGTTCTTTCACAATCTAAAACCACAAGATTTGTTGTTAATAAACATTTAAGCAGGAAATATTCAAAATGTTTAAAATATTTGCAAACAAAAATGATGACAAACTTCGATAATCTTTAACGAAATTTTGTTTTTTTTTGGTTTGGTTTGTTTTTGCAAATCTTACGCAATACAAAATTAGGGAAGTTTAAGAAATAATTTTTTTTTGTCAATTCGCTACGAACAAGAAAAATATTCTTCAAGTTCTACAGACTATATTTGGTTACTAATTCTTTATATCAAAATTTTTTGCGCGTTTTTATAAAGGGTGTTATTGTTTTTGCTAAGATAGAACTTTTAACTCTTACTCTCTGTCTGTCTGTCTGCCATTAGACAACCCCATTCCCCCTCATCCAATCACTGTGAAATTTGGTCCATAGACTTGTTGTGACCTAAGATTAATTTTAAAATAGTCGCGCAAAGTCACGCACAATCACGGAGAGATTCAAAACTCATATGTATAAGGAAAGAAAGAGTTTTAATAAAAACTGTTTTTATGGGTTAGATTAAAATTATCGTGAATAGATTCATACTTGAACAACGCTACCAAATTATCCAAATTTACTTTGAAAATCAGTCATTGATTCGGGAAGCTTATAGTCGTCCATCTGAGCAATCCATCCGTCGAACTGTGGATAGATTTCATACCATATAATCTATAGGATGCAGTAACACCAACACGTCGAAGGATTGGGCGTACTAAAGACAATACCGAAGACCCATATTTATCGATTCGTCATGGGTCGCAGGAATTGGAGCTCTGTCCATCCATTACTTGAAAAATTTTTCGCTATTATTTTGGCCTACAAATTGGAAACTGACCCGATGTTTTACCGCAAAATTGTGATCAGTGATGAGGCTCATTTTTGACTTGACGGGCTCGTTAATTAACAAAATTGCAACAACGGACCGTACAGACTCCATTACATTCAGAAAAATGCACCGTTTGGTGCGGTTTACATGCTGGTGGCTTCATAAAACCTAATTTCTTCACTGGACATCGCTTTCTCACCTTGATAGACAAAATGGATGCCATTGATCCGGGCGATATTTCCACAACCATCGACTTATTGAAATCAAAATTTGGTGAAAAGTTGATTGCGGGAAATGGACGTGTCAATTGGCCCCATGGTCGTTTGATTTGACACGTCTCGATTAATTTCGGCAATAACTGACGCCTTGGAGGCCAACATTGACTAGCAATGCTCGAAAAAGTTGCCTAAAATTGGACGTCCAGAATTTTGATTTTATTTTAATTAAAATATAATTTTTGTTTTTTTACAATTTTTAATTTTTTGTATTTTTTTTTTTTTTTTTTTTTTTATAACGTTTATTTAAGCATAATTAATATAATGAAACTAAAAATAAACAAATAGTGTATATTTACATTTTGTTATACATAGTCCCATATTCGGGTGCTCAAGTATATTACATATATATATATTAATAAAATATTTAATTTTTTTTTTTAATTGTTTATGGTCTTTACACAACTTAAGAGTATTTGTAGATAATATAAATGATATGTAATGAAAAAATTTAGAGAAAAAAAATTACTTTTATAGTAGATAGCATAAAACTGTAGTCAAAGGATAAAAATGTTGAAAGTTGTAAAACTATTCATTAAGCCACCAGTATTTTCTTTTGTTTAGATTTGGGATTATATTTTTATCTCGTAAGTAAATGCTAGTATCAAATCTGCAATTGTCATTTGTAAGTTGATTGGTATATACAGCTTTTATATTGGCTCGTCTGTATATGTGGTACAGTATAGGTATACCTGTTTCATTTTGTATATAACCTTTACTATCGAGGTATAAGAAGGCCTCAGGTGGTACATATCCACTTTGTAAAGTTGAATATATATATTCATCGCTGGCGTAATAAGGAGCCACAATTAAATTATTTTCATGGCATTTCAAGCTTTTGTTAATATGATTTCTTATTAAGTGTATGATAAAATTATCAATTCTACTTATTTCTGCAGCATAATATAGCTTTTTGTTTGATATATATTTGAGATAATTACTGTTTGAAGATCTATAGAGGGATGTACAGGCCCTCAAACATTTTCTTTCAAAGATTCTAAATTTTTCCATATAGGATGGCGATATGTTAAACCATATTTGGCAACCATATGTTAGGATAGGCCGTATTAATGACTGGTACAAAAGAATTTTAACCTTTGATTTAATGTGTTTTGAGAAAAATAACTTTTTATACATAAAGAAAGCATTTCTTGCTTTTATTATTTGGAAATTTATATGGTTATTGAAATACAAAAATTTATCCAGGTGAATACCTAAATATTTAACTATTTGTTTATTTGGAATGGTTATATTTTGCATGGATTTTATACCAAAGGATTTCCAATTATTTTTAATATTGTGATTGCATTTTCCTGTTGGGGGACGAAAAAGTATAGTTTCACATTTATTGGTGTTAATTTTCATTTGCCAATCACTAGCATATTCTTCAACAGTTTGAAAATAATTTTGTAATTTTCCATTAATATTCTCAATTTTGTTATCAGCATGATAAATAATAATATCATCAGCAAACGCAATAATACTGTCAATTTTGTTTAAGAGATCATAAATATACAAATTAAAAAGAATTGGCGAATTGACTGTACCTTGTTGCAAACCATTTACTATTAAAAATTTCTTTGTACTAATTTTTTTCTTATTACAAATTAAAAATGATTTGTTATTTAGCATAATATGTAAGAGTATAATTAAATTTTTTGTATTTTTTACAATTTCAAATTCTATCGGGCTTAAAAACACACTTTAGTAGCTAGCCCTTTATGCACTTAAATTTCGTTAATGAATTAAGTGGATATCCGAAAAGTAACGAGAAAATTTGGTATGATTCTGAAGAGTTTGCCACATATATTCCTAGTACTTATGGTGGAAGGTATTAAATTCCATGGAACTTTCATTGCAGTATTATCTACATCTGAAATTAAATGATAATACATTTTAGAGGTCTGTGAAGACCCTAACAATATTTTAGATCCTTTAAAACATCAGGGCTTATTAAAAAGGTCATTCAGAACACCAATATAATGACACACAGAAAACAGATTCAGAGTTACTGCCAACCGAATTTCGTTGAAGCTAATAATCGAATTTGTTTATTTATATACATACATATGTTGTGATCTCCTGTACAACATGAACAATGATCTATCTATAATATTAATAAGCTAGGTGATTTCTTGTTACTGATGTTTTGTTCTACCGTTTTGTCCCGATTTGGGCCAAACGTATATTATTTGAAAGGTATTTCTTTTTAGCTGTTCACCAGATTTACAGAATTTTTAATTTTTCCTTTATTTTAAGTAAATTGCATTTAAAGTTGCTACAAACACGTACATAAAATTATACGTATGGTAAGTGTGTGTTTATTAAATTTGTTAATGTGTTTGTTAATGAGTATGCTATCTTCATTCACAATAATAATAAACCATAAAAGTGTTGGTTGGTGAATTGGCTAATTTGAGAAATAAAATTGCCTAGAAATTGCACTCGAATTTCGAGCGCTGGAATCTGCTAGTTCTTATAATTACAGTATGGGATTAATTAATTATAAGGGTGCAATGTGCTGATATGAATACAATTTATTACATGCTTTTATTAATTCATTATAAAATAAAAGAAAACGAAATAAAAAATTTCAAAGATTTTACTATGCAAAATAATTACGCATAAAATATTGTTGTCGTAACAGTAAATGCTTTATAACAATAAAAAATATGTAGCTTCTCTCACGTATCCGGTGATACAATCGAAAATACAGTTATGAAACTTTTGCTAATTCGGTTGGTGAATTTATTTTCTGTGTGTAGCTAAATCTAAATCAAATCTCAGCTCTTTATCAGACTTGAAAATATTTTCGGTGGTTTGCTATTGCCAATCATCGATACCAACTAAGTGCTTTGCGCCCTACATGTAGCGCCATTTAACGACCCAAAAAGAAAATTTGTTCCACTTACAACCTTTTTTAAAAAAAATCGATAAATTGGCGCTTTTCGCTTTTCAGTTTAAGTGCAACAGTTTATGTTACTCAAAATTGTATATGTTTGATCCGATGATCACACTTGTTGAAGCGTATGTATCTATAATATTAATAGACATGGCGATTTCTTGTGACCTCTTCTACACTTCAAGTTACCAACCGATTTCAAATAAAAAACTATCCAATGCTGTGAGTGTGTGTTTTTCGTTATAAAAATTATTTATTAACAAACGAATTTATATATACTAGCAGATTCCAGCCCTCGAAATTCGAGTGCGAATTCTAGGAATTTTTATAATAGCATTGTATAATTTTATGTATGTGTTAGTAGCAACTTTAAATGCAATTAATTCAAAATAAAGGAAAAAAATTAAAAATCTGTAAATCTGCAAAAGGGCTAAAAAGAAATATATTTCAAATAATTTACGTTTGATCAAAATCGGGATAAAACGGTAGAACAAAACATCGGTCATAAGAAATCGCCTAGCCTATTAATATTATAAATTCTGTATGTTCAACAAATATTTGTAATGAAATTTAATGAATATTATTTAAAAATTCACAATTTAATGTATTTTACTTAAATATTCATAATTTTTTTATATATGTAGATTAAAAAAACATTGAAAGAAAAAAATTTTATGAAAAAATAATATTTCCTAGAATTTGCACTTGAATTTCGAGTGCTGGTGAATATTAAAATAAAGACATACTACATACCTACAGTATATTAATTTTTGTATTTTATGAGAGGTAAATTGTTTTTTTTTAAATAAAATTAAAATTAGTGTTGTGCAAAATATAAAATTTCCTCTTAAAATTAGTTTACTTCAAACATAAAAAATCATTCTTTTTAACATAAATAATCTAGCCCATAAAAACAAAGTTTTTATTAAAACTTTCTTTCCTTACCCATATGACTTTTGAATATCTCCGTGACTGTGTGCGATCGATCGGATGAGGGGAAGTGAGGTTTTAATCTCTCCGTAACTGTACGTGACCATGCGTGACTGTGCGTGACTATGTCAAAGTTAATCTTTTTTCACAGCAAGTCTATCGACCAAGTTTCAGTTCCATCGGATGAGGGGAAATGATATTTAGATCACTTCGTGACTGTGCCTGGCTATACGTGACTGTGCGTGACTACCCCAAAAATTATTCCATTGTCACAACAAGACTATAGGCCAAGTTTCAGATTAATTGGATAAGGGGGAATGGGGTTGCCCCACGACAGACAAACAGACAGAGAGTATGAGTTAATGGAACGAGTTTAAAAACCGAATGTTTTTTGTAAAGAACCTGAAAATAATAAATTTACATTTGACAATGAACACTTTTTGTACCGTTCACAATTTGTAATAATTGGAAAAAAAATCAAGACCGCATATATATATTCTTCATCTTTTTAACGAGCGGAGTTGGTATAGCGATGTCAGTCTTTCTGTCTGTCTGTCTGTGGAAATCACGATTCGTTGACATCCTGAGCATGAGCATGTTGGTCGAAATTTCAACGATATTTTTTTTGTTATTGCTTTTATTATAAGTTTTGTTTCTAGTGTGTGATAGCTGTAAATATTCTTGTTGTGGTCGTTGTGTTTGTCGCATTTGCTTCATTATGCTTGGTTATACTCCATGCGCCAAGATATCCAAATCGTGCGGCTTAAAATCGCCTTTGTGCCTTTTCCGGCGCCAATAGAAAATTTATTTAATTTAAAGCATTGACATTAGAAATATTGCTAATAGAAAAACAAATTAAATCTTAAAATGTCTATTTTCCTTTACGCATGACCCAGCAATGAAAAGAATGAACCTTTAGGTTGCATAGCCTATACCTATTTTTCTATGAATTTGATTTATTAGCTCATTATATAAACGAAGCGTAACGAAAATTCAAAATACAGTCCTAAATTATTAAAGCCCTTACACTGCATTAAAAACTTATTTGACTGCAATTGCCGTGAGATCCTGAGAGCATATATAAAAGTTGTAAATGGAAAAAATTTTTAAATATTATTTCTTTTATAACTTAAAAACTAATAACAATAAAGATTATAATGATAAAAAATTAAAAAAGTAATTCCATGGTAACAAAGTAATTTGAACATTGGAATTTTAGTTCCTAAACCTATAATAAGAATTTGACCTTTTTTTTTGTTTTTTAACATCTTTTCAAACACATTTTGGAGATTTTCTTAGCATATGTTTAACTATAGCTCTAACTTTATCCCTCAACCGCATCTCTAGCCAGTTTATGCAGTTTTAGTTATTATTTTTTTTTAGCTATAACTCAAGAACCATTGTTGATTTCTCATTTCTCGAGTCGATATAGCGATGTCCATCTGTCCGTATGTCTGTTGAACTTACGAACATTCACAAATGAACCATTTACTTTGGTAACTTTTTTTTAAAGCCTAGTTTTATTAAAACTCTTTCAGATCGATTTGATGAGGGGAAGTGAGGTTTTAATCTGTCCGTAACTGTGCGTGACTAAGTCAAGGTTAATCTTTTTTCACAGCAAGTGTATGGACCAAGTTTCAGATCGATGAGGAAATGACTTAAAAGAGTTTAAATATGCTAAAAATTCAGTGTGTTTGTTGTATTAGTTTAGTAATGAGTTTACTAAATGTTTACTTTTTCCAATATTTTGTTTAAATCTATATATATAAAATGGAATGTGTGTTTGTTTATTTGTTTGTTTGTTTGTACCTTATAGGAGACCAAACCTCTAGACCGATCTTCCTGAAATTTTCACAGTATTTAACTGGGACTCTGGCATGAGTAATAGGGTACTTTTTTTTCGACCACGCCCACTTTTACGTCCACTTTTTTAAAATTATGTAATTGGTTCCATATAGTTTTTAACAGATTTACTTCAAATTGTATACACATTATGCTCCAGGCGAGGTAGAAATAAACATTTCTTATGCCACGCCCCCTTTCACGCCCCTTTTCACGCAAAATTTTGTTTGAAAGTTTTAAACTTTTTGTTCTCTGTACAAATTTGTTCCTTCCAACGGATTTTTTTTATTTGGTAGTATATTGCTCTTAATACTGTTAACGTCGCCATATAACTATGAACCACGCCCACTTCACCGCCCCCTTTTTTAATTCAGATACTTACTTATACCACCAACAATGTTTGCTATACAAAATACTTTTTTTGTAATATGTATTTACCTAAAGTTTTATACACTTTTTATCTACAGGTAAGGTAGCCATACATTTTTTTATTACCAAATCCCCCTTTTTCGCCCCATTTTACCTTAAATTATAATTAATCTGCTTTCAATCTATCTATATATATATAAATGAATGTGTGTTTGTTTGTGCTTTATAGGAGGCCTGGAAGGATCGTCATGAAATTTTCACAAAAGGATGTTTTTGCGAAATAACAAGTCCTTAACTATATAAAGTTGTTAGTGGGGAAAAGGGGCGTGGTCCCGCCCATATAACCCAAAATTTACAATCGTCATATTTCGGCCATTTTTTAACCTACGGCGATGATATTTGGTATATATCGTATTGAAATTAATAGAAATAGTACTGCAAGAAAACTGGGTGGGACCACGCCCTTTTTAGAAAAATTAAAATCCGTAATAATTTCTATTAAGCCCTTGACTATATAAAGCTGTTAGTGGACAAAGGGGTGAGGCCCCGCCCATATAACTCAATATTTGGCATGGATTGATTTACTAAATAAGGTGTTTTCTTAAATAGGTATATATTCTATGCGAGTGTCGGCGGGTAACGTCCCTTTGTTTCCGATTTGTAGGAAGCCAGACCATTCTTCCTTAAACTTTCACAGTGTGAATCTTTCATATATAAAGGAACAGATGTACTTTTGCCACGCATTCCAATGATCCCAACTGATTTACCATTCGACTTCAAACGATTACAGTTTCCTGTTCGATTAGCGTTTGCGATGACTGTTAACAAAGCTCAAAGTCAATCTCTTCAAGTTTGCGGCTTAAATTTAGCAAATCCATGTTTCCCGCATGGACAGCTTTATGTTGCATGCTCACGCAGGGAAAGCCACCGACTTATATGTTTATGCTCCAGATGGACAAACTAAAAATATTGTATATCCTAAAGCATTGCAATAATTAATTCTAAATTAAATAAATAATATTTTGTTAATGTATAAATATTTTTTTTTTATTTTATTTTATTTTATAACGATGAGGGGTAGCGAAGCACACCGGGTTAAGCTAGTCTATAATATTAATAGGCTAGGCGATTTCTTGTTACCGATGTTTTGTTCTACCGTTTTATCCCGATTTTGACCAAAAGTATGTTATTTGGAAGGTATTTTTTTTTATAGATGTTCACCAGATTTATAGATTTTTAAATTTTTCCTTTATTTTGAAAAAAATTGCATTTAATGTTGCAACTAACACATACATAAAATTATACATATGCTATGTGTGTGTTTATTAAATTTGTTAATGTGTTTGTTAATGAGTTTGTTATCTTCATTCACAATAATAATAAACCAAAACAAGTGTTGGTTTGTGAATTGGCTAAGTTGAAAAATAAAGTTGCCTGGAAATTGCACTCGAATTTCGAGCGTTGGAATCTGCTAGTTGTTATAAATAGTGTTTTAAAATTCCAGACATTAAAGTCAACATAAAACCCACGGTGATGGCATTTAAGATTCGATATTAACACTCTTACTTGTTTTTTTTGTTTAATTGTTTATAATTTAACAGGTCGAATACATTTATAAAAACAATAATTGCTTTGCAGTGTGGATTTCTTAATAAAATCGCATTAGCGAGATAATACTGTAGGAATATCAACAGCAATTGCGATTACATTGTTTACATTATTTTTGTTTTTTTTTTTTGAAAACAGAATATGGACTTTTCTGGAATTTTGTAGCATTCGTTAATTACTTTTTCTCAATTATATTTACATATATAAATAAGAAATTTCCCAAGATAAGATTTTCTAAAATGTTAATTTTTCTTTTTGTGATTTTTTCTTTTGAATTCGTCCAAATACATATTAATGAGCAACAAAAGTTTTGAGAAACGTTATGAATACAATAGAAAAGCTTGTTGTGTGATCGATAGCAATGGCATTTAACAACTGTTTTTCCATAATGAATCTACGTATGAATTTTTTAAAATTAAAAAAAAAAAATGAATAAATAAATAAATAAAAAAATACAAACAAACTGTTCCAACAATTTAAATTTTAATCATCAATTGATTACTCCATATGAGTGTAAATTTAATTATAACAAATATTGAATATGAGTGCCTGCAGTTAATCGCATTCACATTCACATTCACATTCACATATTCCCCATTGTTGCGCATTGCTTGCTTGTTTGTTAGCTAAAGTCTTTGCTACGGATTTGTATATATTGATTTTAATAATGTTGTTAAGAAATATTCACATTGTAATCTCTTTGTCTTTTCTGTATTTTTAAAAATTTTTTTTTTATTTTTTGCTGCTACGTTTCAGGAAATTCAATATTTAAACTCTTCTGTTGATGAAAGACGGCGACCGTAGCAGCCGTTTTATATTAAAACGAAGCAAAATAAACAGCTTTCGGAGCGTAATATAAAAAAAGAAACAAAGACAGATTTTGCTGAGGTTTTTTTTTTTTTGTTTATTTAAGGAGCTCATTTCACACAACAACTCAACTGCAATAGCAAAGATATCAACTAACCATTGCCATTATCTATAAAACACCAATACCACCATCAATCCGTCTTTATCACCAGCGGCTGTCGTTCATTGTTTACCGTGTCGAAACGATCAACAACCAGTGTGAGTTTCTTACAACGCTGTTGTCTGGGGTCTCGAACGAAAAGTTTCGCAAATATCTACTCCATTTTTTCAGACATTGCGGGAGGTAAAAAACCATTGTATTAATATGATAAAAGTTTGTTTTATTATTAAATGCTGACAAACACACGCACACACTTATTGGTTGGCAGTATAGTAACAAAGCGTTTTTTCTTGACTAGAAATAGCGATTTAATGAACCCTGTATAAATAAAATTATATTGATGTTAGTTGGTGATGCTATTGAATTAAGGCAGTCAGAAATATACGGTGGGCAAAATAGTTTCAAAGGTGCTAAAAGTGCTGAAAAATCTATCACATTGAGTACAGTTGCGTTTGCATGTATGTATATTAACATTTATATCCGTTCGAATGAAAGCGTTGGTAAAGCATTGACAAAGCGTTGGCAATAAGTGTATACCTATTTCAGGACTCATAACATACAAGCAAGATCGGGTTAGTTGTTTTAAAGTGACACTATGGAAATTACAAAATATAAACATGGAAACTTTTCCAGCCCTTTTTTTTTTGAAGAAAATATATTAATTTTTTAATAAATTTTATTATTATAAAATTTATTATTGTTTGTAATGAGCTATCGAAAAAAGAATTCCACTTTGGAATTCAGAGTTTTCTATTTTATTTTGTGTCCGATGGTATCGGTGAGCGTGGCAACTCCCATACAAAGTAAATATTTATGCGAACATAACTAGAGTACTAAGGACTGAAACTGAAAAAAATCTTAACACACGTTTTTATATGGTCAGGGTATAATGACATTGTGCTGATGTTTGTAGCTACCAAAAATATTTGAATTAGACCCATCTTTTATTATGCCGATCGGCTCAGAATCACTTTCTGAGTCGATGTAAACCTTGTAATCAACCTGCAGGTCGCAAATATGAAAATATAATGATGAAATTTAGTATAGGTATAAGCTTCTATCGGCCATAGGATGAACCTAGTCCCCACACAAATGACCCCTATGAATTCGACTTAAATTGCCATAATATCCAAATTATCCTATAGATCTCGGTAAAATTGGGTTTGTGTGTGTTTATTACATCCATATATCAGTAGTCCAAAAATAAACCCTATAGGATATTTCTTAGTCATAGCCTTCAGATGAAGCTGCTTCCTTAAATCTCTCAAAAAGCAAAAATATTGCACAGATCTTTCTCAAATTTGGTTTTTATATATTTTTGCAAAAAATAAGTGACCTTACCAAATATGGTCAGGATCGGTCAATATTTCGACCTAGACCCAATATAAATATAGCATCCGATATGAACTTTTTCATATCCGAGAGTAAAAAAATTAAAAAATTAATTACTCGTTTCTAAGAGTGAGGGTCTCTAAACGCGTGGTATAGGGTATCGTACAGTCGGTCTAAACCGACTATAATTTTCTTACTTGTAGCTCTTAATTTATCTTTAAAAAATATGTCAGTTATTATATTTAATGACATTTGTTGTTAGTTTGATTAAAATGAGTGGTGAAATAGAAGTGCGTGCAAAAATTATTTAATATTTTCATAAATATTAAATTATAAATTCATCCTCGATGCCTTCTTTTAACGTTACTGACTCAATTGACCCAAAGCGTGCTCCAAGATTTCCATCTAAGAGTGCTGCTCCTTTGAATGATCATGCAAACAACGTTTCTGAAACCCTGGAAGACAATTTTTGTTTCGCGTATTTCTAGGGATACAACCGCCGATTACTTATTATGCTATGTTAAGTCAAAAATTGATTTGGACTTGGACATCCTGTTTTTAAGGTTAATGCTGATCAAAATCGCAGTATATCTTCATTCAAGTTAATTGTCCCATGTGAGATATTTGATAAAATCGTTAACCCTGAATTTTGGCCTATTGAGATTTTAGTTCGCGAGTACGCTTACAGGGAAAATTCTAAATCAAATGCAGCATTTCTCTCCTCTCAGCCCAAAATCCACTTAATGAAAATTAATGTGTCGAAAGTCATATGTATTGCTTATCAGAATGTACGTGGACTTAGTACGACAGTCGCTAACCTTTGTAATAATTGTTTTGATTTGGATTGCGATGTTATCGTACTTACGGAAACTTGGCTTCGCGGAAATAAACTTGTTAAAGGCTGGAGGTGGGGTTCTATATAGCTATACATAGAAAGTTTAACTCAAGTTTAGTTGAATTTGATGATATTGATACTAGTATCGAAAGCTATTTTCCCGAGTAAAACTTTTTATGTTTTCTTTGAAAAAGAAAACTACCAATGCCACCGCCCATATAGACATAAGTTGTTGTTGCTTGAAAAATGGATTTTTTTTGTTCGTCAACAAAAAGTTAACGGGACCTAGGATGATAATATAACATTGTATCAAGAATAATAGTGACAAAAAATAACAGAAATAAACACAAAAGTTTTTATAAGTGGTTTTAAACTGAAAACTAATCCAAAATTATTTTGCATTTCTTTTCATTAATAACAACGTATGTCGCTATGTGTAGCTTTCTGAGAAAATAATTTGTCAGCGATCAAACGTAGGTTGACATATGTCGTTAGTGCTGCAAATTTATTTAATAAACATTTAAGTTACGTCGTTATTTAAAGAAAAAACAGAAATGGTCAATATTTAAAAAAAAAAAAAAAAAATTAACACGTCGACAGAGCGTTAAAAATTAATATATTTGGCATCGTTAACTCAAAACTGACAAAAATGGACATAAGGCCAAAAATAGTTATTTCAACAGAAAAAAAATTAAGAAAAAAAAAATAAATGTTTAAAAAAACTGTTCTTAATATTAAAGTTTAATATATTTTTAGCCCAAAATATGTGAAACATTAAACATATTAAATTTATCATGTTTTCCTGAATGAAATAAACCATGTCTAAAATATGAAAAAAAGTTGCAAGTTTCACAAAAAAAAAATATATATGGGGGGTTTCATGTCAAGTGCACCAACTTTTGAAACCGATGTCTTCCGATCGGAATGAAATTTGCACCAAGGTTAGTCCTATGGGATAGTAGTTTAGACACAATTTTTCAATAAGATCGGTGCAGATGTCTCTGAGTTATAGGAGATCAAAATTTGACATTTTGGCCAAACAGGTGTTTCTTCTCATCCATGTAACTTATTACCTATTGTTCTCAGAAAATTTTCTCCCAAATAGTTTAGATAGATATTTCTTCAATATTTTGGAAAAAAATACTTAAAAAAAAAAATTTTTTTTTTTTGACTTTTTTTTTTTTTTGCTAAATTAAAGCATTTTTTGCCTTTTTTTTCAAAAAGTGCATTTTTTTATTTTTTTTAATTTTTTCATAAGAAAGCTTAGGATTTTTCCTTTAAGAGCTTTTTGGTCGCTTAGTGGGATGGGAGTGGGATATCTATCAAAATAAACGTTTTGTAACTCAAGACAACGTTTTTTCAATTTTTCACAAATGCACTATTTTGAATTTTTTCCTATTTGTGTGTAAAACCTTACAAATAAAACATACTGAGAAACTAGACAAATTAACCTTTCCGAAGGTATGTAACATAACTTCATAACATAACAGAAGAGAATGGTTATCTGTAACCTGAAACAGTTATTTGCAACATTTCAATCTGGCTTCACGAAATTAACCCAAATTTACCATGAAAATGTTAAACTGATGTGGAAGGAAATCAACTTAAAGTATTTAACAGATGATTCGGCAGATGATTTACACGATTACCGCGATTGCCTTAAGTTGGCTATGTGTCCTAATGCAACAACTTCTTGCCACTTAGGTGAATGTACCAATTGCCCGAAAAACACATTCATCAAAGAAAATTTAATAAACTCTTTAGATCGAGAATATATAGAGGAGGTCAAATTTGATTCTTGGATTCAGACTGACAGATGCACATTGAAAACAATCATTTTAAATGTGGATGATTTTGTGGAAGAAATGTGTACAGGATTGCTAAACTTGAGAAACCATGACTTTTTAGTCAAAGAGCAATGGTCATTCTTCAAGGATTTGAAGATACATTTGAAGTCTGGTGAATTCGTTATTTCATATGATTTCGCAGAAAACTATAAATATGTTCTTCAGGATGCCATACAAGCATTCCACTTCAATAACGACCAAGCAACTATATTCACAGTAGTTATTTACTACATGAAAGATGAAAAACTGGAACACAAAAGTATGTCAATCATATCCTACGATTTAAAACATGATAGCGTTGCAGTTTATGAGTACCAGAAGAGAATACTAAAATTTCTAAAATCTAAATTTACAGTAAAGAAGGTATACTACGTTTCGGACGGAGCTCGTCAACATTTTAAAAACAAAAGTAGCTTGGCAAATCTTATGGCCCATGAAAAAGATTTTGGAATGCCAGCTGAGTGGCATTTTCATCCTACTGCTCATGGTAAAGGAGCATGTGATGGTATTGGAGCAAACCTTAAAAGAAATGCAGCGAAGTATAGCCTCCAGTGCTCTCATCAAGATCGCATCTTAGATGCGACTGCTTTATTCCATTGGGCAAAGAGTTATTGTAAAGAAACTAAAATAGTTTCTAGTAGCAAAGAGGATCATCAGGAAACATTGAAAACACTGAAGAGCAGATTCGATGCTGCGGTAACAATCGATGGCACCGCTCAATACCATGATTTTAAACCGCTTGTCGATGGAAGACTCAAGTTGAAAAAGTTTCCTGCCTCTATTTAAAGCGATTTCTTTCCAAAGACAACAAATAAACCAGCAGCGAAATCAACAGCTGAACCTAGTAACGCCAAGAAAGGATTGACAAAAAAACGCAGTAAATAAAGGCGACAAAAAAGCTAGATGAAGGACTGGGTATTTAAAAATTTACAAGACTTAAATACTTCATCAGCTACAATAAATTAAGTATAAAAATAGTTATGATATAAATGGATCTAATGCAATTAAGATTAAATTTTAATAAATTATTTATCTTTTTATTTTTAATATTATTATTATTATACATTAATTTAATTATTATTAAAAATAATTAAAAATAAATATAAAATTTTAGTTAGGTATGTTATATACCTTCGGAAAGGTTAACTTGTCTAGTTTCTCAGTATAAGTTTTATTTGTAAGGTTTTACACACAAATAGGAAAAAATTCAAAATAGTGCATTTGTGAAAAATTGAAAAACCGTTGTCTTGAGTTACAAAACATTTATTTTGATAGATATCCCACTCGCATCCCACTAAGCGACCAAAAAGCTCTTAAAGGAAAAATCCTAAGCTTTCTTATGAAAAAATAAAAAAAAAAATTTAGCAAAAAAAAAAGTAAAAAAAATTTTTTTTTTTTTTTAAGTATTTTTTTCCCGAAATATTGAAGAAATATCTATCTAAACTATTTGGGAGAAAATTTTCTGAGAACTATAGGTAATAAGTTACATGGATGAGAAGAAACAATGTCAAATTTTGATCCCCTCTAACTCAGAGAGATTTGGACCGTTCTTATTGAAAAATTGTGTCTAAACTACTATCCAATAGGACTAACCTTGGTGCAAATTTCATCCCGATCGGAAGACATCGGTTTCAAAAGTTGGTGCACTTGACATGAAATCCCCCATATATCTATAATATTAATAGGCTAGGCGATTTCTTGTGACCGATGTCTTGTTCTACCGTTTTATCTCGATTTTGACAAAACGTATATTTTCGGAAAGGTATTTCTTTTTAGGCGTTTTGCAGATTTACAGATTTTTAAATTTTTTTCTTGATTTTGAGTAAATTGCATTTAAAATTGCTACTAACACATACATAAAATTATTCATATGCTATGTGTGTTTTATTAAATTTGTTAATGTGTTTGTTAGTGAGTTTGTTATCTTCATCCACAATAACAATAAACCATAAAAGTGTTGTTTTGTGAATTGGAAAAGTTGAAAAATAAAGCTGCCTAGAAATTGCACTTGAATTTTGAGCGCTGGAATCTGCTAGTATATATAAATATAGTTTTAAAAAATATATTTTTTTTTTTGTTGAAAATCAACTAAAAAAAAATATTACACAAATTAAAATTTTTTTTTCCTAAGCGCTATTAATTAAACGCCGCTATATGAGCCTTTTCGCCCACTGTGCTACCTAGGGAAACGTATTACCTTCTAAACGCATTTCGATTTTTTTGTTTCACATGATTCGGTGACGAGTTATGATGTTCACCGCACAATTTTTTTTCGAGGACTAAGTTTTAGATTGATGGGATGAGGGGAAATGGGGTTTAACTCACTCCATGACTGGGCGTGACTATGCGTGACTGTGTGTGACTATCTTTAAATTAATCTTTGGCCACAACAAGACTATGGACGAAGTTTCAGATCGATCGGATGAGGGGAAATGGAGTTTTAGTCTCTCCGTGACTGTGCGTGACTATGTCAAAGTAAATCTTTATTCACGCAAGTCTATCGACCAAGTTCAAGATCGATCGGCTAAGGGGAAGTTTTAAAGCACTCCGTGAATGTGCGTGACTACCCCAAAATTAATCTATAGTCACAACAAGACTATGAGCCAAGTTTCAGATCAATTGGCTGATGGGGAATGGAGTTGACACACAGACATACAGACAGACAGACAGAGAGTATGAGTTAAAAGAGTTTGAAAAAAGTCGCCATTTTTTCGCCGTTAAAACCTTACCTCGCCCTTAAGCAGGCCTTAGATGACATGCATATGTCTGATGACATGGAACTTTTATCCACTGCAATATCTATACGTTTGAAAAATGCAGTAAAGAAATCAGCGGTTTTTGAAGTCAGCCATAATTACTAAACCAAAATTGCACAGACAGGCGGGTTTACAGATGGTTCGGAATAGTGGTATGTCAGCTGACAAATAACTGTTGTATACAGCCACCTTTAGCAGGTTCTAACAATTTGTGATTTGCGACCTTTTACTTAAGAAAATTATATTCGGTCTAGAGCGATTTAGAGACGATCGGTCAAATATTTTTAGTAATTACAAACATTAGCACAAACTCATTATACCCTCACCACCTAGTGGTATGGGGTATAAACTACACAGTAGTATAAAATTAATATTTTAGTCTTTTGAAAAAAAAAAAAATAAATTAATAAATAAAGAAATAAATAAATAAATAAATAAATAAATAAATAAATAAACAAAATAAATAAATAAATGACTGACTAAAAAGTTATTTTTCAAATGTAGCGATTTGTTTCTAAATTATACTTTGTTTTCTTTTCTTCTATAGTTAAACACCCTGTTGCTGTGAGAGCTCTGCCTGATAGTATTTACTAAATGCCTATTAAGTTTATGGATCAATCTATTACGCCATTCAACAGTGCCGGTAAAAGAGATTTGTAGCTGTCTAGAGTTGACTATTTAGTAATGGTAGTAGTGGTGGAGGTGGTGGGTGCAGTAAACCAGACCAGGCATTGTTGAGTCTTAACATCGTAGAAAAGAACAAAAAAAAAACAGCAATTATCAGTTGATTTTTTTCTTTTGTTGTTGAAATGATTGTGCATATAAACCAGAAGATATAAAGTGATAAAATACTAACAACTACAAGAACAAAAATAATATCTCCCAACTGATTGTGAGTAATACAAATTTCAGACTGTGCTGTAGCTGGCGCTGTTGCCATTGTCATACAATAGAGTCCAGAATAAAGAAACAACAATAACAAAGCTACAGAAACAATAACAACAATATAGAAATAAACATTTATACGTAATAAAAAATTAATAATAAAAAAAAAAACGTGCTAAAAGACAGCTGTCAGTTGTTGCTGCTGCTGCTGCTGCTGTTGCTGTCGCTAAGTATTGAGGAGTGTGCCCAGTACATACTTCAGAGCTTCAAATATAGTATTAAATTCATATTTTATATACGCCAGCCTGCCTGCCTGACTGCCTGCCTTTGCTAAACTGAACTGAACTGAACTGACTGCATTCACCAACAATAACAAAAAACAAAAAAAAAAACCAACCAGGCACAAATTAGTCGTCTACCATATGAGTTTGCGTTATTAGTTTGTTGCTGGTCTGCAAAGTGAACGTTACATTAAATTTTTAAAGTATTATCTCGTTTAATTCTCGTGCGGATTTACAACAATCTTAGTTTAATTTTGTGTGTGCGATTTTCCAGTGGTTGATTGGTTTTTGCTCTAATTGTTTTATGCGCGAAAGACTTGTTTTCTTCTTTATAATAATAAAACAAGAAAAGAAAAAAACCTAAATTGCTCCAATAAACGAAAAAAGTTGTTCAAGTACTAAATACAATCAAATTACCAGATCTTGCAAATAAAATTTATGCTGCTTTAAAGTGAGTTGTTATATTTGTTGGGCAAATTCAATTAATTATCGTTTCAATAATTCTTTTTATCTCTTTTGCAGATTTACTAATATTGACGATTTGAAAGTTATAGCGAGTGCAGCAAGATTCTATTCTAAATCAAACGAAGAGTAAGTATAAGTGATAATAAATATGATTTGTTTATAAAAAAGAATAATAACGGTAATTATTATTTTTTTTTTTTTCAAAATGAAGTGTAAAATTTTAAATAGATATTTAGTCAAAAGGGAAACGTTTAAAATTTTTGTGAAAAACTTTTGGGTAAAAATTAATGAATAAAAACCTTAAAAATCTTAGAAAGTTCATTAAAAGAATTTTGCAAGAAAAAAAAATGTCTTTATTTTACGTAAAATGTTTGTACCGTATTTTTTTTTTTGATTTGTTTAATTTTTTTAGCCCTTTGAATTTTTATCTTTTGCCTGTGGTTTGAAAGTTGTATATAAAAATTCAAATTTAAGAAAATCAACCCAAATTATTTCAAGTAGACATGATTCGTTACGCTTGGTTTAATAGATTGTGTTTTATGTTTTTTATAAAATGAAACTTACGTATGAAATAATTGTTGGAAAAAAATTAAAAAAAAATTCCTTAATCTTTTTTGAAATTTGTATGTTAAAATTTGAAAGAAAAGTTTCATATCGTTTTGTTCCGTTATATAAAAGACACCCATTTAATATTTTCATGCAATTTTCCTACATTACGTTTCATTAATAAAAAAATATTTTAAGAACAATTTTTTTTGTTTTAGGAAAACAAATTCTTTATTGATACCGCTAGATCCATGTTAGTATATTTCATAAACTCCAAGAGCTCAAGAAGTAAAAAAAAAGCATTTTTCCAGTTAGTTAGTACGAATATTCAAACTACCAACATGATGATTTGTAGCCAAAAAGGCCGAGCGCTATTATTAAAGGTGCTATTACACTACGTGTTTTTTTTTACATAAGTACTGTCTTTTTTTTTTATCCATATGTAATTCCATATGTCTGTCAAAATTGTCATTTTACATACGATTAAAATTTTTGCTATCACACTTGCATATGTATTTTTGTATGACATAACCTCTAAATGTAAACAAAAGCTGATTTTTTAATTTGTGAATTTACAAAATTAGTTGTTAAAAATAAAGTTATATATGGGTGTTTCCAAAGTAACGGTCGTTACCGATTTTCGGAAATTTTTTAAATAAAATTCCAACCTAAGCAAATATGCCACAAGGATGGCTTAATTTTGGACCTACGAAAGTTCAAGCATCGGTAGCAACCAAAATAATTCATAAAAAATCTAATTTCAGTACTTTTTTTGACCATTAAAAAAGTAACGGTCGTTACTTTATAAATGTGCTGTTTTCAAATTTCGGAAACAAACATCATGTATTGTAAAATTTTGCACAGGATGGTCAAGTAAAAAATCTGATTACATTTTTTGATGTGTTTTCTTTAAGGAATGGGTTTATTTTCAAACCAAAGAAAAATTTTTTTTTTGGAAAAAGTAACGGTCGTTACATTAGAAAAAGTTAAAAAGATTTTTGTGTTTGAATAAATTTCTTATGAGTAACAAAAAAAAAAAAAGAAAAAAATGAAAAGCTATATTCTATTGCGTAAAATTAGTATGTTAAGTTGTTTGCATAGTTTTATTTCGTTTTCGTTATTATAATGTAAGCGTTTTAGGCAGTTCATTTTTAAAGTCGATACGCCTGTTAAACCCGAATGCACCAAATTTACGTTAGCTTTTTGAAAATAATGCTGTTGTTAAATATTTTCGATGGGTTTAATATTTTCCCAACGTTTTTGTAAAAGTTCAGTTTCTGATTTGATGTCTTTTTCGCAGTAAAGTTCTATAATACCTTCAAAATTTTTTGTAGTGTTAAAGTTTTGGAGTGTTTATTATTGCTTGTCGGAACGTAATTGCAGACCACAAATATCTTTTGACGGCACCTACAGCACCCTGACCAGATGCAAAAAAAGACCAAGTTAAGTCAAAATCAAAGTCTTCGTTTTTGCCAAGTTAGTCTCATGCTTTCCTGCATCTTCTTTTCGATTTTTTTCTGTATTTTTGCATCTTGGTAAGTTGCTCCATGATTTTTTTTTATAGCTAAAATCAGTAAGAATCCAATGAAGTAAGACGATAACAGTTCAAATGCAAAACGCCAAAAAAAAGGTAACGGTCGTTACATCTTTAATAAAATGTTTAGAAATCAAAATAGGCTTTTGATGCTTATTTGGCTTTACAAAATTCTTCATCTTACTTACCTTCTTACTTTCCGCTACTATAAAATTAAATTGTTTGAATGAATTACGAAAAAAACAAACTTTTCTGCTTTTGGGGTAACGCACAGTGGCGCCCGTAGAGCAAACGAGGTTTCAAAAATCAAAATTTTCATGTGCGCCGACGAAGTTTTGAATAAACCCATGTTATAGGAAACTTTTCAGCGATTTCAAATATGCTACTCTTAATAATATCACATTTTTAGTTTAGAAGATATAACCGTTCAAAGTTGACCGACTTTCGATTTTCAAAAAAACACACAATTTTTAGTCAATTTGTTGCGATTTCAGGTGTAATATCACGAAGAATAGGTAACGAATCGCCTTATTTTTTGTTTGTATTGATTGATGTATTTATTAAATGTATAATGATAAAAAAAAATTAACTGTTTGCTTTGTGTTTCTCCTGGTAAATCACTATTTAAAAACTATCCGTTTTTTCACTATTTTTCAACTTTGACGGAAAATAAAAAAAATCTATATATTTCTATATTTGCCATTTTTGCAAAACATGTTCTTTGATTATTTCTTTACATAATTCAAAAGGTTTTATCTGCCCGTAAAAAAGGTAAAAAAGGTTAAAAAGACATGGTTGCAGAAATTGTATGGCGTGCATCCCTTACATGTTTTGACTGACAGTAGTTTGATGTAATAGTTTGAAAATTGCATTTTAAGTCGGTTGTCTACCTGTGAGCCTCTGTCAAAGTCTACTCCCAATATTCTGTTACAGATACAGGATGCACAAAAACTACTCATTGAAATTCGCAGGTACGCACCTCAATTAAAAATTACTTTGGAGTACAAATGGTCCAGAACAATATTGACTTATGGTCCCTCCAGGTAGGCACAAATCTTATTTCGACACGAGCATAATATCAAAATTGCATAATTCAGCCTAAATCCATATGTATGCAGGGAACAGGTAAATTTTTAGGCATGGTAGCATAAGCCTATATATTGCAAAATAAGCATAATTCCTGGATTAGTCTACAACTGAAAGTTGGCGCAACAAGCACTGAAACCATGGCGTTAAACAATTTAAAATTATTTGAACTGTTTAGAAGGTCAACCACACCAAAGTTTTTCACGGAAGCTGCTTTAGAAGAACTTGATAGCTTATACGGAAATATTGAGAGAAGCGAAATTATAAAAAATAATTTTTATCTGATATATGCAAATATTAAGGCAAAATGGGTGAAATCTAATCGAACCATTCAGAACTTCAACTCCAAATACGAGGACTGGCTTAATGAAGACACCATCCTGGATATATTGGCAGTAGATAAGCCCACCACATCAACCAGAGGAGCAAAAGGAAGGCCAAAAAAAAGTATTGAGGAGTGTTCAATTTTCACAAGAAAGAGGAAACGTGCCGATGCCACCAATGACTTGACCACGAAGCATTTATCGGACGTGCTGTCTATTAAATATACAAAGGATAGTGAAAGAGTTAGGTCGCAGATTACAAAATCCGTTGCTGATGCAAACCCACTGCGACTAAAAAGGATTAAGGAAAGCATTCCCACGCCCACAAACGCACACATTAAAAAGTGTGGTTCCAAAGAAGCCTTGGCCTTGTTTATGGACTTACAACTTTCCAAAGAAAAATATGAGATACTACGGGCATCCTTGATGCGACACGGGGCTGACGTTTTACCAGGATACAAGCATATTACGCAAGCCAAAATAAATTCACGACCACTGCATACGGAGTTTACGGAAGTCTCTGTGAAAACCAATCTGCAGGATCTCATGGGCCATACAGCAAAACGGTTGTTGGAGAGTCTTCCTGAAAATGAGGTGAAAATTCTTCCTGAGAAACTGACATTGATCAGCAAATGGGACAAATCCGGACAAAGCGTTTATAAGCAAAGGATATCTTCCGATGACGCTACAGTATCGGACTGAAATATGTTTATGGCATCTGTTGTTCCTTTGCGACTAAAATCTGATGTTTCCCTACACTGGAAAAATCCACGTCCGTCATCAGTGCATTATTGCCGACCAATAATGTTTCAGTTCGCAAGGGAATCGGCAGAACTCATAATAGCCACGGTGAAGGACATTGAAGAACAAATAAGCAAGATTAATTTGCAGCTTTGTAAATTGGAGAAGGAAAATATATTGAATGCAATTACGAGTTCCACCTGACCATGGTTGACGGAAAAGTCATAAACGAACTGACAGGAACAACCTCAACATTGCCATGCCCGATTTGCAAAAAGAGTCAGAAGAACTTTGGTAATTTAAACGATTCTACAAACGAGGAGAATTACGAATCACTATGCACGCAAGGATAAGGAGTATGGAGTTCTTGCTAAAACTGGCGTATACCCTACCACAAGAGGAGGAAAACTTCGATGAAAATACATCAATAAAGGAAAAGATCAGAAAGAAGCAAATACAGGATGATTTTTTTAAACAAGTTGGACTAAAAGTAGACTGTCCCAAGCACGGATACGGTAACTCAAACGATGGAAACACTTCTAGGAGAATTGACAATCAAATCGTGAAGAGATTGGGAACGATCTTGAATATTTTAAACTGCAAAGAAAATGTCAATTCTACAAAATATGGAGAATATGCATCGAAAACTGCATCTCTTTTAGCAGAAATGTATCCACAGAAGAAGTTGACCCCGACCGTCCATAAAATATTGGCGCATGGCAAAGATATAATTGAGTACCAGTCTTTGCCAATTGGAGAGCTTTCTGAAGAAGCACAGGAGTCTCTTAACAAATTTTATAAAAAATATAGATTGCAGAACACATTCAAAGCATCAAGGGTAAGGCAAAATGAGGACCTCTTCAACATGTTGGCAGCATCTTCCGATCCACTTATTTCTTCCCTGCGGCATGTGAAGTCACGAATAGAGTTAGAAAATATTTATAGTTTAGAAATGATTAGTCTTTTAGATATACCTTCTCTTACGAATTGTGATGAATATTTTACAGAAAATTGAAAAAATAAATTTAAAAAAGAAGTAATTTTTTTTTAATTTGTTGGGTAATAATTTAAAATATAAAACCCTAAAGAAAAAAAAAAAATAAAAACAATCTAAAAATGTAAAAAAAATTTTTTTTTAGTTACCATAAAATTTATTTTTCTACAAATTTTAACTTTGATAACCCATAAGTAGGCCCCTACAAAGCGTAGCACCCTTTCCATTCATAGGCTGAACAGTTATCTATCATATGCTGTTTAAACTGTTCAATTATGTTATTCGGTTCAAAAGATATGATTTTTGCAACGAAAAAACTCAAATGTTAAACCCGAAGAATGCACCGAATTTACGTTGGCTTTTTGAAAATAATGTTAAATATTTTCAATGGGTTTAATATTTTACCAACGTTTTTGTAAAACTCCAGTTTCTGATTTGATGTCGTCTTTTTCGCAGTAAAGTTCTATAATACCTTCCAACTTTTTTGTAGTGTTAAAGAAGTTAAAGGCTTCTTTTAGAGTGTTTATTATTGCTTGCCGAGGCGTAATTGCAGACCACAAATATCTTTTGACGTCACCTACAGCACCCTGACCAGATGCAAAAAAAATTAAGTTAAGTCAAAATCAAAGTCTTCGTTTTTGCCAAGTTAGCCTCATGCTTTCCTGCATCTTCTTTTAGATTTTTTCTGTATTTTTTTAATCTTGGTAAGTTGCTCCATGATTTTTTTTAAGCTAAAATCAGTAAGAATCCAATGAAGTAAGACGATAACAGGTCAAATGCAAAACGCCAAAAAAAAGGTACGGCCGTTACATCTTTAATAAAATGTTTAAAAATCAAAATAGGCTTTTGATGCTTCTTTGGCTTTACAAAATTCTTCATCTGACTTACCTTCTTACTCTCCGCTACTATAAAAATAAAATTAAATCGTTTGAATGAATTACGAAAAAAACAAACTTTTCTGCTTTTGGGGTAACGTTCGTTACAGTCGGTGACGTTGTTATTCAACTGTTCACAAAAAATTAAATTTTAACTTGTCGCCTTCAAAATTGTTGCTACTAGTGCGTTTAAATCTGAGAAAAATCTAGTAGATTTTAGTTGAAATCTATTTGAAAATCTATACCGTTTACATCTAACTTTTTTGACATTTTGTGAGATTTTGTTCCCACAACAATAAACAGCTGATAAAAATAAAACATATGAACTAGAAATACCAAAAATAAACAAAACAATAGGAAAATTGAAAAATTGAAAATTCTAAAAAGGAACAGATTTTAAAATTAACATATGCATCAAAAATGAAAAAAGCACAAACTGAAATAGAAATTTTGCGAAAAAAATCAGCATTTGTTAAATGTATTGTTTGACCAGCAAAAAAATTCATTTTACACAATAATTATATAGCAGATTGGAATGGGCACATGTTAGTAAATATTTTTTTATTATAGATTCATAATTTTTTTTTTTTGTTAATCATTAATTTGTTATTTTCTTTTTATTCACCTTGTTTGCTTTTGTTTTTAAATGTCAATTTTTCAGTCACTGCGTTGTAATTTTCTACTAGAATATTAAAAAAAAAAAACAGTAGTATCATTTGATAGTGCCCAAGTTTGACAAGATTTTGTGAGATTTTGCCCAAAGCTAGTAACGAGCTAGATTTTGTTTTGTATGGAAAATCTAGTAAAAATGAGCTAGATTTCGCTCGAAATCTCGTATATACTAGATTTTGCTTAGATGTAAACGCACTATAAGCACTATGGCTTTTGTTTTGTTGTTAAACCATCGTTAGAAATGTGTTGCCAAAGTAGTCAAAAAGTACCATGCAATTCACTAGGGAAAAAAACGAGCACGGTATACAAAATTCAAAGTAGTTTATTTTTGTTAGCGTAAAGAAAATTAAAGTTAATCCTTCGGGAAATGACAGATACATTTATTTTGTGAAATATTAGCGGAAAAATAAATTTTAAATTATAATATTATTTTTGAGCTGTAAGGGCTAATTTTCTGTGGAAACACCCATATATTATATATTTTTTAATTGTTAATTAATATTAAATAATTCATTTTTCTTTTAACATTAATCTTATTAATTTACTTGGTTTTTCTTTTGCCACAAGCGGCATTGTATTTTCGTATGTTTTGTCATGTCAAAATAGAACCTGTTCTAATTGAAAAATTTACATGCAATGATTCATAAATATTACACGATGTGTACAACTTTTGCATTGGGAAAATTTGACAGTGCATATGTAAAAAACACGTGTAATAGCACCTTAAAGATCTAATCCGCTTTTTCTCAATAAATTGTGGTTTATTTTTATTTTTGGCCTATTGTTATAAAGTATTAAATAATTTAATAAAGAAGTCAAAATTTCAGTTTTATTGTCATGTATTTGTTGTCTCAATATTAGAATGACATACATATATTTCAAAGATTTTCAAGGAGCGTGGGTCAGAATTTTGCGGCACTAAATCTTAAAATAATCTGAAAATTTGAGTTGTTGGAACAGCATGTTAAATTTATTTATTTATACGTTCCCTTGATAAAGTAGACAAAATATCTACGAAACGTTGGGAAAGAAGAAATTAAAATGCAATTTTAATTACTTTTCAAGGAACCAGGTCACATTAGCTCATTGGTAATATAACAAAGAGAATATCTGGCCAAACATAATGAAAATAAAATAAAACATTTAGTTAAATTTATTAAATCAAGAAAAATGCCAACATCCACAGGTCTAAGTACAGAATTTTCTTACACAAAGCTGAAGTTGACAACTTTAGGTCGGATATCCCGAGCTGTTTCACAGCGAAGATCAGATTGTGGCAGAGGTAGAAAATTTTAATCAAATTCGACAATGGTTTTATTTCTGCCGATTCAAGGTCAAAAATACCCGTTCTTTGAGATCTGAAAAGTATAATATAGAAATATTTTTTTTTGCAAATAAAGCCTTACGAGTAATCTATAATATTAAGAGGCTAGGCGATCTTTTGTTACCGATGTTTTGTTCTACCGTTTTATCCCGATTTGGACCAAACGTATATTATTTGAAAGGTATTTCTTTTTGGCTGTTCACCAGATTTAGAGTTTTTTTTTATTTTTAAACTCTTCCTTTTAACTCATACTCTCTGTCTGTCTGTCTGCCATGGGTGGACCCCATTTCCCTTATCCAATTGATCTGAAACTTGGCCCATAGTCTTGTCGTGACTACAGATTAATTTTGGGGTAGTCACGATCGATCTCAAACTTGGTCCATACACTTGCTGTGAAAAAAGATTAATTTTGACTTAGTCACGCGCAGTCACGCATGGTCACGCACAGTCACGGAGTGATCTAAATGTCATTTCCCCCATTCGACCGATCTGAAATTTGGTCGATATACTTGCTGTAAAGAAAGATCAACTTCGACATAGTCACGCATCATCAAGCACAGTCACGGAGAGATTTAAAACGGGTTTCCCCTCATCCAATCAATCTGAGACTTGGTCGATATACTTGCTGTATATCACGCACAGTCACGCATAGTCACGCACAGTCACGGAGTGATTTATAACCCATTTTCCGTTATCCGATCGATCTAAAACTTGGTCGATAGACTTGCTGTGAAAAAAATTAACTTTGACATAGTCACGCACAGTCACGGAGAGATTAAAACCCCACTTCCCCTCATCCGATGGATCTGAAACTTTGTCCATAGACTTGTTGTGGCCAACAAGACTTATTGTGGTCACACACAGTCACGGAGATATTCAAAACTCATATGCATAAGGAAGGACATAGTTTTAATAAAAACTTTGTTTATATGGGTTAGATTATTTTCCTTTATTTTGAGTAAATTGCATTTAAAGTTGCTACTAACACATACATAAAATTATCAGCCCTGTTCTGGAAACGTTGTTATTTGAATAAGAGTGAATTTAAAATCACATGAAATTGAAATTTTGGGTTTCTTGAAACCACTTTTTTTATTTATTTAATGGAAACATATGTTTGAGTTTAGAACCGTATGTTTGAGTTAAGAACATATGTTATCTAGAAAACGAGGTGCCATATGGTGCCATATGGTGCTTTATTCCGTTTCACAAAAAACTTTTAAGTATTTTGTGCATGTTTTTTTCTTAAGTTTATAGAAAAAGTATAAAGAAAAATATTTTCTTTTAAAATAACGACTTATTTGTTCATTTAATTGTTTTTGTTCTTTAATTTCATTCAATTAAAAATGACTTTTCTATTTTTAAAAAGTTAGTCATCACCAAAAAAAATTTCGATATTCAAATAAATTGGATTTGACTGGCATCACTACTGTTCGAACATATGCAAAAAAAATAAAAATATGTGATTTGATGAAAAAAATTTTTTTAATTCCTTTTTTTTCAATAATTAGTGCATAAAGAATCTATGTTATAATTGAAAAAATTATAATGGAAAATAGATTGTGTAAATAAAAAGTTTTTATTATAGTTATAGAACAGCACCATCGCAAAAAGTGTGTTTTATTAACATCGACCACTTATTACGAGTTTTTTTTTTAAATCAGCGCAAAATGTAGACGTTTTTTAAAATCGTCTTTTTTTTCATAAAATTAATGTCTAATTTTTTAAAATAATGACGAGGTTCAATAAAAAACATGTTTAAATATCAATTAGTTTTTTTTATCTCTTAAGACCTGCTTAGTAGAAAAAAAGGGCATTTGTTTTGATTTCACAAAGCTTTTTCTATGTGAATTAAAACGAGAAAAAATATTCTTATTGAAATTAGAGAACAGCAAAAAACTCGTAGATTTAAGAATCTTTTCATTTACGGGTTTTTTTTTGTGATAGTGGTTTCAGGAACAGGGGTGTATATGTATGCTATGTGTGTGTTTATTAAATTTGTTAATGTGTTTGTTAATGAGTTTGTTATCTTCATTCACAACAATAATACACAAAAAAAGTGTTGGTTTGTGAATTGGCTAAGTTGAGAAATAAAATTGCCTAGCAATTGCACTCGAATTTCGACAGCTGGAATCTGCTAGTATACTTTAAATTGTGCAAATGCCTGTTTTATATTTTCAAATTCTTCAGAAATAATATTTAATAATATTCAAAAAAATATTTTAAAAAATTGAAAAATATGTGCATGTATTAAAAATATATATATATATATATATATAAAAATAAAAAAATATTCTGCATAAAAAATTTTTCTCTCTAAAATTTACATGTACATAAAAAAATATTTTAATAAAAATGTTTTTTTTTCTTTAGAAAATATAAAAAAAAAAAAATTAAGAAATAACTTGTTCGATATGTAAAAAAAAATTTTTTTTCAATAATTTTTTACTTATATTTTCTAAAGAAAACTAAATAAAATCAGGTGTTCTTGATATTGAAAAATTTTCTTCTTTTTAAAATACAGTGGGTGACAATACATTGGAAACTTTTACATAATTCTAAATTTCGCATTATTTCCTAAATTTATGTGTTTTTCGAATTCATTCTTTGGTGTGTTTTCTATCGAAGATTTTGTTAAAAAAAATACAATAAAAAATATAGACAAACGAAAAAAAGTACTTTTTTTAGCGATGACAGAACAATGGAAACTTTTAAACTTCTGTAGCAGAGTTGATTAAAAGGCGCTGAGAACTTAGGCTCCCCCCCCAAAAAAAAAATGAATGTCCCAAAAAATTGTTCGCGATGAACAAAAGCCCCAAAACCTTAAAAAAGCCCAAACAAATGAACAAATGCCCCAATTTTTCAAAAAACCAAATAAAAAATGAACTTACGCCTCAAAAAGCTTTCCGCAAAATTTTTCACATATTTTTATTTAATGGTTTTTCTTTGCCAAATATCTATTCAAATGAAAATTTGCACACTGCTCTCAATATTTCTTCTACAATAAACGCATTTAAATACTGTATTCTTTTCGGCAGCATTATTTCGGCAGCATCATATCTTGCACTGTTTGCAAAACGTTCATAGCATTTTTGTGTTTTCTTATCCATCAAATTGTAAAATATCGGAATGATCTGAAAAACACCGTTCCGCGCAAAAGCGTTACGATAAATTTTATTTACTGATTACTTCAATTTACAAATGATTCCCGAATATTTTTTCAGTTTGCGAAAATAAATAAACTACCAACAAAACAATAACATAAACCGGTTTCGTAGTTTATTTTTGGAGTAAATTTGTTCATCAGTCTTAAAAAAAGAAAAAATGAATTTAGGCCCCAAACTTATAAACTAAGAATTAACAAATGCCCCAAAATATTTCAAATTGGAATAAAAAATGAACTTGTGTCCAAAAACCATAAAAATCCCATACCAATTTTATGGGGCATTTGTTCATTATACCCTATACCACTATGTGGTTTGGGTATAATGACTTTGTGCTGCTGTTTGTAACACCCAAAAATATTTGACCTAGACCCATCTTTAATTATACCGATCGAATCAGAATCACTTTCTGAGTTGATTTAACAATGTCCGTCCGTCCGTCCGTCCGTCCGTCCGTCCGTCCGTCCGTCCGTCCGTCTGTGTGTCCATGTAAAGCTTGTAATCAAACTGCAGGTCGCAAATATGAATATATTTTGATGGAATTTGGTATATAAGCTTTTATCGGCCATTGGATGAACGCTATTGAAATTGGTGAGAATCGGTCCATGTTCAGACCTAGCCCCCATACAAATTACCCATATGAAATCGACATAAATTGCCATAAGATCCAAATTGTCATATAGATCTTACGCAAATTGGGTTTGTATGCGTTCATTACATCCACTAATGAGTAGTCCAAAAATGATCCCTTTGACCCCATATAGATCTGCTTCCCGATCTTCAGTTAAATCTATTAAAAAACAAAAATATTGCACTGATTCTTCTCAAATTTTGTTTGTACATATTTTTGCAAAATACAAGAGACTTTACCAAACATGATCAGGATCGGTCCATTTTTGGACCTAGCCCCTTTATAGATATAGCATGCGATATGAACTTTTTTGTATCTGCAGCCAAAAAAATTAATAAAAATCCCACTCAAATTTGGTTTTTGCTTATTTTCTATGTCCAGTTAGTTGGGACTAAGAGATAGGGTTTCTAAACGCATGGTATAGGGTATCGTATAGTCGGTCTAGACCGACTATAATTTTCTTACTTGTTTTTATTTATTTTTTTTTGGGAATTTGTTCATTGTGGCCTAAGTACTCAGCGCCTGATTAAAACAATAAAAATAGAAGATATGAAAGAAAACGTATAAAATCTTAACCGTTATGTAAATATTTATGCTTTCTGATGTTTTTTTTCAACTGTTTTTTTAAAACAATTGTATTTTCCAATGTTTTAATCTCATAATAAATCTATAATATTAAAAGGCTAGGCGATTTCTTGTGACCGATGTTTTGTTCAACCGTTTTATCCCGATTTTGACCAAACGTATATTATTTGAAAGGTATTTCTTTTCAGCCGTTTTGGAGATTTACAGATTTTAAAATATTTTCCTTTATTTTGAGTAAATTGCATTTAAAGTTACTACTAATACATACATAAAATTATACAATGCTATATGTGTGTTTATTAAATTTTTTAATGTATTTGTAATAAAAATGAGTTTGTTTTTTGTGTCGATTTGCAAATTGGCTATAACTGATTAGCATATCTTTAGGGTCTTTATTTAATGAAAAAATAAAATTGCACTCGAATTTCGAGGGCTGGAATTTGCTAGTTATTTTAAATATGGCAACAAAGTTTTGTGAAAATTATATATAATAAATGATTTTACTGCCGGTCTTAAGCAGAAGAAAATTTGTGAAAAATATTCTATGAATAAATCCATAATTTCAAAGATTATCAAGAAATAAAGAGGAACGGTAACGAGTCAACATTAAGGCGGCAGGACCCGTAAAACGAGTCAAAGATAGGACAATATAATAGCAAGAGATTCTAAAAAATTTCCAAAAATCATGGCTGTTATCGTCGTGTGAAGAAAGCACTGATATCAGAGAAGAATCGACTGACTCGCATTTTGCAAAATTTTGTCAACACGGAATTGGAATACTGTTCTCTTTTCAAATGAGATCAAGTTTTAAGATGCCATGATGAAAGATGTCACGATGAAAGAACGTTTTTACGACGACCACAGGGAAAAAACTATACCCAAAATTTATAAATAAACAGGCAAATTCTAAATGACATAATGTATCCATGCGCAGAGGAAAATATGCCCCTGGTTTGGAAGTTCCAACATGACAATGACCCAAAACACATCACCAAAGTTGTAACCGATTGGCTACAATCTAATGCAGTTAGTTGTTTGGAATGGCCAGCATAATCACCAGATCTCAATCCCATAGAAGATCTATGTGAAATAGACACCAAATTGAACAAACAACAATTTAATTGACAATTTAATTGACTCCATGCCTCGGTACTAACAAATAACGGATATTCAATAAAATGTTGAAAACAAAAATTGAGGGAATGTTCTCAATTATTTTGTACAGTAAAATTTCCAATATTTTTTGTTATTTTTTTTTTTTTTTTTGAAGTTAAGCTATTTTATGTTAATACTAACTGACCCGGCAAACGTTGTTTTGCCATATAACTTATATCCAGTGAATATTTTTGTTGTTGTTTATTATGATGCTATGTATTTACCATGTATGGAAAGGACCACGCCCACTGATTTGATCCCGCCCATATTTCACATAACTTCTGTCACTCATCATTCGTGAACTTACACCTGGTTTCAAGACTGTCGGGTTTGTAGTAATCCAGATATATTTTGTATGGGAGGTGCCACGCCCACTAACCCAATTCCGCCCATTTTTTTTGGAAGACTACTCAGATTAACAACCAATTGACGTGCAGAAACTTCAAGACTTTGGCCATCATAGTACTCTAGATGATATGTATTACCATGTATGGGAGGTGCCACGCCCACTTGTTTGATCCCGCCCACTTTCCACATAATCTCTCTCACTCATCATTCGTGATCTCACACCTGGTTTCAAGACTGTCGGGTTTACAGTACTCCAGATAATTTTTTTGTATGGGAGGTGCCACGCCCACTAACCCAATCCCGTCCATTTTTAAACGACTACTTACATCATAGATATTTACCATGTGTGGAAGGTGACACGCCCACTAGTTTGATCCCGTCCATTTTTTTCCGAATACTAACGTTGATAACTTATGAACTCACACTAATGCCGCTATCTTTTCTGATAAAAAAAATGTCGCACTTTATTTGCAAAAAGTATATTTTTTGGTATATTCTAAATTTAGAGCAACCTTATCTTATACATCAATCGAAAGGTCTCAAAGTCCATAAACGGCAAAAAAATTATAATTATACCCTTTGAAGTCATAGGGCGAAAATATTAAAAAAATGGGAGACAATGGGAAAATATTCTCATACTATGACCTGAAAGAAGTCAATGGCTCCAATTTTTTGCGACTACAAGGGTTCGACCTTGAGACCTTTCGATTGATGTATAAGATAAGGTTGCTCTTAATTCAGAATATACAAAAAATCACACTTTTCTAAAAAAGTGCAAATAAAGTGCGACATTTTTTGTTAGAAAAGAAAACGGCATAAGTCCCAAGACTTTATCTATTACAGTACTCTTGATATATGTATGACATTAAATATTTACTTTGTATGGTGGGTGCCACGGCCATTGGCCCGAACCCGCCCATTTTTTCGCAACTCTTCAAATCAATTTAGTATGTACATGTGCATAGTTTCAGTGTTCTTGCTGTCGTAGTACTCCAGATATTATATGTTAAAATTAGATGTTAAAAATTCACTTTATATGGGAGGTGCCACGCCCACTTCAAAAATCAAAAGAAATCAAGCCTAGTTTTCCTTCCGGATAGGTAGTTACCTACTGTACAAATTTCAAGACGATCGGTCCAATGATGTAGTCTCCTATAAAGGACAAACAAACATCCATACAAACATACATCCATTCTTATATATAAGATTTTTTTCTTTTTCAAATAAATAAAAGTTTTTAAATTAATAAAAGAATTTTTAATTTTATGATCCAATTTTTTGGTATTTACTTACAGTCGTCAATTTTTTTGTATTTACTAGTCGTCAAAAATATATTTTATTAAAAGTTTCAATTAATTTGTCACTCACTGTATATACAAAAAAATTTACAATTTTAATAACTTGTTCGAGATTTTTAACAAAATTTTACACATTTGTTAGCCGTTATGCGTTATTATCTTGCTATAAATTTTCACCTTGAGGAATGGATTAACAACGCTAAATCGACCTTGGAACTATATTTACTAGGTACAAAAGTACAAAAAAAAAATTTTTATATTCAACCCATCCTGTGGTCATATATGTTTATTTTATTTCTGAATAAATTTGTAACTCGTTTTGAAAAACGAAGGAAATTATCAATTATAAAATATTTCAGTTCTGCAGCAGAAAGACAAATTTTTTATATAAACTTCTCGTTTTTGTTTATGGCCTATTTTTAAACTTAAGAATCTTACGCTTGGGGTCTACTTGAGAATATAAAAATAATTTAAAATTAAAAAAAAAAAAAAATATTTTCCCAAAGAAATTTCCACTATCATTGCGATAATGTTCTTTAGAACTAGCACCGCTTTTACAAAATGCAGAAATTGTGTCGAATTTAATATTTTTGGATTCTCTAAAAACTATGTCGTCTTATTTTTAAATTTTGGCGTAATTTTCAGACATATTGCAATTAATACTGTAATTAATATGGTAGAGAAGAAGAAAGCTTGTATTTCTATTCGTAATCGGACCGGTTTCTGGCATTTCAGCTTTCATCAGCGATTTATTGAACATAGTGATAATTGTTATGTTATAATTGAATAGATTGTTTCCATATGAAATTTTTCTACTTAGGGCGGTTGTAAGGTTTGCGCACTGTGGACCATATTTTGAGAAGGTGACCAAAAATAATTTTTTTATGGTTACCGATTTTAAAGTTATGTTATTCATTTGAAAGTAAATACCAGTGAACCTCGTGAGCCAAAAAATTGCAACTCTATTTCAACTATATCACAGTGAACAGGGTCTTCGAAAATGGACTTTCTCAGTATTTTGCTAAAATTAAAAATTTCTTTTTAAATTTTAATTTTTAAATGATTGTAACTTGTTTTTAAAGATTTTAATGTAAAATAAATGTTGTATAATTTTGCAACTTCTAAGCTATTAATGCTAGGTATATAAAGTCACTGAGTGGTTTAGAAATTAAAAAAAAAATAAAAAAGAAAAAAATAAATTAAAAAAGTCTAAATTTCCCGAAAATCTCCTATTTAATAGAACATAACTCCTGCAAATCAAAAGCCATCAAATAAGTCTTGCACTCCTATGTAGTACGAACCCTGCCCTACACTTCCATACCTCGTATACCCGCCAGTTTCGACCCGTGTGCACCAGAACAATTTTTCTGAGCCAAGATCAGATATTTTGTGCAAAATTTATGAATACAAAAGTTTTCCACTATGTGGTTAGGGTATAACGAATTTGCCTTGATGTTTGTAACTACAAAAAAATTGGACCTATACCCATCTTTTAAAATACGGATTGACTCAAAATCATTCTCTGAGTCGATTTAACGATGTCCGTCCGTCCGTCTGTGTGTCATGAATACAATTTTTTTCACGTGAGCTTATTTCATTTTTATACTGACAGAAAAAGGAAACGGTAGAGTTGACACGAGTTTTTATATACTTATAAAAAAGGGAAGGTTACGAAGGAATCCTACGAATACGTTTTATGGAGTATATTCTTAAATTGGGTTATGATTTGGAATTTGGTCCGTTAGGCGAAACAGTGAGAAGAAACAAAGAAAATGAAGAAAAAAGAAAGCAAAAAAAAAAAACAAATTCAAGAAAAATATCTCAAGCTAGGCCTCATAATCGAGCAACCAAAACAAGGAGAAGGAAACTCAAACGATGGAAATACTCACAGGTGTAGATCATGGATTAATAAGACGATTCAAAATCATATTACAAGTTCTAGCATGCAGCAAAAAGATAAATGCAAAAAAATTTGGATAGTAAAATTTGGATAATAAAACAGCTATACACTATAACGAAAAATACTCTTGAGAGATATATGCCATCCACAGTTCATAGAATTTTGTACCATGGGGAACAAATAATTCAAAACAATATGCTACCAATAGGAGATATATCTGAAGAATCGCACGAAAAAAGGAACAAATACTACAGATTCTTTCGCGAGCACAACACAAAATAAGAATGTCCAGATGTTGCACTAATGAAGACCTTATCACTATTTTGTTGTGCACTTCAGACCCATATATGTCCATCATTCGACAAAAATGGAAAACTACCTCTATTGAATTAGACGAAGAAGCTAAACAACTTCTAGAAGATGAAGATGACAAAATTTAACTTACAGAATTTTTAAAAAGTATTAGTTGTAAAATTAATGTTTTAACACTTCACTTTTATACTAAAATTCAATTAAAAATGAAAATGTATATTAAATCCTCCATAAGTTTTTTTCTATCGGTCGATATTTACGTTTTTTATCAAAAATTAAAGGCTTAAGTCCTACCTACCAAACAAAAAAAAAAAAAAAAAAAATAAAACGCCTATCACAATTCCAATTAAATCAAAAGTTATGGATTTTCACCGCCTTCTCGTGAAATGGTCCACCGTGCTGCGTCTATCTCATGTATGTAGTCTTATTTTTTTTATAATTTTTATCTTTTTAAAGTATAATTGAACAGTAAAATTAATATTTTTAATTAAATATATATAAATCCTTGAAGGCGTCTATATAGACCCCAGGAAGTAAATTTTTTTAGGATGAGTTGAATGTTGGTTGATTGAAGATTTTTTTTTAATTAATTAATTTCTTTATTAATTTCCTGTACAACAAGACATGTCTTTTAATTAAAGTACAGGATTTTCATCGTTCAAAAATTCGCCACAAAATTAAAATACAATAAAAAAAAAAATTATTACTTATTTAAAATAAAGTAAAATAAATACAAGGAATTATTAAAATTCATGAATTTAAAGAAATGAAAATTAAATATATTTAAACAAAGTAACTAAACAAAAATTTCTTAAAATGTATCGCGTTGCTAACTAATTGTTGGTTGTGTGGAATTGCATTCCAAAGACTTGTGGCGTTTATGAAAAATTGCCATCCTGACACAAGGCATCGACGCATAGAGATAATAAGTTTTTTGCCCCTTCTGGATCTAGCAAACTGTATTTGATCATAAATATATAGGGGTTTCTCAGTGTAAATAATTTTTTGCAAAAACATTAAAACCCTTATATTAATAAGATTATCGAATGAGACTCCATTAAGACTTTTTGAGAAAGTCGAAACGCTATCACGTTTCTTCAGTCCATAAACATATCTAACAATATTGTTGTACAAAATATTTAGTTTTTTCTTGCTGGCGTAGTCGCAGTTGCCAAAAAGTTCACAGCCATAAAGTAGACCAGGAATTAAGTATGCCTTTGCAAGAAGATGTCTTACTCTTAACGGCATAAAATACTGAGTTACCAAAGCGATCTTAGCTTTATATATGTTTGAACCACAAGTGTATCTACGTGGCTTGACCAAGTCAAGTTGTTATTGAACACTATGCCAAGATTTTTTACCTTTTTTACAATCTCGATTTTCTAATGGTTTATTAGTATATCATGTTCAAGAACAGGCTGAAAAGTTTTTTTTTATGAATAATCAAACATTTTGTTTCATGCGGGTTGAGACAAAGTCCATTTGCAGTGGCCCAAAATTGTATTTTATTATGGTCATAGTTTAGCTTTTCAACATTTTCTTCTATGGAGCTTACTGGACTACTCAGATATAGCTGAACGTCGTCCGCATACATGTGTATTTTGCAGTGAGATAGTTGTTGTGGCAAATCATTGGCATAGACCGAAAAAAGAAGTGGACCCAGAATCGATCCTTGAGGTACGCCTCTCGTGAGTGTCGAATTATTAACGTATACAGATTGAGTCCGATTTGTGAGGTATGAATGTAAAAGCTGCGTAGAAGTGGATGAAAAGTTAAAAAAGTGTTTAAGCTTCATACATAGTGTTTGATGGTTTACTGTATCGAACGCCTTTGAATGGTCGAGAAGTACCAAAAAGTTTATGTTACCACAATCAAGTTCACGTCTTATGTTCTCGGTTACATTAACCAAAGCTGTAGTACAACTGTGGTTAGAACGAAATCCGGACTGCTTATCAGACATTAGTTGATTTTCGTTTATATAATTGCTCATTTGTAGATGTAGTAGTTTTTCCATTACTTTTGATAGAAAGCTTAATATAGCTATTGGGCGATACTCCGTTTTCGATTTTGGAATAGGTATTATTTTTGCATGTTTCCATTTAGTATGGAAAGAACTTGATGTAATAATGGTGTTAAATAGGTGTGTTATATAAGGCAATATTAATGGCAAAATGATCTTGATAAACTTGGGATAAGATATCCTTGGAGACAATGGCGTATGAAAATCGTTCGGAATAGTAATTAGTTTTAGCCATTCTTATTTTACAATTAGCCTCACTTCTAGCAGTGCGAAAATCGAGTTTCAATTCATTCGTTTTGAAACGTTTCCACCGGGAATAAGCAAAATCTCTGCGTTGTATTGATTGCTGGATATCAGTTGAAAACCATGGTTTACTCTTTGTGGTAACTTTTTTCTTTTTTAACGTAACTGTATCATCAAAGAGGCTTAAGATATTACGTTCTAAAAACTCCAACCGGTCATCAACAGAAGTCATTTGGTATATTTGGTTCCAATTGAATAAGTTGAAGTTGAAGTTAAGATTCTTGTAATCACGATAGGAAAAAAAATTTGATCTTCTTGGTGAAGCTGGAAATCATAGGCTAGAAAAACCAGATCATGTTTAGAAAAACTGGAAGCTGAGATTTGATCATACAGCAGGACCTTCGATGGATTAGCGACAAATATTAGATCAATCAATGTACTGCTGGACGTTGTAAAGTGTGTTGTTGTTGTAATATTCGTTGGTGTAAGTCCTAATCACTACATAGTATCTTGAAACGACGATTCTTTTAGTAGATTCGAATTGAAATCTCCAAAAATTGCTATATCATTGTAAGGCATGGTTAAGATTTCCATTTTGTTCATAAAATCGGCAAAAGGTACATCACGTTTGGGTCGGTAAGCACAAACAATCAGCATTTTTCTTCCAGATGATGAGATTTCAACAAAAATATACTCAATTCTGTCATTTTCTTCCGCCTTGCAACGAAAACTACATGTAATAGTATTTTTGACGTATATTGCCACACCACCTCCTCCTCTTCCACTTCTATTAAACCGAAATACTTTATAACCATGTAAGCAAATGAGGCTATGAGGAATAGATTCATCGAGCCATATTTCAGAAACACACTCTGCATCAATATTTGATTTTTCGAAAACGAATCTGTACTCATCAATTTTGCACATTAAACTTTGTGCGTTTATGTGGCAGATTTGTACTCCTTTCTTTTGTTTCACCAAGATTTTTACCATATTAAACGTCACATCTCTAGAATTTCCACTTAAGTTACCAACAATGTTCATTAAAATAAAATTCAAATACTGAACTAAAAGCAACGCGATATAAAATGAAACTAGTCCAAAAATAAAAGTATGATATTTTAAAAAAGTTGTTGTGTACAATTTAAATAAGATAAAAATGTAAGTTTGTTTAAATATGTTTATAATTACGAAATAAAAAGAATGATAACAGTGTAAAAATAGCAAGTTAAGAAGAAACACTGTTGGAGAATATATATTCATCATGCTGTGAATTAGATCCTTCATCCAGGCGAAATAAATGATTTAGGGCATCTAAGCTTTCAATACAAATTGGCTCATCCGTATGCATTCGTTTGATGTAAACAAGTCCCCGAAATGAATAGGGTGAGTGCAGTAATTTTCGTTTCTTAAGGTTAACTGCTTCGCAAAGAATTTTAAAGTTGCCGTTTGTTAGGTTTTCGTTGATGTAAAAATATTGACTTTTTTCATAAGGTTCAAAGCCTAAAATATGTAACGTTAGATTTCTATTTTCTTTCTTATATGCATTTAACGCCTTAAGGACAAAGTTTGTGTCATATGGTGTCAATATATACATATGTTATACTTCTAGTTTAATTCATATAGCCAATACAAAAAGTACATATTTAACCCTTGAAATCCATCAATATTTCCCTCAATATTGAAATATTTAAAAATCGCGCAACATTCTGCATTTATGGAAGTTCTGAAAGTTATGAAATAGTTCATAAATGCTTATATTTTTATTAAATCTACTCATAAACTTTAATATTATATCTTTCTTGTAATAATTTTCATTGTATGGCCTCTCTTTACAGCTTTTTACAAAATAACCGAAACAACAAAAATGGTAAAAACATTTCAAGCTTATTTACCGTCCACCAATCGGACCTATTCATGTGTTCATTGTCGAGCTCATTTAGCCGCACACGATGAGCTTATCTCAAAATCATTTCAGGGCAGTCAAGGTCCGGCATATCTCTTTAATTCTGTCGTTAATGTGGCCTGTGGTCAAACAGAAGAAAGAGTTCTGCTAACTGGCCTGCATGCCGTGGCCGACATCTATTGTGAATGCTGTAAAACGCCTTTGGGTTGGAAATACGAACATGCCTACGAATCGAGTCAAAAATATAAAGAGGGTAAATACATAATAGAATTAGCACATATGATTAAAGAAAATGGCTGGGATTGAAAGAATCGAAGGGGCGACATGAAAATAAGAAACTCTGCAAACTGCTACTGAGACGTGTGAAACTTACACAAAAAGGAAGGGAGATGAAATTAGTGGCTGGGAGTTTAGTTAAGCGCAAGGAGATACAAAAACAAAACAACAATAACAACAACAAAACGAAACAAAAAACAAATTAGAAACAAATTTCAACACACAATTACACAAATCATGCGTGGGCTCGGAAGTCTGATAAACTGGAGAGTATTAGCACAAGTGTGTATTAAAAAGAATGAAATGAGAGCTGTCTGCAGAGAGTTTTAAAAAAAGGTTTGATTTAAGTGTGTTGCTACTTTATATAATCTAAGTAGCTATTAATTTTATTAAAAACAACAAAAAAGAAAAATATTTAAAATTCTAGTTACTTTTAAAATAATAACAATTTAAAATTGTTTAAATGTATCCTATAAAATTACAATATGTTCAAACACAACACCATACACACACATACATACACAAACAACATCACCCACCTTTGAAAACAACACTCATTCTCAAATCTTTTATCGACTTTTTTTTTTTTTGTTTTAACATCTCTTTAACAACAACAAACACCCTGGCTAAAAATCTTCCTTAAACAAAGATGTTTTAAATTCTTTTCGGACCAATACAATTCAAATATGTTAACAGCTTATGCTAACATATATTTATGCTTGTTTAAGGGGCAAGTTTTGCCCTCCCACAAAAAAAAGCTCTAGAATGAAACTTAAAAAGAAATAAATTTTCAAATTTTTTATTACCTAATTTTTCTATGTACACACTACTTGATGTTAACAATTTATAATCGATACTATTTTATTACTTTTAATTTTGTGATTTATTTGTGTAAATTATTAAATTTATTAAATTCCATTTTATGTAATTTCTTCATTAAATGTGTCAATAGTATTTTAATTTATTCAAAATAAAACTTTTTGATCTTTTTTTATATTTAGATTATAAATGAGAAAAATTTTTTATTTTAAAGGGCTTTCTTCCTTATGCGCTTAAAAATAAATTTCATTAGTATCGTTATAGAACTCAAGAGGAGATTTGCTTAGTCTCAAAGAAAACTTTTCCTAATATTAATATTTTATTTGATGTATTTATATGAATGTGATCCATTTTCAGTTTAATATTAGGATTATCTAATCCAAGTGGAGATTGAAGAATTGGCCGTATAAGAATATTTTCCTATAGTGTTCGATTAAAGGTTATTAACAATTGAAACAAGATTTTAAATATTTCACTTTTTTTGTTGCAAAAATCAAAATTGTTTCTCTCATTTAATCAAATTATCATTTGCATAGGACCACAATCATTTATACATTTCAAACACAATCAAAACCCGTAGTATTTATAATAAAGAACTTAGTAATTTATTAATTGTAATGAAGATTATGAAATTAGTTAAACAAATTTTATGCAAATTTTGATCACATCAAAACAAACAAATTATTTTTACTTTAAATAGCAAACAATTAGCAAGCAGTCTGTTTGTTAACTTTAGCAAAATGATTTTGATGGCAATAAAAACAAAAAATGAAAGAATTCAATGTGATGCAAAAAATGCATTTCGTAATAAACAAAAATTGGCAAAGAATGCAACAAAGTGTACGAATAAAAACTGCTTGCGAGCGGTTAATGAAATGTAAAGAAAAATAAGAGAAAATGTTAAACTTGAAATTAAAGTTTAAGGTTAAAATTTATGATTGATGTGCTATTTTTATAAAACGGAACGTTGGAAATTTCTGTGAAAAATTGTTCTATATAAATTAAAAAAAAATATATATAAGACTTGGATATTATTAGGATCATACTCTGAAACGAAACGTAACAAAATGATTTAAACTTTATATGAATAATTCAAAATTTTGAAATATTTTTAATATTTTTAAATATAAGTTTCAAACATTAAACGTTACGGTTCTTTTATAGAATGAGCCCAATAATAATAAATTTTAATAATACTGAAAATAAATAATTGTTTTTATTTCATATGCTCTGAATTTTGAAAAATTTATATATAAATTTTTTTTTTTTAAATTTAAAGCAAATAAATAAAAAATGTTTGTTTTAAAAATTCTCGTATTCTTAATTATAAAGTATTTTATAATAAACGTTTTTATTTAATTTGTTTTAAATTTTTAAAAGAATAATAGTTTTCAATTTTCTTTTTTTTTTTCAAAATTCAAAGCAAATAATTAAAAACATTTATTCTGAAAACTCTTGTAATTTAAATTAAAAAGTATATTAAAAAAAAAATATTTGAAACAAATTCAGAAAACCCTGAAAATATTCGCAGAAATTGCAGTTTTTATTTTGAAAATTATTGAAATTTTCTTTAAAAAAAAAAAAAAAAAAAAAAAAAAATAAAAAAAAATGAATATTTAATTATAAAAAATAAGAAAAAAAAAATATTTGAAAAAAAATTTACAAATTTAAAAAATTATTTTAGAAAATTAAAACAAAAATTTTAAACAAATTCAAAAATTATAAAAATATTTGTAGAAATTATTATTAAATTAAAAAATACGAAATTAAAATCATTATATTTTTAAAATTTTTAAAGAAAACTTAAACTTCAGAAAATTATAGAAATATTTTTAGAATAAAAAATTTATTGAAAACAAAAAAAATTTAAAAAAATAAAAAAAAATTTTAATAATTTTTAAAGCTCGAAACTATTTTTTTTTTAAATTAAAAACATCCTATAAGAAATATTAAAAACAAGTTTCAATTTTATTTCTTTATATTTTTATAAATGTTTTAAAGAAATTAAATTTTTTGACAATTGGAAACTTAAAACAATTTTTACAAAATTTTTTCAAATTATGTATGTGTTTAATGCAATTTTTTTGATCTCATAACTTTATCTTTTTAATTTTTCCTATTATTTAAAAAATTTTGTATTACATATTTTATTAAAAAAAAAACAATTACAATTTAACCTTAAACTTTAATTCTTAAGCAACTAAAATAGAAATCCAAAATGAAAATTTTTGATACGGACTGCTAGCTTGACTTTAAAAGGCTGAAACAGCTAAAAAGCAGTGAAATAAATAACTAAGGTATCCAAGTAAGACCTCTAAATAAATAAATATTAAATAAAATTTAGTCAAACTTGTATTTGTTGCTTCATATGTTGTTTTAGCCTTTCATGTTTAAAAGTAATGAATAAATAATACAAAAAAAAAATTCTTATAAAAAAAAACCATTACAACTGCCAAGAACTTTAATATGTTAAAGCTTCTCTAAATGTTAGTTAAACAAAAATTAAATTAAAAAAAAAGAAAAATTACCAACAAATGATAAAAAGAATGTGTAAATTAAAACAAATTCATATTAAAGTTGTTGCAATTTATAAATTTTTATTATGATCATCTCTAATAAATTGAAAATTAAAAAATAAATAAAATAACACGAGCTTAACAAACAACAAAAAAAGAAAGAAAAAAAATTGTTATCAAAATAAATGCTAAAAAGCGTAAAAAACTAATACATATGTTGGCAAATAAGAAAAAAAAATATAAAAACGCAGTTAAAATAATCGGGGATTCAGCAAAAAAAAAAAGAAAGAAAACAAAAGTATTAAAAATACGAAGTTTGCTTTTGATACATTGAACGTTAAAGAATTATTGGAAATAACACAAAGTAAACTGTCCAAGGCGTATTAATGAATTATCATTATCATATGTATAAATGTATGCTATGTTAAACAGATATTTAAATGAATGTTATCAATAAATTAATTAAATCATAAGTTTTCTTTTGAAAAATAAAATTCTCAGAACTATGAACGAATGTTTTATGGATGTTTCAAGAATTTTAGTTGGACATTAATTTTAAAATTTAATTGGAAATGTAAGTTTCATTTCATAGTAATTAAAAACTCAAAATAGATATTGAATCCCAATTATGTAGTATTCGGAGGGACAATAATTTGAGCCACTTATATTTTGATGTTAGATATGTACGTATGTATGAATATGATATGTATGAATTTTGATGTGCCTAAGCTCAATCTAAAAACAAAAAGGGCCAAAAATTCAGATTCAAGGGAAAAATAAATTACACAAATAAACATTTGTTAAATAAAAAAAAAATCAATAACAAAAATCGAGTTGCAATTTAAGTGAAATTCACTGCAATGCATAAATTTCATAATTCTGTGATCACAACACTTATAGTGCGTTTACATCTAAGCAAAATCTAGTATATACGAGATTTCGAGATTTCCCATACAAAACAAAATCTAGCTCGTTACTAGATTTGTGCAAAATCTCACAAAATCTTGTCAAAGTTGGGCACTATTAAATTATACTACTGTGTTTTTTTTAATATTGTAGTGGAAAATTACAACGCAGTGACTGAAAAATTGACATTTAAAAACAAAAGCAAACAAGTTGAATAAAAAGGAAATGATATATTCATTATTAACAAAAAAAAAATTACGAATCTATAATAAAAAAATATTTAGTAATTGAAAAGTTATAACTTTTTATACTGACATGTGCCCATTTCAATCTGCTAAATAATAATTGTGGAAAATGAATTTGTTTTTGTTGTTCAAACAATACACTTAACAATTGCTGATTTTTTTTCGCAAAATTTCTATTTCAGTTTGATGCATAATGCATAATTTTTGATGCATAATATAATTATAAAATCTGTTCCTTTTTAGAATTTCCCATATTTCCATTTTCCTATTGTTTTGTTTATTTTTGGTTTTTCTAGTTTACATGTTTTATTTTAATCACCTGTTTATTGTTGTGGAAACAAAATCTCGCAAAATGTCAAAAAAAAAACTAGATGTAAACGGTATAGATTTTGAAATAGATTTCAACTAAAATCTACTAGATTTTCCTCAGATATAAACGCACTACAAAATTGAATTATTGATATAATCGTGATAAGGAGTCACATCAAAATAATATAAAAAAAAATATATATATATAATTTTTATAGTTCTAATTACTACTTTTGAACTTATGGATCTTTTCCGGAAACCCTTCCGTTTAAAATCTTCCACATTTTGTTACATCCTTTTAGCGCTCTTAAACTCTCTTTTCACAAGACTGGCTTTAGCTCCAGGAAATTTGAAGGATTTGTCTCCCTTGGTTTTGTTCTTGTACCACTCAAGAGCTTTCTTACCATAGTGACATGATGTCAAATCTGGCCAAAAATATGTGAACACATTGTGTTGCCTTAGAAAATACTCCAAATACTCCTTTATATATATATATATATTTCGGTATTTATAGAGCCCGTTGAAAAATAACCTGGAGGCTAATCGCCGCATTCTATATCGAGTAAAATCAATCGAAATTCCATATTTTGGTTTATTATTTAAAGAAGATGGACAAACGTCAGACCTCGTTTCAGTTTTATTCTTAACTAGGAGCCATAATTCGTTAACTTTGACAGAGTAAAATTATTCTTAGTATTTTATTTTGGAAAATAAAAAAATAATTTCGATCGAAAAATTTCGATAACGAATGCGACGATTAGAGCCCTGTTTCATTTGGCGCAACTGCATATTTCTTGCCATACCAGGAACTTTTGGAAATTTTGTCTGCCTTTGGGTCCCAAACTTATCTTAATAATTTCCTCGAGCATGAACATTTTGACCCGGAAGCTGTGAAAAATCTCCCGCTACATACTTTCCGTCGTCCATCATGCAGCAGGAGTTATATATATTTTTTATTTTATTTTATTATTGATTTTATTTATTTGATTTTGCTTTAAAATAACAGTTCATTTAAATTTTTAAACCCTTGCGAAGCCATTTAAGGCTTGTCTGCTGGGTAAAATTCTTCAAAAAGTATTTAAATTTAATATAATTTGATGTATTCATTGCTGATTAATATAATAATTCTTTAATATTTTCCTTCTTCTATTTATGATATTTGTTGAGCTTATGATTTCGGTTGGCATTCTATTAAAAATTGTGGGCAATTTAACTGCAAGAGTATTCTTCCCGTACTCATTGTAGAATTTTGGAACTTTGTATCTTCCTTCTGTGTTTATTCTTGTTTGGTAATGAGGCTTATTGGGTGAAATATATCTGGAGTCCATATTGAACTCGATGGCAATGGTGGTATAATAGATGTTTTTGATGTTGAGTATATGTTGATTTTTGGTGATGTTGTCTTCAGTTATGTTTGCATATGTTGCTACTGCTTCCTGATGAGTATTTGTTGTGTACTGAAGCTTGTTGCAAAAAGTTGAGTGTCCCCACACCGCTATACCGTGACGAATACTCAATTCTACTAACGAGAAGTATGCTTGTCTTACTACCATATTGTTGGAACAAAAGCTGAGATGATTTAGCATCTAAGACGCTTTTCTCAATTTTTTTAGAACGTCATTGATATGTAGATTCCATTTGAAGTTGCGGTCAACCCGCACTCCAACATATTTATACGAGCTCACTAACTCAATAGTAATAGAACACATGCCGTCATAAGTATTTTGCCGAGTATAAGTATTTTGGAGTCTTGATATGTATCAATATATTTATTCGTTTTCGATGGATTTATTATTAGATCATGATCATGGCACCATTATATTGCTATATCTAACTGATTCTACAATCGAAGTATCGGCAACCGTTTCGCTACGCGTAATTTAGATCCTTGATGAATTCCACAAATTGTTGCAATTTCTTAGCTTATCTCATTAGATACTTTAACCCGATACCTTAGCGTTAAATAATTCTTAAACCATTCATTGCATATTTCTCGTACTCCAACACGCTCTAACCTGTGGGTCATTTTGTCGTGAGATAATGTGTCAAAAGCCTTACTAAAGTCTATGAGTAATGTAAGGCAGTGATGGCTGAGTTGTTGGTTAATGAAATTAGCAAAGTTTCCGAGAAGTTGATTGATATTCTTTCCTTGTTGGAATCCAAATTCATCGATGCTTATAAATTTATTTTATAAGATTTAGGAGTTATTTTTGATTCCGAGTTGAAATTTCCTAATCATATAAATTACATAACATCTAAAGCGTATGCAATGTTGGGATTCATTAAACGGACTTTAGTGATCCTGTCGCATTAAAATCATTATATGTTTTCTTCGTTAGAGGTAATTTGGAATATTGCTCTATAATCTGGAGTCCTTATTTTGAAAGCCATTCTGCCAGAATTGAAAAAATTCAGAAACTATTTACAAAGTTTGCATTTAAGAAAATAAATTGGTCCGGAGATGTTCTTTCTTATGAAAGCAGGCATAAATTTCTAGGACTACAATCTTTAAGAGATCGTCGATCATCATTTGCTATAATGTTTATATATAATATTTTAACAAATAATATATGTTGTGATGCTTTTTCTGATTTAGTGAGGGTTCAAACTCTTCATCGGGATTTGCGTCATGAGCGTTTATTTTATGAAGATATTCATCGTACGAATTATGGGGTTAATGAACCAATTACAAGATGTTTAAAGCTTTGTAACAGTTTCTCAATCCTTTTAAATTTCAACTTAGATAAAAATAATTTTAAGTTGAACTTTTTTAAGGTTTTTCAATTAATTCATATTGTAAGTTTTTAAACTAAAAAATATTAATTATTGTATAAACATTATTATTATATTTTTATAGTCTGTAAGATGTAAATCAGTAGACTAAATAAATAAATAAAAGTTTGTGAGTCTTTTACATACGATTTCCTCCATAATTTTCTCGATCACTGGTAATATCGAAATCGTTTTTCGTACCATTTTTGTATATAGGTCAAACCACGAATATTTTGAATATATGTGGTATTAAGCCAGTATCTATTGTCGTATTTATTAGTTTTGTTATAACTGGAGTCATCACATTTGTATTGGTTTTAACATCTATTGGTCTGCTACCGTCGATACCCCCACTGTTTTTGACATTAAGATTTCTTAAAATGTTAAAAATCTTTATGAAACATGATTTCAATTTCTGTGATCTGCTTTTTGCCTGTAAGTATTTTGCAGCGTCCCTGTCTGGAACTATTTGGACGTTGTATGTTTTCAAACCCGCTTGGCCTTTTATTTCATCCTGAACGAGGTTTTCTATCAATGGTAAAATCCTCCTAACACTTACTAAAAATATTGGAAACAGTTTGACGGCAGACCTTTTTTTCTTTGGCCAACTTTTTGTAGTACAAAGTTGGATTTTGTTGAATATACTTAATAATTTTAGAACCCATTGCAATCAAACTACAACAAATGAACAGGATTGTCATTTAACATAATAACTGAGAAATTTTTTAAGTTATTTGATCAAAAAAAAAAAAAAAAAAAAATCAAATAAGGCTTGCGAAAAAAGTTAAGAGGAAAAACATATGCCGAACATGTGCCGAATCTTCGGTACCCTCCGCATCGGTTTCACATTTACATTAATATCTGAACTTATTGCATTATTTATAACAAATGTATCTTCATCTTTTTGGACATATTTTGGCACAATGATGCCCGATTTAGCTCATTACCAATACCAACCTGTTCGAAATAATGACAAACAATATTATTATAACTTTACCCAGGGAAATGGTTTATTTTGTGAATGAGAGTGATTTAAATAAACAGACGGTTGTTATAAGGATCAAGAATATATATACCTTATGGGTCGCAAATGTATTTTTCGATGCGGTACAAATGGAATTACAAATTGATTTAATTTAAATGAAATTCACTGAAATACTGCATTTTTGTTTTGCATCAAAGAATAGTTTTTCCGTTAAACTCTGTACTGAAAATTTTTCGGAAATTTCAGATATTTAATTTTATTAATTATAATAAAATGCAATCTCAAAATTATAATTGTGCTTAAACATGATCAGATTTCTTTATTCACTTACTTTAAGTATTTTGATGTTTAAACATCTATACGCTCAGGGGGTAAAAATCTATTTCACAATACAATCACAAAAACAGCATAAGAAGTGAGATAAGAACGGTGTAAAGTATGAGTGTATTGGCGCAAAGATTATGATATAAAATTATTTCAGCTAATTCAACAACCATCTACTATAACAACGTTAAAAATTCCACAATACAAACGTATAACATATAATTCAACAACCCCACAAGTATAATGCTATGACTAATATAAAAATCATTTCAGCTAATTCAACAACCCCCAACTATAACAACCAGTTGAAATAATAATAGATAATTTTTATATTAGCTAAACCGCTGCAGTTGTTTGCTATAAGTGATACATAGATGACGCTTTCTGTTTGATTTGTTTTGATGTGTAAATAGATGTTTACACATCTTCCCTGTGCTCGGCGTCACATATTTTTTTTTTAGATCCCCTCCATTAGGGTGTTGCCAGTTGTTTTATTGATTGATTTGATACCTTCTTCCACTTTTTAATAAAAAAAAAACTCTTATTGCGGTCACCTCCTTCACTCTTCAATGGATCGCCACGGCGAACATTTGCTGGATTCATATCTTATTTACGTCTTCAAAAGTTGTTTCTTCGATCAGTTTTGTGAAAGACAGTCCAGACCATTATGATATCCAATACTATCTTCTGTAAACATTCATTATGGTAAACTGCTCCAGTTGTTCTAAAACATGGGCTTTTTCAACACGAATAGATGTTTGGGACTTAGCAAGAACTTCTTTTTGAAATACCGTGTAGAAGTCAAGTCCGATCTTACGTTAGTCTCATCATCTATGCATAATTTCCTTTTACTCAAAAGATGGTATAATTTTCTAGGTCTGTGTGACTTTAGCTGCCTTTTTCGTCTTAAGGAGCTGCAATCCATCTTGTTGTTTACATCTCTGTATCGTGTATTTTCTTATTTGGAATTTTTTCTTACAATATTTTCTCCTCTAATTTTCGACCAGATTTTATTTTCATATCGCACACCTAGTTCAAAAGTGACTCAACTCAAAATTTTCAATTTTCAGAAATCGAAAAAACTTTATACCAATCTTATGTATTAAAAAAAATTTATGAAAACTAAAGTCAGTCCGTCTGGCCGTTCTATCCGGCCGATTTCCTTAATTTTTGTTAATTGGAAGGTATTTTGACGCAGATATATCATCAATCATTGAAGTTATACTCAAACGAGATTCTTCCCCGTACATTTCTTATGGGACACATTCACTCAAGTAATTCGAATTCTCATAGCTCCTCTTCTGATGAATGGATCTTGATCGTTTCACTCTCAAAACACACAGTGTATCAAGCTCTTTCTTTTCAGCTATTAACTGCTTAAATTTGTTGAATTTGAAGAAAGTTATGCGTGCACAATCAACTTTACATTCAATTTTTTCAAGATTTTTTTTAATATTTTCCTTCACTCAAACCTCTATAACTAGAGTTCTGATTAACGTAGGCTGTTGACACAAGTCTAAGAACACTCAGTGGATCAAGCTCTTTCTTTTGAGCTATTAACTGTTCAAGAGTTCGTTGAGTTTGAGGAAAGTTATGCGTGCACAATCAACTTTACATTATGCAACACGAAAGTTAACGTACAGATTTCATTGTGAATTGCCGAAAATTTGAATTCCTTTAGGTGGCGTACAAGGTGGCCATTATTTCTGCGTGTTCAAGAAATATTTATAATGAAATAAACTTAATGAATTAAATAGATTAAAAATATTGATAGAAATAAATTGAATAAAATAAAATTTCCTAGGATTTGCGCTCGAATTTCGAGGGCTGGGCTCTACTAGTTGAAACATATAGAAAGACAACTGTTTTTTTTTAGCAACAGTTAACAGCAACAAAACACACTGATGTTTTTTTTATAGATAAAGAAGTGTATTGTGCACAGTAAAATTTTCAGTTGAGTCACTTTTGAACTAGGTGTGCGATATGTTGTTTCCGGTGGACTGTTAAATTTTGAAAATATCGATCTTCTACCATAGTTTCCAACTATAGGTCAACTATAAGTCTTCGAAGTTCTAGTGGATTAATTTTTATCAACGTATCAAGGACCTAAATAACTTTGCTTGAAATAAAATTTCAAGACGTCACATCAATATTTTTGGAATATATGATTTAATTATTATGATTTTAATTAATTTTTTTTTCATTTGGAATAATAACCAAACTCAGAAATGTACTACCTACCGAGACTTATTGTCATGTTTTATTTCATAATCAATTTTTCCTATTGTGGAAATAAAATATTTTATTTAATTTTTTTATATTTTTTTTTTTTATTTCAATGTTTGCTGATATTAAATATTTTTTTGGTTTTTCATTCGGTGCAACAATTATCAAATTTTTCGGCGTTCATACTCTCAAGCAAGGTATATATTTTCCAAATTAAATCTGGCAACACTTAACAATTGAATTAACAATTGAATTTAGAATATCATTTGGCAATTTTTCATTTCAGCGATTTTTGATTTTGGCGATTTTAGATTTTAACAATATTTTATTCAGTCAATTTTTGATTTTTGGCGATTTTTTTTTCGCGATTTTCGGTTTTGGCGATTTTTGAATTTGGGTATTTTTGAATTGGCGATTCTGCCCATATTTTCCACCACTAACATTGATAATTAATGTACTGGACAAAAGTTTCAAAACTGTCGCTTTCGTAGTACCCTTTTTTTGTATAGGAGGTCCCAAGCCCACTAATCCCATTCTGCCCACTTTTTATCAGACTACTCACTTTAATATCTAATGGACTCATGCAAAGTGTCGAGGTTTCCCTTTTATGGTACACCAGTTATATGCTACGCGCATTTTTTGTTCTACTAATCAAATAAATAACTTATGGGCTTAAATAAATAACTTATGGGCTCACCTAATGTCCCAAGGCTCTCACTCTTACAGTACTCCATATATATGACATTTTATATTTAATTTGTATGGGAGGTGCCACCCCTATTGCTCCAATGCCGTCCAATTTTTTTCCGACTACTCACATTAATAATAGATGACCTCAGGCAAATTTGCAAAGTTGTTTCTGTCACAGTACTCGAGATATATTAAATTTAATTATTACATTGCGTGGGAGGTGCCACATCCATTTATCTGTTCCTGCCCATTTTCGGTGTGATCACAAGAATTATGAAAAACATTTAGACAAATTAGTGGCTCAAAGCTTTTATAATTTCAAAAATTAAAAAAATTACTCAGTTTTAATTCTATAAAGTTATTTGAAAAAAATATTTAAAAATTTTCAATGGATATGGCTATGACATTTTTTGTACAATCTGTTTTTACGCCAGAGTTATAAAAAGGCACGCAGGAAAATTAATAACACGTTCGTTAATAAAAAATTAAAATAAAATGCAGCAAATTTGTAGAAAATTATATTAAGCTGAAAACACAAAAAGTCCCGATAATAAGCAGGCCTCTACAAAAAAAGTAATTACAAATCTTAAAATTTTTAAAGAATCTTAAAAAATATATATACCCTTATTTTGTAACATTCCTCATTGTTTTTTTTTTTTTTTTTGCAAATAAAAAATTTCCATAAACAATTGCTCATTATGAATATTTATTTGGATTCTTTTAAAAGTTGAAAATTTTTTTTAGCACTTTTTTTGTTAAACGAATTATGAAAAATATCTCAAAATAAATGAAACTTGTATCCTTATTAATAAATGGTATTCTTTGCATATTAATGCAGTTTCGACTTAAATAGGAATAAAAATAAAATACAATATAAATTATAAACGATTTTAAAAATCTTATATCCTTTTATATAATTTAAGTAAATAATGCATAACTATATACCAAACTATATTTAAAACGAAATATCTACATATTTAATTAAATATATGATAAAATATCTATTTTCTTTACGCTAATGGATCACTTAAAAAGAGAGAAAAAAAATTATCATTAAAGCATAAATAAAATAAAATTAAATGAATAAATCTATTTTAGTATTAAAAAAACCGACAAAAAAAAAATTATAAAGTGCAACCTACCAATCAACCCACTTCATTCATATTTTGAAAAAGAAAAAAAATCAAATTTATATAAAATCGTCTAAGGAACCATAAAAATACATTTATTATATTATACACTTGATTATAACATATATTTTTAAATTTAAGTATTTTAGTTGTATTAGCATTATATGTATACATACAGTACTATATATACATAGATAACGAATTACATACATTCATTTATGTGCATATTTTTATGTAAAAAAAAAAAAAAACAATTTAAAACATCATCATAAATACATTCATCTTCTATGGAAATATAAGAGCAAAGTGATATAAATTAATTTAAAAAATAAATTAAATAATTAAAGAAAATTAAATTCAACATTTGTTTTATTTAAATCAACCATACATAAATGCCAATTTTCCTTCTTATAAATTTAATCTTTTATTTTCTAAAGTTCTATAAATAATTGTTAAATTAGGTCACGGCCTCTAATTCGATCCAGGCCTTTTTCAGCTCAACTGACACATTTTGAACTATTAACTCTAATAAACTTTCAACAATCTCGCCCATTTTTGTGATAAACCTTACTCTAAGTCTAAGGAACATATGTATAAATTCCTTTTTTGCTGCTGCCCAAAAAGATTTCGCACCAAACGTGTTGAAATTTAGTCTATATTTATACCCTACTAGCAGACTCCAGCGCTCGAAATTCGAGTGAAAATTCTAGGAGGTATGCTTCACAATTCAACTCATTTTAAATGAAGAAAACAAACTCAACACATTAACAAAAATACATTAACAAATTTGATTTTCAATTTTTCAATTATATATTCTTCCTTTATTTACATATTTTAACAAATTTGATATTTACATATGAGATCTTATCTTTACATAGATATTTCAACAAATAATATATAGGATCTAAAGACATTAAATAGTTTTTATTTTATTTTTTAATGATTTTTAAAAGAAAATGGGAGGGAAAAAACCTTTATATGATTTAATAAATTCAAATACTATCTGAAAATATTTATATGCTTATAGAAGGTTTATTAGAAATAATAGACCTCTATAAGCATATAATTTTCAATTTGGTGATTTCTTTTTAGTTTTACGTTACTTCTCTACATTCTCTTTCAGTGGGTAAGAGGAATTTTCAATTTTGGCAAAATAATTGTTGTTAATCCTTGTTATGAAATCGATAAGTTTTTCATAACCTGTTTCTTCATGAAGAAGATTTGTAGGATACCTCCAGGGCTTTTTATTTATCATTTTAAGACATTTGTTTTGTATAATTTGTAAGCGTTTTAGGTGGCAGTTGGCAGCGTCACTCCAAATAGGACACGCGTATGTTAATATTGGCCTTATAACACTTTTGAATAGGAGATTTTTGTTTTTGGGGTTTAGAAATGACCTACTATTTAGAAGTGGCCATAATGCTTTAAATGATTTTATAGCTTTTTGGCACGTAGCCATAATATGTTGTTTAAAAGTAAGCTTTTTGTCCAAGACAACTCCGAGATATTTGACATGATTAACAACATTTATGGTATTATTTCCAATATGAAGATGACGTCTTGGCAATCTTTCGGGAGATTTGTTGAACGGAAAAATAATTGCTTGGGTCCTGTTTGGATTAATTTTGATTTTCCATTTGTGAAAATATTTACTGCAATTTACAAGTCCCTTTTCCGTTTTCTTCAGGAGTGCACTTGTAAATTTGTTTGAAGAAATTAACGCAGTATCATCTGCGTAGTAAGCAATTTTCATATATTTCGGGACTTTGAAATCGGATGTATATATCGAGTAAATCAATGGCGACAAGACTGATCCTTGAGGTAACCCTGTGGTAATGGTTTTTGGAGATGATGTTTCATTATTAATCGCAACTTTAAAGCTTCTGCCGTGAATGAAATCTGAAATAAGTTTGCATAAATATTTTGGTACATTTGCATCAAGAAGTTTAAATACTAGGCCATTATGCCAAACGGTGTCAAACGCTTTTTCGATATCCAACAATATTAGACCCGTTGAACGTTTATTGTTTTTATTGCTAATTATTTGATTTTTAATTCTGCTTATTTGGTGCGTAGTGCTATGCCTTTTTTTAAATCCAAATTGTTCTTTGGCAACAATAGAATTGGTCGTTACAAATTCACTAAGACGAGAATGTAGTATTTTTTAAACTATTTTACCTAAGTTACTTAATAGACTAATAGGTCTGTAGCTGTTTGGGTTATTTTTTGGCTTACTAGGTTTGTATATTGCTATAACCTTTGCATTTTTGAAATGGTTTGGGAAATAGTTGAGTTTGATGCAGCTGTTAAATATTACAACCAGTAATTTTAGAGCTTTGAGTGGTAGTTTCTTTAAGAGCAGGTTGGGAACATTGTCAAAACCAGGGGATTTTGAGGGTTTTATTGATGAGACAATATTCATTACTTCTTCAAGAGATGTATAAATTGCTGACTCAGAACTGGGATTTTCTTTCTTAAAATTATTTACTGTTGTATTTATTAGTGTATCTGCCGAGTGGTTATAGTTCGAAGTGAGGTTATTTGCTTGGACAAATGTATTTGCCAGGACTTCAGCCTTGTCCTTATCAGATGTTATTTTTGTATTTCCAACTTTAAAGTGAGCGATTTGATTTTTTCCTTTTCCTCGCAAGTTCCTGCTTATTTTCCAAAATGATTTATCACCTGGTTTTAAATTGGATAATAATTGAGACCATTTCTTATTGCGCTCCGAATTAATACTTTTATCAATCATGTTACTTAGAAACTTAGTACATTGATTATAAAAAGTTTGCTCGGCTATATTTGAAGATCGTTGGCTTTTTCTTTTAAAGTTTCTTCTTAGTTTAATATATTTCACAGTACTTTCTGGTAATGTGTAATTATTTTGTTGAGTTATTTTAGGTGTGGACACATCCCTTGCTTCGAAAACTACATTTATAAATTTTTGGATTTCCTGATCAATAACTACCTTGGTATTGTATATATCCGAATATAACGTGATTTTATTGTCTAAAAAATTCATAAAAATGTTCCAGTTGGTTGCACTATAATCATAATAATTGAGGTCAACCTGCAAGGCGATGGGGCGATGGTCTGATGGTATTTCGTAATCCATTGTTTTTACGTATATATCTAAAGCGGAATTGCTTAAAATAATATCGACTGTGGATGCTTCGCGATTGTGTTGATGGGGGAATAGGGTTGGCTTATTAGGGTAGTGAATGAAAAAATTGTTGATTGCTGTAGGTTGTTGAGTGCAATTCCTGCAGTATTATTTGAACGGCAATTCCAAGAACAATGTTTGGCATTTAGGTCACCAAAAACTATATATTCTTTGGTGGAAGGTATTAGGTTCAAGATATCAGCACAGAAGTTATGAGTATATCTTGGTGAATATAACGAAGATACAACAATAGGTCTATTATTTATAATAACTTCAATTGAGATGTTTTCGATTGATGATGTGTTTGATATAAAGAGGTTTTTATGAGCGACAGATTTATGAATTAACAGAGCTACTCCTCCTCCTCTTGCATCTGTTCTGTCACTTCTATATAAATAATAATTTTTAAAATAGGGTCCATGATTTTCTGAAAAAAATGTTTCATTCAAAGACGCTATTTTAATATTTTCTCGTTCAATTAGTATCTCAAATTGTTTTAATTTAGAAAAGTTTGAAATGCCATTAGCATTCAAGTGAAGCATTTTGAATTCGTTTAAATTATTAGTATAATCCATGGGCGTATTTTACCATTGACATTACAACTTTGATTTAACAAATTTGATAAACACACATAGCATTGTATAATTTTATGTATGTGTTAGTAGCAACTTTAAATGATCATAACTCCAAAAAAATATTCCAGACGATGAAAATCTGTAAATTTGGGTAACGGCTAAAAAGAGATACCTTTCAAATGATAAATTTTTGGTCAAAACTGTGAAACTTACATCGGTCACAAGAAATCGCCTTGCCTATTAATATTATAGATGCCACTATGTGGTAAGGGTATAATGATTTTGTGCTGATGTTTGTAACTACCAAAAATATTTGACCTATAATTATACCAATCGACTCTGAATCACTTCCAGTCGTCCGTCCGTCCGTCCATCTGTCTGTGTGTTCTTGCAAACCATGTAATCAAACTGCAGGTCCGAATTAGAATATATTATGATGAAATTTAGTATATAAGCTTCTATCAGCCATAGGATGAACGCTATTAAAATTGGTGAAAATCGGACCTAATCCGCATACTCATGATCCGCATGACTCATATGAGATCGACTTAAATTGTCATAATATACCAATTATCCTACATATCTCGGTCAAATTCGATTTGTGTATATTTATTACATCCAGTTATTAGTAGTCCAAAAATAAACCCAATAGGACAATTCTTAGTCATATCCCTAATATGAAGCTGATTCCCGATCTTCACTTGAATCTATCAAAAAACAAAAATATTGCACAGATTTTTCTTAAATTTGGTTTGGATATGTTTTTGCAAAAAATAAGTGACCTTACCAAATATGGTCGGGATCGGTTCATTTTCGATCTACTCCCCATAAAAATATAGCATCCGATATGAGGTTTTTCATATCCGAAGGCAAAAAAAAAAAATAATGCCACTCAAATTTGATTTATGCTTATTTTATATATCTAATTAGTTGGACCTAAGAAATAATATCTCTAAAAGAGGTAAGGTATAATATTCTTGATTTTCAATAATGATAAAATATTTTATTTTTTTTTTTATTTATTTTATCATTCTTGCGTTTCATATAACCTTCCATTTAATTTAATGCGTGTCAAGTGGTGCAGGTCCAATATAATTTGATATATTTCATAAAATGAAAGTGTGTTTGTATCTAAAAAATATGTTTTTAAATAATATAACTAACGTAGTGTTCAATTTCATGCTTACATAATAATTTTATTAAATATTTAAGTCAAATTCATTAAAAAAAAGTACAAAAATTATAGTCGGTCTAGACTGACTATACGATATCCTATACCATGTGTTTAGAACCATATCTCTTAGGTCGAACTAATTAGATATAGAAAATAAGCATAAACCAAATTTGAGTGACAGTGTTATTAATTTTTTTTGCCTTCGGATAGATTTAAGTGAAGATCGGGAATCAGCTTCATATGGGGGCTACGACTAAGAATTGTCTTATAGCGTTTATGTTTGGACTACTGATAAATGGATGTAATAAACATACACAAACCCTCTTTGACCGAGATCTTTATGATAATTTGGATATTATGACAATCAAAATATATTTATATATGCTACCTGTAGTTGATTACAAGGTTTACATGGACGGACATCGTTAAATCGACTCAGAGTTGATGGGTATAATAAAGGATGGATCTAGGTTAAATATTTTTGGTAGTTACAAACATTAGGATAAAGTCATTACCCATTAGTTAAAAATGTGGAAAAATGAAAAGTCAATTTATTTTGTTGTTTTTGTGTTTGCTTCAAGTAATTCATCTGTTATTGTTTTTGCGAAATATGATTGAATGAAAGGGAGAGAAAGTAGCGATTGAAACATAATGAGAATGGGAAAGATAAGGAGAAAAGTGTGCAGATATTTTCGTTAATTTCGTAAGTTTTGATATAAAAATAATCTAACCCATAAAAACAAAGTTTTTATTTAAACTCTTTCTTTCCTTATGCATATGAGTTTTGAATATCTCCGTGACTGTGTGTGACTATGTGGACTGCGCGTGACTATGTCGAAGTTGATCTTTCTTTACAGAAATTATATCGACCAAGTTTCAGATCGGTCGGATGAGGGTAACTGACATTTAGATCACTCCGTGACTGTGCGTGTCCATGCGTGACTGTGTGTGTCCATGCGTGACTGTGCGTGACTAAGTCAAAGTTAACCTTTTGTTCACAGCAAGTGCATGGACCAAGTTTCAGTACGATCGTATGAGGGGAAATAACATTTAGATCCCTCCGTGACTGTGCGTAACCATGCGTGATTGCGCGTGAGTAAGTCAAAGTTAATCTTTTTTTCACAGCAAGTGTATGGATCAAGTGTGAGATCGATCGGATGAGGGGAAATGACATTTAGATCACTCCGTGACTGTGCGTGACCACGCGTGACTGTGCGTGACTAAGTCAAAGTTAATCTTTTTTTCACAGCAAGTGTATGGACAAAGTTTGAGATCGATCGGATGAGGGAAAATGCCATTTAGATCACTCCGTGACTGTGCGTGACCACGCGTGAGTGTGCGTGACTACCCCAAAATTAATCTGTTTCAAATCAATTGGATAAGGCGGAATGGGGTCCACCAATGCCAGACAGACAGACAGGGAGTATGAGTTAAAAGAAAGAGTTTAAAATGGAAAACACAAACAGACAAGACAATTGCAATAGAAAAAAAAAAACAAATAATATAAATTATATTTAATTAATTTTGCCTTAATCTTTACACAATTTATATTCTGTGAATACTCTTTATTTTATGAATATTTTTCAATTTAGCATAAAGGGTTCTAATTTTATTAAAAAGGCTGTGTACTTAAGTCTTTTATGAAACAAATATGAAGGCTTTGGAAGAAACAAGTTTTTAATGTTTTGAAATTAGAAGCGAATATTTCGATTACTGGCCAGAAAACCAAACAAAAATTAAATATTTATTCTGATCAGTATTAATTTTCGATAACCAGGCCTGTATTTAGGTCACCCACCTCACTTGTTTATATATAAAGTGAAAGCCGGTCTAGGCTCTACACAATAAGCTTCAGGAATCTATGAACCGACGCACTGTGGACCAGGCGGCCAAAAATTATTTTTTTATGGTTAACGATTTTAAAGTTATTCTATTCATTTGAAAGTAAATATCAGTGCTCCTCGGGAGCCAAAAAATAGCGACTCTATTTCAACTATATCATAGCGAACAGGGTCCTCGAAAATGGACTTTCTCAGCATTTTGCTAAAGTTAAAAATTTCTTTGTAAATTTTAATTTTTAAATGATTGTAACTTTTTTGTTTTCAAAAATTTTAAAGTAAAATAAATTTTGTATAAGTTCTAAGCTGTTGATGTGAAAAATATAAAGTCACTGAGTCGTTTAGAATTAAAAAAAAAAACAAATTTTAAAAAGGTCAAAATTTCGCGAAAATCTACTTAATAGAGTATAACTCCTTCCCATTAAAAGCCATAAAAAAAAATCTTGCACTCTTCTGTAGTCCGAACCCTCCCCTACACTCTTATTACCCTTTCTGCACCAGCCAGTTTCCGCCCGTGTGCACCAGAACAATTTTTCTGAATCAAGGTCAGATATTTTGTCCAAAATTTATGAATACAAAAGTTTTCCATTATGTGGTTAGGGTTTATAACAAAAATATTGGCCTATACCCATCTTTAATTATTCTTATCAACTCAAAATCAATTTCTGAGTCGATTTAACAATGTCCGTCCGTCTGTCTGTTTGTTATGAATATAAAAGTTGGTCGTACCGTAGTATTTTTTGCGTGGGTTTATTTGTTTTTTATACTGACAGAAAAAGGAAGCGGTACAGTTGATACGATTTGTTATATACTTATAAAAAAAGGGTTGATACATAATGTGCTTAAAATTGTTAAATTATATTAAGAGGTAATTTTTTTTTTTATTCCGACAGGTATATTTACAAGGGTATTTTTCAAAAACATTAATAGTGAGAAAAAACAAAGAAAATTAAAAAAAAGCAAAAAAAAACAAATTCAAGAAAAATATCTACAGCTGGGCCTCATAATAGACTAACCAAAATAAGAAGGAAACTCAAATGGTGGGAATACTGCAAGGAGATTTTTTTCCGATCCAAAAACTGCAGCATCTATCACAGGTGTAGATCATAAATTAATAATTCAAAATCATATTACAAGTTCTAGCATGCAGCAGAAAGATAAATGCAAAAAAACTTTGGAGAGTACGCCAATAAAACAGCTATGCTTTATAACGCAAAATACTCTTGGAGATATATGTCATCCACTGTTCATAAAATTTTGTACCATGGGGAACAAATAATTCAAAACAATATGCTACCAATATGAGATTTATCTGAACAAGCGCAAGAAAAAAGGAACAAAGACTACAGATTCTTTCGCGAGCACAACACAAAATATGAATGTCCAGATATTCAGATCCATATATCGCACCTGTACCTCTAATGTGAGTCAACTCAAAATTTACAAATTTTAAGTAAAGGCAAAAAACGTTTTTTTTTTAATATTTACTATAAAATTTAAAAACAGTTGTTTCATTGTAAAGAATTGCGAATAATAAGTATAAAACAGTAGTTATTTTTGCGATTTTTTCAGTGATCACCAAAAATAGCAAATTTTTTGGGTGCAACTCAAAATATGTCTTTATAGTGGATTCTAAAGAAGCTACTATTATAACACAAAGAGGGTTACAAATTTATTTATAACCTATACCACTATGTGGTTTGGGTATAATGACTTTCTGCTGCTGTTTGTAACTACCAAAAATATTTGACCTAGACCCATCTTCTATTATACCGATCGAATCAGAATCACAAACTGATTCCGTCCTTCCGTCCGTCCGTCCGTCTGTGTGCCCATGTAAACCTTCTAATCAAACTGCAGGTCGCAAATATGAATTTATTTTGATGAAATTTGGTATATAAGCTTTCACCGGCCATAGGATGAACGCTATTGAAATTGGTGAGAATCGGTCTATGTTAAGACCTAACCCCCATACAAATGACCCCTATGAAATCGACATAAATTGCCATAAGATCATATAGATCTTATAGATCTTACTCAAATTGGGTTTGTATGCGTTTATTACATCCATTAATGAGTAGTCCAAAAATGATCCCTATGGGACAACTCTTAGTCATAGGCCCCGTATAGAGCTGCTTCCCGATCTTCACTTAAATCTATCAAAAAAAAAAAATATTGCACTGATTCTTCTCAAATTTTGTTTGTATATATTTTTGCAAAATACAAGAGACTTTATCAAACATGGTCGCGATCGGTCCATTTTTGGACTTAGCTGCCATATAGATATATCATCCGATATGAACTTTTTCATATCTGCAGCCAAAAACAAGTAAGAAAATTATAGTCGGTCTAGACCGACTATACGATACCCTATACCATGCGTTAGAGACCCTATCTCTTAGGCCCAACTAACTGGACATAGAAAATAAGCAAAAACCAAATTTGAGTGGGATTTTTATTAATTTTTTGGGCTGCAGATATGAAAAAGTTCATATCGGATGCTATATCTATATAGGGACTTGGTCCAAAAATGGACCGATCCTGATCATGTTTGGTAAAGTCTCTTGTATTTTGCAAAAATATATACAAACAAAATTTGAGAAGAATCAGTGCAATATTTTTGTTTTTTAATAGATTTAAGTGAAGATCGGGAAGCAGCTCTATATGGGGTCAAAGGGATCATTTTTGGACTACTCATTAATGGATGTAATGAACGCATGCAAACCCAATTTGAGTAAGATCTATATGACAATTTGGATCTTATGGCAATTTATGTCGATTTCATATGGGTAATTTGTATGGGGGCTAGGTCTGAACATGGACCGATTCTCACCAATTTCAATAGCGTTCATCCCATGGCGTTCATCCCATGGCTTATGTACCAAATTTCATCAAAATACATTCATATTTGCGACCTGTAGTTTGATTACAAGCTTTACATGGACACACAGACGGACGGACGGACATTGTTAAATCAACTCAGAAAGTGATTCTGATTCGATCGGTATAATTAAAGATGGGTCTAGGTCAAAGATTTTTGGTTGTTACAAACAGCAGCACAAAGTCATTATACCCAAACCACATAGTGGTATAGGGTATAAAAATTAATAAAAATCCCACTCAAATTTGGTTTATGCTTATTTTCTATGTCCAGTTAGTTGGGCCTGAGATAGGGTCTCTAAACGCATGGTATAGGGTATCATGTAATTTTCTTACTTGTTTTTTTTTTTGTGAAAGAATCGAAAAACCGATGTAAGATTTTTACAATGGATGGATATGACCTGCAAAAAGTGAAAATTTAAAAATTTTGAGTTGACTCACTTTAGAGGTACAGCTGCGATATGTCCAACATTCGACAAAAATGGAAAACTACCTCTATTGAATTAGACGAAGAAGCTAAACAACTTATAGAAGATGAAAATCAAGCCTATTAAGAAGAATTATTTCCCAAAATTGTTTGATTTAAAGTAATTTTTCAGTACACTAACAAAAAGTTAAACTCTTTTTAAACTCTTTTAACTCATACTCTCTTTCTGTCTGTCTGTCTGTCGTGGGTCAACCCCATTCCTCCTTATCCAATAGATCTAAAACTTGGCCCATAGTCTTGTTGTGACTACAGATTAATTTTTGGGTAGTCACGCACAGTCACGCATAGTCATACACCATCACGGAGTGATCTAAATGTCATTTCCCCTCATTCGATCGATCTAAAACTTGTCCATACATTTGCTGTGAAAAAAAATTAACTTTGACTTAGTCAAGCACAGTCACGCATAGTCACGCACAGTCCCGGAGAGATTTAAAACGGATTTCCCCTCATCCAATCAATCTGTGACGGAGTGGTTTAAAACCACTTCCCCTTATCCGATGGATCTGAAACTTGTCCGATAGACTTGCTGTGAAAAAAGATTAACTTTGACATAGTCACGCACAGTCACGCATAGTCACGCCCAGTCACGGAGTTATTTCAACCACATTTCCCCTCGTCCAGTCAATCTGAAACTCGGTCCATAGAATTGTTGTGGCCAAAGATTAATTTTAAAATTGTCACGCAAAGTCACGCACAGTCACGGAGAGTTTCGAAAATCATATTCATAAGGAAAGAAAGGGTTTTAATAAAAATTTTGTTTTTATGGGTTAGATAATTATATAGTTAACAATTTTTCTTGATTTAAAAATTTATGTATTTTATAAATTTACAATAGAAATTGATATAGAAATATTTAAAAAGACAATAAAAAAAAGTTTAACTAAAGTAAATACATTCGACTTTTTCATTGAAACTTTTCTATCTTGAACCAATATCAGCTAACTTTTACGTTAGCTGCTTAATAAATTATATTTTAACTAGGGCTCTTTCAAAAAAAGCCAACCTTTGGCCCTTGGTAACATTAGGGCTAAACAGTTTACTGGGGCCGAAGTTTGGCATTTTCTGACAAAATTTAACTTACACAATTTGTAAAAAGTATTAGTTGTAAAATTAACTGTAAAAATAAGACATAAACCTTTTAACAACTTCACTTTTGTACTAAAATTCAACTAAAAATGAAAATGTATGTTAAACTCTCAATAATTTTTTTTATCGGTCGATATTTACGTTTTCTAGCAAAAATTAAAGGCTAAAGTCCCACCTACCAAAAAAAAAACCGCATATCAAAATTCCAATCCAATCAAAAGTTATGGAGTTTTGACCGCCTTCTCGTAGATTGGTCCACTGTGCGACGTCCCAAAATTTGTTATTGTTGTCTGGATAAATTCCAAACTGCTTATAAGGATTTGGTACAAAATAGAACAGCATGACCATATTGATTGAGGCCATATAATGTTTTATGCTATCTTCTTTTGAGTAAAATACTTATTTCCCAAATATGGATTTATGCGAATATCGATTTTTTCTTGTTTTTTTATGTACTTATCTTCACAATAAATGCCAAAATTTACTAAGGCATAAGTATCAGACATATATTAATGTAGGGTTTAACTAGTTACACGCCTTAATAATTCGCACGGCCTTACATTTTTTGTGTTATTATTTTGGCTACACCATCAGAAATAGATGTATGTTTTTTGTTGTGCTTGCAAGTTCTATGTCATTATCATTACCAATATTAATTTCGTATATAGACAGCGACAAAAAAAAAAAAAATATATGCATTTCGTGATATTACGAGTATACCCAGCGATGGGTGTATGAAAGCATAATGAGCGATTATTCAATTTAATCGTATTTTAAATGAGGTCTACCGAAAAAAAAAAAATGAAATTAATCAAAGCAAAAACAAGCATGTATGTCGAATCTTTGATACCCTTTACCTGGGTGTTACGTTTACATTAATATCTGGACTAATTGCAGTATTTATAACAAAGGTAAACAAATATTTGAAAAAAGTCACCAATTTGATAAACAGCAAACATATTGACTTTTTAGCATTTTTTAGAAGTGTCTCCATATTTTAGGTCAAATCTTGGCATAATGATGCCTGAATTACCCCATTTTAAATAGCAACCTGTTCAAGTTTATTTTGTGAATAAGCGTGATTTCAGCAGACAGACGGGCGGATGGACATTGGTATATCGACTTAAGTTGTTTTATTAATAAATAATATATGTATATAATTTATGGGTCGCAACTGAGGCTCATCTTGTTTGTTATCGTCCTGTGAAGAAACCACTGATGTCAGCGAAAAATTGTCTGGCTTGCATAAATTTGGCTAAACAACACATGAACTGATAAAGGCGGAATTCTTTTTTCAGAGGCGTCCAAGTTTAATATAAGAGGCCATGACGGAAGATCGTATGACGGACAACCAAAGGGAAAAAGCTACACCCAAAATATGCAAAGAAAATTGTTAAGTTTGGAGGCGGTAATATTATGGCATTTCTTTTCGGGCCAGAGAATTGGTCAAATTCGTATAGTAAAAGATACTCCAACTGATATTGGATACAGGCAAATTCCAAGTGACGTAATGTGTTCATTAGGGTGGCCCTTAATAAAAAAAAATGTTCAAACTCTCCTCCTAGAAATAACCAAATAACAAAAAAAAGTGAGAAATACAAAGTTTTGGGTCAATAAAAAACATTTAGAGATGGCTCAACGCGATTGAAAATTTCAAGTGTGTTTATATGGGGAAAATATGACTTTTTTCAGATTTTACGAAAATTTCGTTCTATAGTTAAATTGTTCTGACAAATTGTTATATAATTCGGGATCAGTATTTCCAAAAAGATATTAAACTTCAAAATCGAAGAAGAACTCGTCTTTTGTGCCAAAAGAAAACAAGTAAGAAAATTATAGTCGGTCTAGACCGACTATACGATACCCTATACCATGCGTTTAGAAACCCTATCTCTTAGGCCCAACTAACTGGACATTGAAAATAAGCAAAAACCAAATTTGAGGGGATTTTTATTAATTTTGTTGGCTGCAGATATGAAAAAGTTCATATCGGATGTTATATCTATAAAGGGACTAGGTCCAAAAATGGACCGATCCTGATCATGTTTGGTAAAGTCTCTTGTATTTTGGAAAAATATGTACAAACAAAATTTGAGAAGAATCAGTGCAATATTTTTGTTTTTTAATAGATTTAAGTGAAGATCGGGAAGCAGCTCTATATGGGGTCAAAGGGATCATTTTTGGACTACTCATTAGTGGATGTAATGAACGCATACAAACCCAATTGGAGTAAGATCTATATGACAATTTGGATCTTATGGCAATTTATGTCGATTTCATATGGGTAATTTGTATGGGGGCTAGGTCTGAACAAGGACCGATTCTCACCAATTTCAATAGCGTTCATCCCATGGCTGATAGAAGCTTACATACCAAATTTCATCAAAATATATTCATATTTGCGACCTGCAGTTTGATTACAAGCTTTACATGGACACACAGACGGACGGACGGACGGACGGACATTGTTAAATCAACTCAGAAAGTGATTCTGATTCGATCGGTATAATTAAAGATGGGTCTAGGTCAAATATTTTTGGTTGTTACAAACAGCAGCACAAAGTCATTATACCCAAACCACATAGTGGTATAGGGTATAACTAGGTCATGAAATTTGATGGCATTTTTTTCAACTTTAAGAAATTCATTAAAGCCAACATACTGTTTAAGTCTCTATACCTGTTAGTACTCAGATATGAAGTATTGTTATATTACCTCCTTGTTAACCTATTAAGCATTGAGAGCGAATATGGAAATTTTTTTTGATAAAATTTTGAAAACTCCTTTTTCAAGTTTAGAAAAATTGTCTTAAACAAGATTTTAAAAAATTAATCTGGCTCTTTAAGCTCTTGTTAAATACATGTTGGCGATTAAGTGTGTGAATCTTTAGGTAAATCCCTGTGCCTGAATTTTTTTGACAAGGATTTTATTTTTGCGGATTTCGAGAAAAATGGGATTTTTGTAAAATATTCTGTAAATATACTATTTCTAAATACTTTGTATCAAAAATTCATCACTTTTCTACTTTCAAATGTTATATTTTATCTTTATAGCCTAGGGTTTCGGAAAAAAATATTATGACCCCATTAACCTTTTTGGAATTGGGGTCACATATGACCCCAAGCTAATAAAAAACAATTTATTAAATAAATTCAAATATTTTGTAAGTGCTATTGAATTTTTAGATGCGACGCCTAAAATATAATAACTAGGTGTGTAGAACTTCTGTTTCTAAAAATTGGGATAAATCCGAGAACGTTAACCCATTATTTGCCAAGGCCAGCTTTGGATTTTAAGTTATTTTCAAATAAAAATTACCGAAGACGAGTTTTTCTATTAAACTCGATGAAATCAATATTTAGAATTGAAGAAAAATAATTCGGTTAATTTTTATTTATTTAACCCTTCAGTGCTCCTGGGATCAAAATAATCTATTGTGATATATCTTTGGTACAATTATCTGCTTATTGCTCGTGAATATAAATTAAAACAACTTTTAACCAATTTTGTTTTAAAATTATTTTATGTATAAAATCTATCTGTATTTTTCTAGATAAAATAATAAGACCCACAAATGAGCCAAACCTAATAAAAGACAATTTAGTCAAAAGAATATGAAATATAAAATTAATTCTATTTTAAGCAATAGAACGAAATTTTCGTAAAACCTGAAAAAAGTCATATTTTCCCCACTTGAAATTTTCAATCGTGTCGTGCCACCTCTAAATGTTTTTGATTGGCCCAAAACTTTGTATTTCTCACTTTTTTTACTATTCGCATATTTCTAGGGGGTGCGACCGAAAGTTTGATCACTTATATTCCCTCCATATAATGAAGGGCCACCCTAGTGTCCATACGCATAAGAGAATATGCCCCTGGTCTAGAAGTTTCAAAAAGAAAATGACCAAAAACACACCACAAAAGTTGTAACCGAATGGCTAAAATCGAATGCAGTTAGTGTTTTAGAATGGCCAGCCCAATCACCCGATCTCAATCCCATAAAAAATCTATGGGAAATTGTAGATCGAAAAATATGGACACGAAATTACATAAACAAGACAGATCTCATAGAGACAGTTAATGCAGAGTATTAAAAAAAATATAGATGCCCAACAAAATATTGGAACCAAAAATAGGGGAAAACTTTTCAATTATCTATAATATTAATAGGCTAGGCGAGTTCTTGTGACCTATGTTTTGTTCTACCGTTTTATCCCGATTTTGACCAAACGTATACTATTTGAAAGGTATTTCTTTTTAGTCGTTTTGCAGATTTACAAATTTTAAAATTTTTTCTTTTATTATGAGTAAATTATATTTAAAGTTGCTACTAACACATACATAGAATTATACAATGCTATGTGTGTGTTTATTAAATTTGTTAATGTGTTTCTAATAAAAATGAGTTTGTTTTTTTTGTGTTGATTTGTGAATTTGCTATAATTGATAGCATACATTTAGAATTTGCACTCGAATTTCGAGGGCTGGAATCTGCTAGTTAAATAGTAAAGGTTTCCAATCTTTTGAGAAGAGCATAAAAGTTAATACTATAAAGTTTTTTTTTTCTGAAGTTAAGCTAGTTTATGTTAATAATTTTTCTTTTTTAAATAAAATAGAAATACAAATTTTTAAATTAATAAAAAGAGTATTTAATTTTATGATCCAATTTTTTGGTATTTTGTTAAAAGTTTCCATTGTATTGTCACTCACTGTATATTTCGTGAGTACACCCAGCGATGGGTGTATGAAAGCATAATTTGTGATTATTCAATTTAATCGTATTTGAAGGGAGGTCAACCAAAATAAGAAAATGAATGAATGCAAAAAATAAAATAAACTTAAACTGCTCGTATGTGGTGTCGCTAATCTTTGCTCTGTAGCAAAGTACTTAGATAACACATGATTTATATATAATGGAGCCGTCATTCATTGATAACACCATTGTGAATCTTTTCATATGGTTATTTGTTTATTTATTAATATGTTATATGATGTTTTTGACCCACTAAAATCGTTTCATATGAAAGATAATGTACTTAATATTCATATTTTTAACGCAGCAGAATTCTAAGCTGAAAGTAGTTCTAATTTGGCAAAACTGCTAATTATAAATTGTTTTTTCTGTAGTACTTTGTATATAATTATTGAAATAACCGGTTTCTACTTTGTTTGCTGGATATATTATTATATTAACACTTCAACATAATAAAAAAAAAAAAAAATAACCGTCTTATTTGCCATTGATAACAGTTTTAACAAAATATAACTAAATTTTAAAATAAACAAAAGTTTTCATTTTATTTGCGATTATTTTTGTTTGGAAATCAAAACAGTACAGATGTTATAAAATAAACAACAACATTGAATTTACGTTTATCATACACCAAATTTAACTGAATAGGTAGATCGAATTATGTTGCATTAGGTCAGTTACTGATAAGTTTTACTTTTTAAATTGATTAATAAATTGTTTTTTTTTTTTAAGTTAAATGGTAAAATTCTGATATTTCTAGATAACACTTGGAAGACATATTAAGAGTCACGTAGTCTGTAGTTTCACTATTATTAAGCACCTAAATTTAAATTGTGATTCAGTTTATGGAGTGAAATGGATTGCTGAAAGGTACACTCGTACTAAATTAGTGAGAACGTAATTTTTTTGCAATTCCTCAACAAAGTTTTTTAATTTCATTAAATTTATTTATATTTAAAGTTTTATAAAGTAAAACCCATCAAAGATTTAAAAAGTAAAACTCATTAAACTTGAAATTTATGAAATATGCCGCCAAAAACCCGTCGTAGTATTTTAAATAAGAAAAAGAATTGTGAACAATGCAACTTAGAGGTAGAAGAAGAAGATGACTCTATCGAATGTGATAAATGTAACAAAAGCTTTCAAATATGTAGTTTGTACTACATTAGATAAACGTAGATACGAATACTTACTTAAACATGAGAGCGAAGAATATGTGTGTTATAAATGTGACGATAACATTGGTACGATTAGAAAAGAACTAAGCGAAATCAAAACTGATCTGAAAAAGCTCGATCAGCTGACAGAGACCATGAATTTTATGTCTAAGCAATACGATGCAATTTTGAAAGGTGTTGCTGAGAATAAAAAAAAAATTGGTAATTGTTCAGAAGGAAAATAAAATATTAAAATCTGAGGTGAAAGATCTTAAGAACTCTATTAAATTCCTAAATGATCAAAGAGTCAAACACGATTGTGTAATAAGAGGTGTGGTGGTCGAGAAGGAGGCTTCTGCAATTGACACTGTTTTGTATCTTTCAAGTGATGTTGGAGTGGAGTTGGAACCGGATAGTATTGAGGATGCATATATTGTTAATGCGAAGAATAAACCTAATGAGAAGAAAACTATAATTGCAAAATTTAACTCAAAAAAAAAAATCGAAATAGAGACTGATGTCTGTTAAACCAAACTTGAAAGGAAATGATTCAACAAAATCCATTTTTGTCAATTACTATCTGAGTCGAGAAACGCTGAGTTTGTTCAATTTTGCTAAAACTTTGAAAACTGTGGGCTTATGTTTATGTTAGCGGTGGAAAAATCTATTGTAAGAAAGTGAGCTCTCGAAACCGAAATTCATTGGAACTGAGGATGTTGTCGATCAGCTATTAATGGAAGCAACAGCTAATAGGCCAAAAAAGCGTACATTGCCCAATGCTGATGAAGATGAGGTTTATGTATCCCGATAAGGAAAATTATTTATTTTTATTAGACTTTTGTTTATATTATCTTATTTTTTCTTTTAATGATTCCTAATCAATATTTCTATAATTTATGATAATTTGAAAATCATTGTAACAGTATATTGGGTTCATTCTTTAACATTACATCAATTAACATCAGAAGTATTTCTGCGATTGGAAAATTTAATAAATTCAAAATCTTAATTGCTAAATTGTCACGACTACCTAGCATAATTGCGGTTCAGGAAACCTGGTTTCAGCGGGACCTTGTTCAAATTTATAATATTTCTGGTTACACTGCTGTTCATTGTTGTAGATCAGATGGCTATGGCGGTACTTCAGTATTTGTCCATAATAATTTGAAGTATACTATCGATGCTTGTGAAAGTAAGAATTTTGTCAATTCAATAGTATTAGCTCTGGAAAATCCTAGGCTAAAGGGAAAAACTATCAATTTTGCAACTTTTTATAGATCTCAAAGGTGTGATTCAAATACATTTTTATCGTTCTTGGAAAATCTCTTTCTTCGGTATGGTCATAATCCATGTATTTTTGCTGGTGATACCAACATAGATGGTTAAGACATTGTTTCGTCAGAAGAAGTTTTAATTTTTTTTTTATCAAATTATGATTTTAGAAATTGCCATTTATTGATAACACGTCCTGCAAGTGGAACATCCATCGATCAAATTTACAGCAACATTTATATGCCAATGTATATAGACTCAGTGGAATGTAAACTATCAGACCATAACATAATTTCGTGTATAATTGGAACTAAGACTCAAACCCAAGAATATACCGATGAAACTCGTTTATTTTGTGATTTCGATCGTATCATGTTCATTTGCCCTCAATAAATGAAACAGGAGACCCATCAATTGATACATCTGCCTTAATATCATGTGTTGGCAATGCAATTGAAAATTCTACTATTGAGAAACAGTTTAGAAGGAGTCATAAACAAGAAATCACCCCATGGATTAACGGAAACCTGCAAAAACTAATTCTATTAAAAAACAAGTAAGAAAATTATAGTCGGTCTAGACCGACTATACGATACCCTATACCATGCGTTTAGGGACCATATCTCTCAGGCCCAACTAACTAGATATAGAAAATAAGCATAAACCAAATTTGAGTGGGATTTTTATTAATTTTTTTCGCTGCAGATATGAAAAAGTTCATATCGGATGCTATATCTATATGGGGACTAGGCCCAAAAATGGACCGATCCTGACCATGTTTGGTAAGGTCTCTTTTATTTTGCAAAAATATATACAAACAAAATTTGAGAAGGATCAGTGCAATATTTTTGATTTTTGATATATTTAAGTGAAGATCGGGAAGCAGCTCTATATGGGGCCTATGACTAAGAGTTGTCCCATAGGTATCATTTTTGGACTACTGATTAATGGATGTAATAAACACATACAATCCCAATTTGAATAAGATTTATATGATAATTTGGATCTTATGGCAATTTATGTCGATTTATGTCATTTGTATGGGGACTAGATCTGAACATGGACCGAATTTCACCAATTTCAATAGCGATCATCCAATGGCCGATAAAAGCTTATATACCAAATTTCATATTCATAGATATTCATATTTGCGACCTGAAGTTTGATTACAAGCTTTGCACACAGACGGACGGACGGACGGACGGACGGACGGACATCGTTAAATCGACTCAGATAGTGATTCTGATTCGATCGGTATAATAAAAGATGGGTCTAGGTCAAATATTTTTGGTAGTTACAAACAGCAGCACAAAGTCATTATACCCAAACCACAAGGTGGTATAGGGTTGAAAAAGCTTTTGAGAATGCGTAGGAAAAACCCTAATAAGCAAGATATCGAAACAAGGTTGGAAGCAATTGATAACAAATTTATCATCGAGTAAGAGCTGTGGTTATGATAATGTTTCCCCGAAAATATTGAAGAAATGTATAAATGAGTTAACACCACATCTTACGAATATTTTCAATGGAATGATAAGCCTGAGCATATTTCCAAATATCTTAAAATAATAAGGTAGTACCTATTCCGAAAGTGAATAATGCTAAACAACGGACCAGTATAGACCTATTGCTGTATTATCTGTAATCGATAACATATTCGAACGGATTTTATATAATCAGGTTTCAAATTTTATGCAGAACAATAACCTACTTAATGACTTTCAATATGGATTTCGAAAAGGATGTGGAACAGAGGAACCGGTTGCTAATATTGTTAATTATATGATTATGATTTAACTAAAGCTTTCGATCTCATTGACCACGATATTTTGCTACAAAAACTTAAATACTATGATTTCTTTGGAAGTGATCTATTGCTTATGCAAAGTTATCTAACTAATCGCAAACAATTTGTTCAAATTGGCAATCTAAGAAGTTCGTTTCATACGATTGAGTGCGGCGTACCCCAGGGCAGTGTACTGGGGCCTTTATTATATAAAATTTTTATAAATGATTTAAAAAACTTTGCTTTGTGCGGAAAGCTTTTTATGTATGCTGATGACATAAGTGTTTTTTATCCATACAAGCACGAAACAGCAGTCAAAGCATATATGGAATGAGACGCAGTTTTAATCTGTGAGTATATGAGGATAAACAAACTTGTACTGAATTCAAATAAAACACAATTACTAAGATTTAAGCCGAGTTGTCGTAACAATGATAGTTTTACGGTTTTGGTTGATGGCAAGGAAATTGTCGAAGTTGGTTCTATTAAGTACTTAGGTATAAATCCACAGAACAATCTTGGATGGAACAATCAATTACAATATCTAAAGATGAAAACAGCCCAAGGTATTGGCTTATTAGATAAATTTAAAAACAGATAAATTTGATACAGATACCAAAATTTTAATCTATAATTCTTTAATTCAGACTGACTTGAATTAGTTAGCCATTTTATAGGGATATAAAAAAAGTAACGACTTAAAGTCTCTTCAGCGGATACATAATAAAGCTTTGAAAATTATTTGCAATCTTCCTATAACTTATCCAACTACTTCACTCTATGTTGATAAATTCAAAACCATTTTACCAATATATGGTATTTACAAGAAACAACTATTATATGTCTTCAAAAGTTTACACAATATTGGACATCGCACAATAAAGTTTACACGGATTGAACATTCAATCAATACCAGAAGCAATGGAAATTTAGCAGTATCCCGACGTAGGTTCGAAACAACCAATCAACGTGTGGAGTTCATGGGTAGTCGTGAATAAAATAATTTACCACAAAATCTTAAAACAGTTAATAGAATTTCAACTTTTAAAATATCGTTAAAGCAGTATTTATTAGCCAATATAGAAGAACTTCTGATGTAAGCACCCTGATCTCAAAATGTTCAAATATTATTATACATAATTTTAAATACTTTTTATAATATCTGCATACTCTTATAATAAATAATGAATGTTAATGATACGTATTACATTTGCCAACTTGCCTCAATAATACCTAATTGGCGCTGAGACTATATTATTCTTATTATATTTATATATTGAATTATTTGTAAAATAAAAAAAAAAAAAAAATAAATCGTTAAATCTACTCAGAAGGATGATTTTGAGTCGATCGGTGCACTAAAAGATGGGTCTACGACAAATATTTGGTAGTTACAAACATCAGCACATGGCCAGATAGTGGTTTAGGGTATATAAACCATCGTTTCAATGGCAACAACTCGATCGCAAATTTGTTCGTCTATCTGTGTGTCCATGTAAACCTTGTAATCAGACTACAGGTCACAAATATGAATATATTTTGATGAAATTTCTTATGTAGCTTTCATCGGCCATAGAAGTGCGAGTTCGGATCTATTCCCCATACAAATGACCCGAATGAGATCGATTTCTATTGACATAAGATCCAAATTATTATAGAGATTTCGGTGAAATTTGGTTGATATATGGTTTATATACACTAGTCGGCATAATTATTTTGACATATGCAACTGTGATATTTTCTTGTCCAGTTCGTTTGATTGCATAAACTAACGGTACACGGGTTATGTTCAAAATAAAATCCATATTTATAGCTATACACGTGCCCAATATTTTGTCGTTTACGCTTTGCATTCCCTTTCTGCTGATAAGAAAGCAAGCAGAGAGCGAATTGTTTCGTGGTATAAGTATTTTGACAAAATCTTTGTGGCAGTGTTCGCGCTCGGTTTAGCAAGTGACAATCAAATAACTTTGATATTTAAATTTTATTGATATTTTTTTATAATATTCAAATAAAATATTAAATAAAAGTTATTGGAGACCATGGGAAAAATGGCTGAGTTAAGCTGTGTTGCTAGAGCTTCAATATTTGCAATTTTAAATCTGCCATCGCAGTAAAAGACGTAATTTAATTGGACATCGTAATCAAATTAACAAACTAAGGAACATAATGACATCAGAAACTTACCTAGATCGGGTGCTAAACGCAAAACAGCGCTAATTGAAGACCGAATGCTTCTGCGGGAATTTCACAAAATTATTCAACTAAAGCCTCAATTTGTTGCAAATCAATGGAACAGTCGGCCAAGAATCCAATCAATGAGCTTAGTGTTCGGCGACATTTAAAAGACAGAGACTTTAAAATATACAAAGCAAGAATATACCTCCATATCAGATGTGAACAAGCTGAAAAGATTGGCCTTTCCCAAGGAGCATCTTCAGAAGCCAAAATGTGTTCTATGGACAGATCAAGGTTCCTTTCAGTTCAACTCAAAAGATTTTTGTAAGGCTGCCACAGGTACGAAGGCCAAAAAGTGCGCCATTGGGTTGGGTGACTTGTTTTCCATCGCCGGCTCGATGAACCAAGGCCAATATTTGAGTACCCCAAATGATCGGAGAATCATTTATACTGCAATAGGACAATGCCCCATGCCACAAAAGCAGGATGATATACAAATATTTGAAGGATGTTGGTGCTACTTCTCTCGACTGGCCACCCCATAGTTCAAACTTGAATACTATTGAAAACGTGCGGTCTCTTATCAAACGTAAAAGAATTGGTTATTTGCATAAAATCAAAGAAGAAACAATTTCCGAGGTCACTTCCCTTTGGAATGAGATATTCTCAGGGGTCGTTCAAAATTTACTGGACTCAGCTCCAAGATTACACCTCAAAATTACTTTCATTCATATTTTTTTAATTTTTTATGAAAGAAACTCTCTTGAGTTTTGGCACGCGGTAGATATTTTGTTGAAGAAAACTGCCTGTTTTCCTCGCTACACTTTTTCTCAAGTGAAATCGTGATGCAATAAGGATTACAGTGGATCTATTTGCACTAAAGAGCAGTCAAATTTCACACATGGATTTACCATATTGCCATCAGTTTCTAATATGAAATTAGTACTGAACAAGTTTTCTGGGAAACTTTTAATTAACTTGCTTTTACTGTTAATTTATTCCATTGAATTTCTTTGCTCGATATAATTGAATATAAAATATTCAACTCTGTGCAATAGAAACTAAAACGAAATGCTGTAAATTTGTAAACTTTCAAATAAAAGAGGGTAGAATTGGTTTTCGCTACATTCAAACATTACGTGGGCCAGCGCTGTACTTATTATGCTCGCAACTGTATGCACCACGAAGGACATATAAGTAATTTATCATGAGATCCTAAGAGCTAGACAATACCTACATTCATAAGTGCTCATCCAACTTTTCACCACATACGCATCCTTAGAATAGCATCTCTCTCATTTCTATAGAAGCTCTTGTTTTCCTGCGTAGGGTTTGTTTTTATTAACTAATTATCTATTTATGTATTAAAATATATTTTGTTAAATAATCTAAAACCATAATAAAATTACCATTAACAACATTGTGTTTTCGTTTTTATCTCTCTCTCTGTCTCTCTCTACTATATGCATATTTTACTTTGACCACATTAATGTCAAGTTAACTTCTTACCATCAACATGACCATGATGTAGTTTGTGGTTACCAAAATACCTGTAACCACCAAGAGTTTAGTAAATTCAAATACTCAAACACCCCTTTTGCACTGACTTCAACATTATAAACATCATATATGACAACAAAGTAATTAATTTTACATTGTCTATTAACATTAGTGTAATCCTTTAAACCTTTAAATAAATAATTAGTTTGGAAAAAGCTTTCAATTTGTGATGAAATGTTTTTGTTTATATCATATTTTTTTTATATATTTTTTTAAATATGTATGCATTTTTAAAACAGTTTTTTCTGCATTGTTTTAATGATACACTTTTCATTTAAACAAAAGTTCTACTCATGATTGTAGTTCTGTTGAACGGAAAATGTTTGTTTGGTTTTTCAATGTGTTTTTTTTTTCGTAGCATTTAAATAACTAGGAGGTGTCTTTCAACACATTAAAAAAACAATTTTAAACATAAATTTAAAATTTATAAAAACACATTAATCTTCGATAATAAATTAAAAATCAGTGACTGGGCCTTGAAAGAATTTTGTCAATAAGTTTTTAATTTTATGGAGAATAGAAAAAAAAACTTTTACGAAATTTAAAATAATGATTTTTTATCAATTAATATTCTAAATTAGGAGCGTCTTACCATTATAAAGTCACTCAATTTTTTACTAAGAAAGATGGACTGTAAGGTAAAAATACTTTCTAGGCAATCTGTGTAGCTAGTAGCTGTGTAGCTAATACAGACAGCAATGGATTAACTTGTTTTGACTACCGGTATATTTACAGAACAACAATAATAAAACTGCAAGTGTTTCACAATTACCAATTACTTAAATCATAGTTGCCATTATCGGTAGTGTCTTTTCGTGTTTTAACTTATTGAATATTTAAAATTGTAAAAAATGCTATGATTCATGAAGATTTCTGTGGAACATTTTCGGGATCATTGTCTGGGAGGTGAGAAATTCCAATTCAGGGGTGAAAGTTCTAGGCCAGTATAGCAAAACCTCCAAAGGGATTGGCGTTCTCAAGCCAAACTTTTTTTTAAGTAATTTTATATTTTTATATTTCTCCGTAGGAATAGAAAAAACACAAAAAACTCATTCATCATATGAATTTGGCCTGAGAATGTAAAACTCTTCGGAGGTTTTACTATACTGGCCTAGAACTTTCACTTTGAATTGGAATTTCTCACCCCCTTCCCCCCCGGAATTGCTGTTATACAGTTGTTTCGCTTTATACTATTGCGAAGTAGCAATGAAAGAAATATGGAGGCAATTTTATCATATTCTTCCAGTTTTAAAAAATTTGAAAAAATGAAAAATGCATGGTACGAACAAGCGTCCTAGACCAAAACGAAAGCTTCATCTGCACACAGAGTCTTGTATTTCATGCGCGTTGGTGAACGCAAATTTGTTAAAGGTAACCAGCTGGAGAACTTAAAAATATGAAAAATATATGGATTTTAAGAAGAACACAGAAATTCCTCAAATAACAAAGTGCTACAAGTAAGTTAGAGTTAATTTTGTTGTTGGAAAAATGTACACCAATTGGGAAAGTGTATGTCTTATTTTCATCTCCTCTGCAATCTTAGTTTATATTAAATTCCTCGGTGAATAAAAGGGGATGTTTTTCGATGCTATTGGCATGATGTCCCGAAGAAATCGTTGCATTACAAAGAACGTAATTTTGGTGAGTAGCTTGAAGTTGCTTGGAACTTCAAATAAAATCTTGTCGGATGTAGAGCATAGACTACATACAACTCCTCCATGTTTGCCAAGAAAAGCCGACATGCTCACCAAATCTTAACACTATAGAAAATATGCGGGGGGCACCTTGAACAATGTTACCTAAAGTGGAAAAGGTCGTAACCACACAATAATTCGAAATCGTGTTTTTGATTGATTATAATGCTCTGAACCAAAATACATCTTCGCACAAAATTCGATACTCAATTTTTCAAAAATAGCGATTTCATTAGCGAAAGTCAATAGGCCGTAATAGCAACTACAATAATTTGATAACCCAAAAAGCCGTAACCACCTTTATATTAAAAACAAGTAAGAAAATTATAGTCGGGCTAGACCGACTATACGATACCCTATTTCTTAGGTCCAACTAATTAGATATATAAAATAAGCAAAAAACAAATTTGAGTGGCATTTAAATTAGTTTTCTTTGCCTTTGGATATGAAAAACTTCATATTATATTTATATGGGTACTTGATCGAAAAATGGATCGATCCTGAACATATTTGGTAAGGTTCTCATTTTTTTCAGGAACATATACAAACCAAATGTGAGCAAAATCTGTGCAATATTTTGGTTTTTTTTTAATAGATTTAGGTGAAGACAGGGAAGCAACTTTATATGGGGGATGTGACTAAATCATGTCCTATTGGGCTTGTTTTTGGATTACTGATAAATGGATATAATAAACATGCACAAATCCAATTTGACTGAGATCTATATGAAAATTTGGATATTATGGCAATTTAAGTCGATCTCATAGGGGTCAATCAATAGCATTCATCCTATGACCAATATGAGCTTAGGTGCTAAATTTTATCAAAATATATTCTTATTTGCGACCTGTACTTTGATTACATGGTTTACATGGACACACGGACGGACAGACGGACATAGCTAAATCGACTTAGAAAGTAATTCTGAGAAAGTGATTCTGAGTCGATCGGTATAATCAAAGATGGTTCTAGATAAAATATATTTGGTAGTGACAAACATCAGCACAAACTCATTATACACTGCCCACTAGGGCGAGTCGATTTGTAGGGAGGCAAAAAAATCGCTCAAGTGACAAGGAAAATTATATTCTAGGGATCAACATAAGAAACTTTGCCAAGGAACCATACCTCTAAAACGAATTCTGATGTCCCGATTTTTGACCTGTCTGGCTGTCTGTCTGCCATGGGGCAACCCCATTCACCCTCATGCAATTGATCTGAAACATGGCCCATAGTCTTGTTGTGACTACAGATTAATTTTGGTGTAGTTACGCAGAGTCACGCATAGTCACGGAGTGATCTAAAAGTTATTTACCCTCATCCGATCGATCTTTTTGAATAACATAACATAGTCAAGGCGTATGATTATTATATATTAGCAGAGTAGAAGATACGTATACGTACGAGTGTTAATTATAATATTAAATCAAACATAGTCAGCCCAATTCTAAACAAAAAATGGTGATTTTTTGAAATATTTGTACTGGGGGTGTGCCACTAGTGGGGGTCGATCAAACATTTGTACTCGATTGGGGCACTCTAAATGGGTCAAAGTGAGACAGACAGACAGACAGACAGGTCAAAAGTCGGGACATCGAAATTCGTTTTAGAGGTATGGTTCCTCGGGCAAAGCTTCTTATTTTGATCCTTAGAATATGATTTTCCTTGTCACTTGGGCGATTTTTAAATCAACCCGCCCTACTGACCACATTGTGGTGTAGGGTATAAAAATGAGTAGGTTTTGATTTTTTTTCTAATGTGTGTCATTTTTCGTTCAATAACTTTTGTGGAAATTTGTGCCTAAATAAAATAAAAAAGTGAAAATTATAAACTGAATTTCCATAGTAAAAAAAAGTCTCTGTGTGTTAAAAACGTAATAGAAATATAAAGATAATAATCTAACCCAATGGTTCCCAAACTTTTTTGGGTCGTAGACCCCTTGCCATGTTTTTCGGTTTTGCGTAGACCCCCTACTTACCTAATATTGATTTTTTGTAATTTTCTAACTGTAGTGAAATTTATTGTTAAAAACTTAAAATAAAAACATGTTAAGTTTTATACATTTATTAATTCAATTTAGTAAACATAAAATCAACTAAGCAATAGGTAAATGTTTTTAGTGAGAAGGATGAACCTGATGCTTTAACAATAAATTATCAATATTTGGCGTCAATTTTGTAAGGTTTAATCTTAAATCTCCTCGGCTAATGATGCCCAGTCTGTTTCTTTTTTTCGTTAGGAGATTGGTAACAGCGCTAAACCCCCTTTCCACTAGGTATGACGATGGAAAGGAAATTAAAAATTTCCTCGCTATATTCCATAAAACGGGATAAGTAATGGGTATGTTGTTTTGCAGCCAGAATTGCTGATATCCGTTTTTAAACTGAACCTTAAGTTCTTCGTTTGTACTTAGTTCAGTCAGTTCCTCTTGTATTATGACATTCGTTTCTTCTATGTCACCATATGGGTTAATTATCCAAGGTGGTATTACCATTGTCAAAACGTTCTCAAACCTAGTTTCAAAATCTGAATAGAGCGCATTTAAATGTTGAACGTAGGTTGAAACGTCTTCTTCCTGGCAGTTTGTCTGTGACAAATTGGGGAACTGCGAAAATTCGCCCCGTCCAATATTTTGTTTCATTAGTTTAACTCTGGCAAGAAACGCTGATAAGATGGACTTTGTTTTAATCAAATTTAGACTGTCGCCTTGTAACTGCAAATTAACCGTATTAAATTTTGTAAACAAATCTGTTAAATAGGCGATGTCTGTTTTCCACTTCATTAAATTTTCTTTTAAAATTTTATCTCTAGTATCCAGAAATTCTAAAATAGTCTCATAAAGTGCAAAAAATCTTGTCAAACATAAGCCTTTCGACAGCCAGCGTACTTCAGTGTGAAGGAGTAATTGATGAAAGTGTTCATCATTTTCTTCACACAGCTGCGCAAATAACCGCGTATTCAATGCGTTGCTTCGGATTCGGTTTACTGCATTAATGACTAATTGAAGAGATTCATGCAATCTAACACTCAAATTTTTAGCAACTAAATGTTGTCGATGGATGACGCAATGTATTGCTAACACCCCTGACACATTTTGTTTTAAATAGCTTATAAATCCACGATAACGTCCAACCATGGCAGGTGCTCCATCTGTAGCTACTGATATTATATTTGATAAAGGGATTGCTTTTTCAATGAAGTAATCCTTCAAAACATGAAATATTGATTCACCTCTAGTGTCTTGCGAAGAGCAGTTCTTCGTATATTTCTTGATTCATAATAAAACGAACATATGCCAACAATAATGCTGCATTACCAGGTAAAGTTGACTCGTCCAGTTGTATAGAGAAATGGGTCGTTTGCAAATAATTACACAAGAAGTTTTCGATATCAGAACTCATTTCATCAATACGTCTTTCAACAGTATTGTTGCTTAAGGAAATTCTTTTAATGATATCAGATGCAGGTTTGTGTAAAACAGTTTTTAAAACCTCTTCAACGCCTGGCAAAATTAAATTTTCTCCGACAGTATGCGGTTTTCCGGATTTTGCTATAAGTAGCGAGATATTGTATGATGCCCGCAAACCATCATCGTTTCCTTGTGACGTCGAAGCGAACATCCTGTCCAGCGTTGGTCTCTTCTGAAGTTTATCTTTGAGTGTTTGGAAGTATTTCAAATCTTTATCTGTTTTATCAGGGTGACATCTTCTCAGATGATCCTGCAGCTTAGATGGTTTCATAGCGTCATTGCCCCAAACTTTGTTATATAAAAGGCACATAGGCAATTGTTTGTCCGACAATGATGGAATGAAGCCAAGCTTCAAATAATCAACACTGTACTGTCTACATTTCTTTTTAGGTTCGGTCATGGCATCAGTCATCTATGGGCAAAATTAATATATTTAAATAAGACATAAAGTCCAGCAGCTGTATATTAAAAAATTAAAGTCAAATTTAAATCGTATGGTCTTAGATTTTATGGCAGGCATAGGCGTACAGCCATTATAAATGAATGTTAGAAGGGGAATGTTATGAATGTTACTTAAGGTTTTGATATGATGGAACTTTAAGGAAAATTGAAAGTAACATGACAAAAAATGTTAAAATAAAATATTATACAACGAATAATAATAACAAATTGTTATGCTATTTATCTCTACGTACATTCGACTGTCATGTGTAGAAATTCACTGGTTCCATTTTAGCAATAATACAAAATTTTAATATAGAGAAGTATGTAGATTCTTCATGAAATAGAAAAATGTAAATAGCAACAACAGTTATATTTTTTTTGCAACTTTGTCGTGAAGAAATAGAAGAATGTAAAGAGCAACGACAGTTAATATTTTTTGCAAGTTGTCGAGTGACGAAATTTATATACATAAAAAGAAAACAACGTATTTGTTAAAAATATATAATATTCGAGATGGATAAGTAAGCTTTTAATTGCTTTTAATGTTTTTTTTGCTTTATTACAATATTTTTGTATTTTTAAATATGTAAATAGTAAAAAAACTTAACAAAGTTGACATTATGTGCAGGTTTTTACAAGTTCAAAACGTATTGCGACCACAAAGCGAATGCCTACATCCTACAACTTATACAATTTTATAAACATATATAATAAATTTTTTACTTCATAGGTACTTTAATAAATAATGTTTATGTCTATATTATAAGATAGTATAATGTAAGTAAATAGGTACTATCAGTGTATGTTGAGATCCACTATCGTGGACCCCCATTTTCATTTCACGGACCCCCAAATTTTTTTTTGCTGACGTAGATCCCTTGCATGTTGTCATAGACCCCTGGGGGTCGATATACACCACTTTGGGAATCAGTGATCTAACCCATAAAAACAAAGTGTTTATTAAAACTCTTTCTTAACTTATACATACATATGTATGAGTGACTGTACGTGAATTTGCGTGACTATTTTAAAATTAACACGCCTATGGACAAAGTTTCAGATCAATCGGATGAGGGGAAATTGGGGTTGAATCACTCCGTGACTGTGAGTGACTATGCGTGACTGTGTGTGACTATCTTATAATTAATCTTTGGCCACAGCAAGTCTATGGACAAAGTTTCGGATCGATCTGATGAGGGAAAGTGAGGTTTTAATATCTCTGTGACTGTGCGTGACTATGTCGAAGTTAATCTTTCTTTACAACCAAGTTTCAGATTGATTGGATGAGGGGAAATCCGTTTTAAATCTCTCCGTGACTGTGCGTAACAATGCGTGACTATGCGTGACTAAGTCAAAGTTAATCTTTTTTAACAGCAAGTGTATGAACGAAGTTTCAGATCGATCGTATGAGGGGAAATGACATTTAGATCACTCCGTGACTGTCCGTGACTACCCCTAAATTAATCTGTAGTCACACCAAGATTATGGGCTAAGTTTCAGATCAATTGGATAAGGGGTAATGGGGTTGACCCACGACAAACAGATAGACAGACAGACAGACAGAGAGTATGAGTTAAAAGAAAGAGTTTAAGAGTTGAAATGTAATGTACCTGAAAAAGTTCCGAAAGAAATGACAGTTGGATGTACATCAAAATTGTGTGAGAAAAGTGCAGTTCGATATTGTAATATGTTTTCCGAAAATTTCATAAGGAAATATTTGATGGGCTCTGCCAAGTCGGGATTATGCTTGTTATTATACATTCACATTCAAGCTGTGTACAGCTTGAGATTGGTGCCACAAACAAACACTAATGCCCCATATTATAAAATGTAAAGTTTCAGGTACACAATTTTATAATTTATGACGCTATCTCACATGAATACGACAACGTACTAAGGTATGACGCAGATGGTACCCTTGTTGCATCTACATTTACTACTTGCATTTAAAAAAAATATAAACAGCGTCATAAAGTCAACTATACTGATCACATAATTCTATATTCTGACGATTGTTTTAACCAAAACCGAAATGTAATTCTCGTTTTATTATCTTTATGTGTTCAAAAAAAAAAAAACATAATATTTAATAGTGGAACATACAGAAATGGTGCGCAATTCTACCCAATCCCTTATTTAAATCCCAACTGGCTGATTTAAGGCCTCGTTAGCCACTTAACCAAACGTCTCAGCTTTTTTTTTCTGTTACATGAAAAGCATTTAGAGCAGTTACCGAACTCAACTGTCACGTAACCGGAACGTCCCAATCTGTTGATAATAGATTTTTGCTACGTTTGTACGTGACTTGTGAACAGCTAATAAAATTTGGTTAATTTAACAGAGCGACATGCTGGTCCGTTTCTTATGTTCTATAATTGCACTAAATGACAACGTTACATTTTCGGTAGGGATGCATTTTAACAACGTGGGGCTAACTAGGCCTTCACTTAGAGAATGATGAAAGTTCATCATTTGATTATAACTACTTCTTTGACTATAGTACTATTCTTAAGCGATACGTATCTATTCGAGCAGCTAAATTAGCATCAAAATACGTTTTTATTTAAAGGAAAAAAAAAAACCGAAAAACCCACTGTTGATAGGATTCATGTTTTGGCATATCATCCGTCTGGAACAATTTATTGTAAAAGAAATATCAAAGAAAATTATGAGGTTTAATCAAAAATTTACTAAAAAAAAAAAAAAAACTGAAATCCGACAGCCGAAATTCTTTACAAATCTCTATCTGATTTATAAAATCGGGGGCCTGTTTGTTTGTAACGAACAATCTCCGAAACCATAAGGGGTGTTTTAAGAGGTTCACAACTTCGAATTGATAACACTGCTTTATTTGACAACCGATTTAACAGCTGATAGTTGCTATTTGTTTAGTTTTTAGACCCACATCGATCAATTCAGCGCCGTTTTTTGCAAATGATGGGATGTCCATCTTCTTTATGGAAGATTTTACGAAAGGATCTTGGTTTACGTGCTTCTGGGATATAGCTTGTGTAATAATTAAAGCCAAATGACTGCAGTATGTGCCGTCAAGTCGGCCAATGTGCTGAAGCACAAATTGATATTGATTTTCGATATAAAATTTGGTTTAGCAAAATTTTCCCATTTGAAGTGAAAATAATAATTTTACATGGAAAACAGCATTCGACGAGGTATTGCAACAACATTTTTTCTATAATAATTAATAATTATTTTTGTAAGAACTGAATATCAGGTCTCCATATATTGTAATAAATTTGGAGTACGGTAATATTAATTGGAAATTTTATCAGACAAAAAAAAATGGGTTTTGCTTCATAATATACATATATGTTCTTTTATATAATATAGTTTAATTAGTTTTAACCAATTTAATTCTCTGCAAAATTTAATAAAAAAAAAATCATGACATTTCGTTTTAATTTCATTACCACAGAGTTATGAAAATTTAAATGAACACAACAATTGAAATATTTATTTAAATATTAATTTCAATTCATTAATTCACTTTTAACATTTGCAGTCAACATCTGAATTATTTATGTTATATTCAGCCACGGCTCTATGAATATAAATTACATACTTTTTTTTTTTACTTACTCTGTTTACACCATAAATATAACAACACGCAATAAAATTTTATCTATAAGTGTACTTTCACTATTCAGCGATTAAAAAAAAAAAAAAAAACAAATAATATTTAATCTTACTTGTTACAATCTCATTTAAACAAAACAAAAATGTTTTTATTATTCAATGATTAAGCTGCAAATTAATTTATTATTCAATTAAATATTATTTATTATTTTAACCACCAAAGACTTAAAAGCGCAAATGAATTTTCAGTAATTCATTAGAATTTTCACAAACAACCATGACTTTTCAACATTTGAAATACAAGAAAAGTAAATAAATTCCAATGAGTTTGATAAATAAAAACATTTCAAATACTAACAACAAGTAATAAAACATTAACACGTACAACATAAAGCGGATCTGGAAACACTACCACTACTCTTAAAATTACACAGAATAGTTAAGTATAAGTGGCCAATAAAAATAAGCGCTAACTAAATGCAAACTGTATTTCAAACCAAATACTGTTCATGGCCAGTGAATTGCATAATATTACTCAAGAGACCAAAATATTGACGTGAGAGTGTTAGTGAGTACTTATTTAGATGCGAACGTGAAGGTGTTTGTTTGAATGGAAAGAAATGTTAGTTTGGAAGAACGAGTACAGCCAACAAATTAAGTATTACAACTTTCTACACCGTTTACAAATGGAATGAAAAAAAAGAAAAGATTAAAAGAAATTTAAACATTTTTTAATTGAAATTAAGAAATCATCAATTAGAAGTTATAATTTATAAACCGGGGTAACAAAATGACATTTTTTCATTTGTTTGACAATAAATGGCTATGTTACATACACTTGGTATAAAAAGTATCCGTACACTTAAAATCAAAATTATTAAGAAATTTTTACTATTTTTTAAATTTCTTTAAGGTTTATTGTTTCCAACAAATTTTGTGCAGCAATAAAACATAAGAAAAAGTATTCAGACATTTGAAATATTAATACAAGAATACTAAATTTACGTAAAATATTTCATAATTTAATAACCTTTGTGCTTTACGACCTCTGTGAGCCCAATTTAAAATATCCTTCATAGTATTCTCTTTATTTATTTTAACTCTCTTATCCAAAATAGCGCTTTTTACCATTTTCTTTGAGGTTGTTATATGTTGACGGATTATACGCTAAAGTAAAATGCTCTGTAGGTTTCAGATCGATGGGGTTGGTGTGTTGATTTCAATTGATTTTTAGTATTGCAGTTTGACATTGTACCGCGCACTGTGGACCACAATTTGAGAAGGAGGCCAAAAATCTTTTTTTTATTGTAACCGACTTTAAAGTAATATTATTCATTTGAAAGTAAATACTAGTGAACCTCGGGAGCCCAAAAATTGCGACTCTATTTCAACCATATGACAGCGAAAGGGTCTTCGAAAATGGACTTTCTCAGCATTTTGCTAAAATTAAAAATTTCTTTGTAAATTTTAATTTTGAAACGACTGTAACTTTTTCGTTGTAAAAGATTTTAAAGTAAAATAAATTTTTAAAAAGGTCCAAATTTCCCGAAAATCTCCTGCCCACCAAAAGCCATAAAAAAATCTTGCACTCTTTTGTAGTCCGAATCCTCCCCTATACTCCTATACCCTATTGTGTATCCGCCAGTTTCCGCCAGTGTGCACCAGAACAATTTTTATGACCCAAGGTCAGATATTTTGTGCAAAATTTTTGAATACCAAAGTTTTCCACTATGTGGTTAGGGTATAATGAGTTTGCCCTGATGTTTGTAACTACCAAAATATTGGACCTATACCCATACTTTATTATACGGATCGATTCAAAATCACTTTCTGAGTCGCTTTAACGATTCCGTCCGTCCGTCTTTGTGTTATGAATAAAAAAGTTTATTTGTTTTTTTATACTGACAGAAAAAGGAAACGGTAGAGTTGACACGAGTTGTTATATACTTTTCAAAAAAGGGTTGAGGCATAATACTCTTAATTGTTAAATTATATTAATGGGTAAAATCTCTTTTATTTTGACAGGTACTTTTACACTTCATGCTACAATACGTTTTATGGAGCATATTCTTAAATTGAGTTATGATTTGGAATTTGGTCCGTTAGGCGAAAAAGTCAGAAAAAACAAAGAAAATGAAGAAAAAAGAAAGAAAAAAAAACAAATTCAAGAAAAATATCTACAGCTAGGCTTCATAATCGACCAACCAAAACAAGGAGAAAGAAACTCAAATGATGGAAATACTGCAAGGAGATTTTTTTCCGAAACAGAAAATGGACTATCTATCGCAGGTTATGATCGAGAATTAATAAGGCGATTCAAAATCATATTAAAAGTTCTAGCATGCAGCAGAAAGATAAATGCAAAAAAATGTGGAGAGTACGCAAATAAAATATACTTTATCACGAAAAATGCTCTTGGCGATATATGTCGTTCACGGTGCATAAAATTTTATGCCATGGTGAACAAATAATTCAAAACAATATGCTACCAATAGGAGATCTATCTGAAGGAGTGCAAAAAAAAGTGACAAAGACTACAGATTCTTTCGCGAGCACAACACAAGAAAAATGTCCAGATGTTGCACTAATGAAGACCTTATCACTATTTTGTTGTGGACTTCAGATCCATATATGTCCAACATTCGGCAAATAATGGAAAATTACCTTTATTGAGTTAGACGAAGAATCTAAACAACTTCTAGAGGATGAAAGTCAAGGGTCTTTAGAAGAAATATTTACTAAAATTGTTTGTTTAAAAGTAGTTTTTCAGTGCACTAACAATAAGATACACTATTTTTATGTAGTTAACAATTTTACTTGATTTAAAAACATACGACTTTTTGATTGAAAAACTTCTCTATATTGGACCAATATTAGGTAACTTCTACGTTTGCTGCTTAATGAATTATATTTGAACTCGGGCTCTTAAAAAAAAAGCCAAACTTTGGCATTTTCAGACTTTAACTTTAACTTACAAAATTTTTAAAAAGTATTAGTTGTAAAATTCACTTAAAAAATTAGACATATACTGTCGAAACTCTCTATAACGAACTCTTATATAACGAAGTTCTCTTTATTGCGAAGCAATTATAAGAACACTGTGTTTTGGGTCTACATTGAGTGTATTATAATCTCCATATAACGAATTTCCCTATAGTGAATATTTCCTTAAAACTAAGCATTTTCACGACCGTAACTTCAATATTGAAGCGTTTTCAATATCCATATAACGAATTTATTCAAATAATCTTTCGTTATTATTTACATCAGTATTTTGGATAAGTATTACTGTGGAAAAAAACCTATTGATCATAAAAGAAGTTGAAAAGGGAAAAGCTTCAAAAAAGGACATTGCTAAGCAATTTGGAATTCCTTCCAGTAGGTTATGTACGATTTTAAAAAACAAGGATAAGCTTTTAACCAGTGTCACAGATAATGCATCCAGTATTAAACGCAAATGGGTAATTCGTCACACGTGGTGGGAATCTTCCTCTGTCTGGACCAATACTGAGAGAAAAAGCAAAACAATTCGCTGAAGCATTGGGCCACGGAGAATTTGAAGCAAGTGTATGCTGGCTTGAAAAATTTTAAAATCGTCACGGCATTGTTCAAAAAACATTGTGTGGTGAAAGTGCTGCCGCCAACTTCCACTCTCGAGATGAATGGGTGACGAATGTCTTGCCAAAATTGTTAGAAAAATATGACGAAAACGACATCTTTAACGCCGATGGGTTTGTTTTGGAGGAGAAAGAACCTCCCACGCCCATTGCTGGATGCCATACGAAACTTAAGCAAAGTGTGGAATGTCAATGTAAAATCCGAGACAATTGCAAACTGTTTTAGAAAAGCAGGATTTGTAAAAGTAGGCACCACAACGAACAACAGTATGCCTTGGCACGAAGAAGACTATCTACCACTATCCCACTTCGCCTTTTTAGAGTTTTCATTTAAAACAGTTGCTAATATTAATGCAACATTTAAAGACTACATCAATGTTTACTGTGATGTCATTATCACAGACAACCCTTCCGACGAAGATATCCTCGAAAGTGTTCAAGAAAGTTTTGGAGCACCAGCTACCTCAGGTAAAGAAACAATAATAAAGAAAATCCGTGGGTAATAATTTTCTGATGCACATTATTATTTCTCTTTTAACAGATTCAGATGAATACGAAGAAGAATCTGACGATATTGCGAAACCGTTACCCACATATGGACAACTTTCTTCATCAGTTGAAGGTTTCCGTAACTATTTGGAAATGAAAACCAACTTACCAAATACTGTGTTTACTTCTCTAAATGTATTAGAAAATTATATTGAAGAAGAAAAGTGGAAAAATGTACTTCAAACCAAAATAACTATAAATAAAAAATGTTAAAAGGAACAAAATTGTTTTTCTTTTCCATATAGCGAATTTTCTTTATAGCGAAGTAAATATCCAGTCCCTTGGAATTCGTTATAGAGAGTTTCGACTGTAAACCTTTTTTAACCTTTTAACATTTTACTTTTATACTAAAATTCAACTAAAAATGAAAATGTAGTTTAAACCCTCTACCAAACAAAAAACCGCATATCAAAATTTTAATCCAATCAAAAGTTATGGATATTTTACACTCATTAACAAAATGAACCATTTGTTTTATATTGTGTAGTAAGTCCAGATATAGAAGCAAAACCCTGGTGGAGGGCGTCAAAGATTTGGCATAACAGAATTTAACACTTTTACTTGTTTTCTATTGCCATCGGAAATGAATGGCTTCTGCGTGCAACATGACCGAAACAGTCAGTTTTTTTTAAAATATTTTACGATCTGTATATTCATGGAAGTCTTTGGCGAAGGATTCTTTGATTTTACAATTAATTTGGGAAGCAATAACTCTGGGATTCTATTTTACTGACGCCAAAATAGCTCGTTTTTCGCGTTCAATTACTTTGGAGGGGCGCCCCGAACAATGTTGGACTTATAGTTTTGAACGACGAGTCACTCCTCGACTGCTGCCAATGATCTGACTTTTTCACAAATTAATTTAGCCCAATTTTTAAGCTTTACGATAATTTTTCTCTCTGCAAAATATAGTTTCCAAAAAAAATATGATTAAGTCAAATCAACTATATACAAACAAGTTTGTCTTATACTAAAATAAAATCGATGTAAGACACCTGTACGATTGCATGATTCGTGGGATTCCCCTAATTGTGAATTTAACATAATATCTGGAGTACTATACGACAGCAAGAGCTCTGAAACTATGTTCATGTACATGTTAAATTAATTTGAAGAGTCGCGGAAAAAATGGGCGTGGCACCCCCCATGCAAAGTAAATATTTATTGCCATGGAGTACTATAATAGTGGAAGCCTTGGGACTTTGTCTTGAAACTTTTGACGAGTACATTAATTATCAATGTGAGTAGTCGTGAAAAATATGGGAGGAATCGCCAAAATCAAAAATCGGTAAAACCGATAATCGCGAATCTCCAAAATCCAAACTCACAAAAATCACAAAAAACAAAAATCGCCGAATCAAAACTGTGTATAAAAAAAATCACGAAAAAAAAGTCAAAAATCACCAAACCAAAAATCACGAATAACAAAAATCGCCAAAAATCAAAAATCGCCTAATCAGAAGTTTTCAAAACCAAAAATTGCCAAAAAACAAAAATCGCCTAAATCAAAAAACGCCAAAATCAAAAATTGCCAAAATGTAAAATCGCAATACAAAAATGGACAAGATCAAGAATCGCCAAAAATAAATAAAATAGTTTTTCTACAGAATGTATTCCCAGTTTTTTATTTCATTACGATGGATGTAGAGCAGCGGATCGGGTTCCAGCTAGTAAATATATAGGTATTAGGGCGGGACGATTTGTAGAGAGGTAAAAAAAAAATCGCTCAAGTGACAAGGAAAATCATATTTAGGGATCAAAATAAGAAACTTTGCCCAAGGAACCATACCTCTAAAACGAATTCTGATGTCCCGATTTTTGACCTGTCTGTCTGTCTGTCTGCCATGGGGCAACCCCATTCACCCTCATGCAATTGATCTGAAACTTGGCCCATAGTCTTGTTGTGACTACAGATTAATTTTGGGGTAGTCACGCAGAGTCACGCATTGTCGCGCATAGTCACGGAGTGATCTTAATGTTATTTACCCTCATCCGATCAATCTTTTTGAATAACATAACATTATTTATTAGCAGAGTAGATAATACGTATACGTATGAGTGTTAATTTTAGTATTAAATCAAACAGTCAGCCCAATTCTAAACAAAAACAAGTAAGAAAATTATAGTCGGTCTAGACCGACAATACGATACCCTGTACCATGCGTTTAGAGACCCTCTCTCTCAGGCCCAACTAACTGGATATAGAAAATAAGCATAAACCAAATTTGAGTGGGATTTTTATTAACTTTTTTGGCTGCAGATATGAAAAAGTTCATATCGGATGCTATATCTATACGGGGACTAGGCCCAAAATTGGACCGATCCTGACCATGTTTGGTAAAGTCTCTTGTATTTTTAGTTTGATTACAAAGTTTACATTGACACACAGACGGACGGACAGGCATCGTTAAATCGAATCAGATAGTGATTCTGATTCGATCGGTATAATAAAAGATGGGTCTAGGTCAAATATTTTTGGTAGTTACAAACAGCAGCACAAAGTCATTATACCTAAACCACATAGTGGTATAGGGTATATATAGTGATTTTTTGAAATGTTTGTATAGGGAACCCCCCATGGGGGTTCCAGGGGGTGTGCCACTGGCATGGGTTGGTCGGCCCTCCATAGTTAGTGGGGGTCGATCATACATTTGTATTCGATTGGGGCACTCTAAATGGGTCAAAGTGAGACAGACAGACAGATAGGTCAAAAGTCGGGACATCAGATTTCGTTTTAGAGGTATTGTTCCTCAGGCAAAGTTTCTTATTTTGATCCCTAGAATACGATTTTCCTTGTCACTTGGGCGATTTTTAAATCGACCCGCCCTAATAGATATATATATAGAATCTTCCTCAGATTTGGTTAGTATACGATTTTGAGTAAAATAAGTCATTGACCTAATCCCCATATAAACACACCTGCAAATTAATAACAATAGCACTTAAACTTTCTATATTCAACACAATTTCTCAAAACTCATGGTATAGTCGTATAGTCAACTATAATTATCCTATATGTTTTTTTAATTTATCCAATATTCAGCTGTTTACAAAGGTCCTTCAGACGCAACACGCTAAAATACCTATTAATTCAATTTCATTGTTAATTGTTATTTTGAATTGCTAATATTTGGTAATTTTGGATCACATTTGAAAATGGTGTAGCTGAAAAAAACTACCCACACATCCACGCACTTCAACTCCTACGTAGCAAATTGCGGAATAGTTACAGCTACATGCAAATATGTATTTCACTGGAAGAAAAATTAGCTTTACCAAAGAAAATCCTTTTCAAATAAACATTAGTTTTATGGGAAAATACGTTTTTCATTTATGGTATTCTTTAGTAAAATCGCTGAAATATAAAGCATGCCAAGGAACAACGAGAGAAAACTTTCAGTTTTTTTTTTTTTTTTGTTTAAATTAAAAAGCACAACTGAATGGGTTAGGAAATTTCTTTAGCCAACTAAATAGTATCGAGGTTTGTGAAAGGAATTTAGGGGGTAAGAGAAAAATTTAATTCTCTCTATTTATTAATTTAACGAGATTAAACGGGGATTAAAAAATATTTACCTATTCATTTATTTGTTTTTATTTATTAACAGTAAATTAATTTACAAGTTAATAATGTTCAAAATTAGGAAACTGGTTTCAGTGGTATTCGTCCTTGCGCAACAAAATAAGTGGAATATGTACATTCGATTGAAACAAAAATCTTATTTTGTTTTAACCAATTCGTTTATACAAATAAAGGAAAAATCGGTTTTTTAAATAAATTTTTGGTTTTGTTTAGTCTTACCCTCCGGAGTCTATACAAGATTTATATATAATTTTATTAAAATAGGCAAATTTGTCTTTTTGTGAAATCATGCTCTAGATCAAATGTGCCCAAGCGCTATGCAAAGGAACTCAACACTAAGCAATACAAAATATACAAACAATATTGTTTTTTCATTGTTTGTTGTTTTTTCTTGCTTTCTAAGTCTTCTTCGAGCCCTTTTGTGATTAAAGACTGCTTCACGTTTATGCTTAAAAACTAATTTCTTGCAAGTAAAATAACAAAATGTACAGCAATCGCAAATTGATCATGCAAGTGATTAAAATGCTATTGTTTTGATCGTTATTTTTGTACAATATTTCGCGCAGCTGGAGGATGAAAAGCTGCTTGTTATGTTGTTGTTTTTATTTAAAGCGGGACAATTTTGTACTATTTTTAAATAAGTGTTCAATACTTGAATATTGTGAATTTTTGGTCATTTGTGAAGTTCAGCTATTTAAATCACAAAGTGTACAAGTGAAACAGTATAAAAGTGAATTGTGAAAAAATTTAAAAAGTGAAAAGTAAAAAAATATAAATAACAAACGTAATCTCAGCCAAATAATTAAAAAGATTTGATAAAAATGATAACGAATATCCCCAAAAAATAAAAAGAGAAATGAACCCAGATGAACCGAAGCCAACAAAACAATGAAAGTAATTTCCCTGATGATAAATTTAATGGTTCAAGTGAAATTTGTTATAGTGAAGAATATTAATTTAATATATGCGTAGGATTAGCCAGTGCAGTGAATTTTCTGTATGTATTTTTGGAGAATTTTGATTGTACAAATTGATTATTTAACCAATATATTTTTTTATTAAACTCTTTCTTTTTACTCATACTCTCTGTCTGTCCGTCTGTCTGTCTGCCATGGGTGGACCCCATTCCCCCTTAACCAATTGATTTGAAACTTGGCCCATAGTCTTGTCGCCACTACAGATTAATTTTGGGGTAGTCACGCAGAGTCACGCCTGGTCACGCACAGTCACGGAGTGCTCTAAATGTCATTTACCCTCATCCGATCGATCTCAAACTTGGTCCATATACTTGCGGTGAAAAAAGATTAACTTTGTCTTAGTCGCGCGCAGTCACGCATGATAACGCACAGTCACGGAGTGATCTAAATATCATTTCCTCTCATCCGATCGATCTGAAACTTAGTCCATACACTTTCTGTGAAAAAAAGATTAACTTTGACTTGACAGTCACGCATAGTCACGCACAGTCACGGAGTGATCTAAATTTACCCTCATCCGACCATTCTGAAACTTGGTCGATATTCTTGCTGTAAAGAAAGATCAACTTCGACATAGTAACGCACAGTCACGGACAGATTAAAACGCCGCTTCCCCTCATCCGATAGATCTGAAACTTTGTCCATAGACTGGTTGTGTCCAAAGATTAATTTTAAGATAGTCACACACAGTCACGCACAGTCAAGGAGATATTCAAAACTCATATGCATAAGGAAAGAAAGAGTTTTAATAAAAATTTTGTTTTTATGGGTTAGATTACTTAAGTTTCTTTTTAAATAAATAAAATAATACTGCAAATAATTTCAGTGTTTTTGTAAGGCAAACGATTAAAATATTATTAGAAAATTACTCGAAAATGAGTCAAAACTGATCAGAAAAGCGGGTAATAAAAGACTCTTCAGGAAGAGTCATAAAAGATAATTCAAGAGTTCCGGGTAGAGTAGCATTTTCTTCCGACAAAAGATTCATTATCAGAAAATTAATTCATTATACCCTATACCACTATGTGGTTTGGGTATAATGACTTTGTGCTGCTGTTTGTAACAACCAAAAACATTTGACCTAGACCCATCTTTAATTATACCGATCGAATCAGAATCACTTTTTGAGTTGATTTAACAATGTCCGTCCGTCCGTCCGTCTGTGTGTCCATGTAAACTTTGTAATCAAACTGCAGGTCGCAAATATGAATATATTTTGATGAAATTTGGTATGTAAGCTTGAATCGTGCAGGAGTGAATGCCATTGGAATTGGTGAGAATCCATCCATGTTCAGACCTAGCCCCCATACAAATGAACCCTATAAAATCGACATAAATTGACATAAGATCCAAATTGTCGTATAGACCTTAGTCAAATTGGGTTTGTATGTGTTTATTATTTCCATTAATGAATAGTCCAAAAACGATCGTAATGGGACAACTCTTAGTCATAGGCCCCATATAGAGCTGCTTCCCGATCTTCACTTAAATCTATCAAAAAACAAATATATTGCACTGATTTATCTCAAATTTTGTTTGTATATATTTTCGCAAAATACAAGAGACTTTACCAACCATGGTCAGGATCGGTCCATTTTTTGACCTAGTCCCCATATAGACATAGCATCCGATATGAACTTTTTCATATTTGCAGCCAAAAAATTTAATAAAAATCCCACTCAAAATTGGTTTATGCTTATTTCTATATCCAATTATTTGGGTCTAAGACATAATGTCTCTAAACGCATGGTATAGGGTATCTTATGGTCGGTATAGACCGACTGTAATTTTCTTACTTGTTTATGATTGTTTTAGTGGCACAGAAGAGTCGAATAAGCCTCGTATATATTCGTATTTTCATAAAATGCTGACTGGGTAGCGACAGAGATATTCAATATAGATTTTGTTGTTGTCTAACGTATGATTCCGTAAAAAAAAAATAGTTTGCAGCTCCAAATTAAAGAAGCGCTTGAAAAAATTAGTTAAGTTTTAAATCTAAATTTCAAATTGTTACTTTCTAAATTGAGCTACATGGATTCTGAAGAGAAGTGTTATTTTTGTTACTTATAACTTTAAGGCTGAAGCACAATGTTTGATAAGCTTACTGAAGGGCATTTTAAGACATTTCACTTCCGATAATATTTTTTCTTGTTTTTCATTGTATATGTATGAAGCAAAAATATGAAAAACATAAGAAAGTTTTGGGCACCTCTGCTCTAAATGCTTTTAATATCATATATTCGTCGATAGATGAACAGAAAAAGAAGAAAATATGAGGCTTATCATGAAATTGCATAAATTTACTTTAAATATTAAAACTACTTTTTCAGTATTTACCCCCCTATTGGTATAGACCCACCTTTTGTTATACTGAATAATTCGAAATCATTTTCTGTGTCGAATTAGCGATGCTGCCTGTCTTTTTTTTTCTGTCTGTCCGTCTGTCTATCTATCTAGCCCATACAGCTGAAACCCTAGGAGATGAACTTACAGTTATCACAAAGATCTCATTAAAATTTGGTTTGTGTGCGACTGTTACACCCAATAATCATAGTCCCCGATGTTCACTTAAACCTATCAAATTTAGTTTATATATAGGTTTGTGAAAAATAATCTAAAATTAGTAACTTCACCAAATATGGTCAAGATTGGTCCAATTTTTCGACCTAGTCACCCTATAGAAATAGCATCCTAAATGAACCTTTTCATATCTGCAGTATAAAAATTCATAACAGTGGCACTCAAATATGGTATGATATCCAATTAGTTGGTCCCTTTCTATGAACTCATGAACTATAATTATGCACCACCGTCGTGACGGTATAATGAATTTGTGCTGATGTTTGTAACTACCAAAAATATTTGACCTAGACGCACCACTTATAATACTGATTGATGCAGAATCACATTCTGGTCTATTTTACGATATCCATCTGTCCGTCCCTCCATCTATCTGTCTGTCCGTCTGTGTGTTCATGCGTGTATAGGTAGCAAATATGATTATATTTTAATGGAATTAAGTATATAAGCTTTAATCGACCATAGCTTTAATCCACCATACAATGAATCCATATCAGACCGACTAAAATTATCGTAGGATCCAGATACTCATATATATATATATATATATAGATAAAACTTGGTGTATTTGTTTCTATTATACCCATTAATCAGTAGTCCAAAAAACGCTGCAGCTCAAATATAAAGCTGACTCCCGATCTTCACCTAAATCTATCAAGAAACATTAATATTGCATAGTTTTTTTTAAATTTGGTTTGTATATATTTTTTAGAAACGTAATTGAATTTTCTATATATCAGTCAATTTTTTGACCTAGGCCCCATTTAAAAATGACATCGGATAAGAACGTTATCAAATCTGGATGCTACAAATTAATGACAATACCATGAAAGTTTTGATTTTTTATATATCCTGGGATTGCCGCAACAGGGTTCGATCCAAAACCCTCTCTCGAAACGACTATATATTCCATATTTGCCACGTTGTTGCATAAACTATATTTTCGTAGTCAATAAAAAATCATTTTATTATTATTTATTAAATAATATATGTAATTGTTGCTTTTCATTGGTATTTGATGATTCTAAACCATTGTAGATGCAATGATAAGTTGGAGTAATATGAATGGTTGAAAGTATTTTAAGTTGAGTAGTTTATTCCCCACTATTTTTGAGTTTGCGCTGGTTCATACTTAGGCTCTTCAGTAGTTTTCTTTGTTTTTGGGAACAAACGCTCCTGATCAGAGCTTTGCTTTATTTCATTTTTAGTCCGAATCATAGAAATTTAAATAATTTTTAGAATACTTAGAATACTTTAGAATACTTCATTGATTCCTGTGATATTTTCAACATATTCCTTAGACAATTTGTCGTCGTGTGCTCCCAAATCTTTTTCTCTATAAAGAAAATAAGATATCAGAAACATGATAAGTCACAAATTACAAGCCTCATATATTCTGTACAATAACATACTAAGCCATAAAATTAAAATAAATTATACCTCTTTATTTTATGTTATTACTTCATCATCCGTTAGCTAAAGTCTTTGTGCACCACACAGTCAGCATTATTTAACCAAAAATCTTCACATTCGCTTTTATGTCATCAGAATTAATCGTTTTATTAAGAGATGTAACTAATTAATGTGGCTTATCGTATTTCTGACTAAAGTATTTTCATAATACTAGCGAATTGAAAAAAATAACTTTTCTTCTAAGTCAGTTATTAATGGAAAAATATTCTTAATTTTAGTGGGTGTTGCTATTGTATAAGGTATTCATTTGAAAACATACACTCAAAAACAGTTTCATTGTGGCTACCGAATTTATTGCCAACCGAACAATTCTGTTGTTTTGACAGTAAATATTTGATCACAATAGAAAAAGTTAGTTGCTATTAAATTTCTGTTGATGCAATCGACACTAAAGTTATTAAAAAGCCGATAGATTAAGTTGCTAGTGCTTTAGACTTAAGATTAATTGTAATTTTAATTATAATAAATATCTAGATAAAAAAATAAATAATACAGTTATTAAACTTTAGAGAAATACGGTTGGTTATTTTTTTTTGTGTGTACAAATTTATATAAAATAGATTTAATAAAATACTTATGATTTTCAATATATCGTCCATAAGTTTTTTGTTTTTTGTTTTTTTTTTTGTTAACCAACACGCAGGGGATGCCCCCTACAAATGCAGTGCATTGTGTTGATTTAAGGAAAGTAGGTTATGGGAAGGAGGAGAGAGGGAGTAGTGTTTATGGATATTTGACTTAAATTTTATTAGATTATAAAGTTTCTGAGAGCCGAAGTTTATTGAAATTTTCTGCACATGGAGATTTTATTCATTAATAATGTTGGTCACAATTCTCAAATTTCAAAAAAAAAGTTCTTCAATTCTTGGGCGGCATATTTTTTGGATTGTCATAACTTTGTACACAATTTCACATCTGAGCAGGCATTTCATCTCTGGGAGAGTTCTTGTAGTGTTTCAAATGAAAAATATCATATTTTCCGCAAGTTATTTCCTGATGGAAAATAACTTTTGTCATTTGAATAATGGAATTTTATAGCATATTTTTAGTTATCCAGTGACATTGATTTTTAATTCTTTGTATTTTACAAACTGAATATATCAAAGTCCTTCTTGTTTTGTACATTTTAAGGGATTTGCAAATAACTTTGTAAAAAGATTTAATTATTTTCAAATAATTAAAACATTGCATAATATCACGAGTTTTCTGGATTTTTTGGGGTCTAATTAATGAAATTTCTATATAACCTCATAAGATATATGTGCAAAATATTATGAAATTTATGAGACCCATATCCATTTCAAAAGTAATCAAATAGAATCATAATTTTGAAAAAAAAATTTTTTTTGGCGACATCCCTATATAGAGATATAGTTGGATACAGTCGGGGAAGATTAAATACGATTTTTAATGATTTATTCTGCAATATTTGTAGGGATTTTAAATCATAATTTTTATTATATCCAAATCTCAAAGTCAAATAATTCAAACGGCTCTGAATCAGTGATTGAAAAATAATATATTTAGTCTTTTCATCAAGTTTGTACTTTAATTTGAATAAAACTCCCAGAGCCGGTGATATCTTGGCCTGCGGATGTTGTATATGGCGATGCCACGACAAATTGTTTTGTATAAATATTCCGAGATATTTTACGGCTTATACTTCCTCTACCTCTTTGCCATCAATATGTATAATGTTATTGTTATTATTACGATTCAGATGAGGTCTAAATCTTATGAGTTTTGTTTTATTAGCATTTAGTAAAAGTTTGTTTAACCTCGCAAACTCTGAAACTAAAGCACCGTCTTGTTCAGCAAACGTTTTAAAAACCAGATCTTCTTTATGCGGGTAAAAAATAAACAAATCATTAGCGTACATAAACATCTTCCCATTAAGACCTAGATTGTTAATATCGTTTAAATATATAGTAACCAATAAAGGACAAAAAACACTGCCCTGTGGCACACCGTGTTCGACAACATTCATTGAGTTCTTAGATGGATTAATTTGAACATATTGTTTCCTTCCTTCTAAATAGTTTTCTATTAGAACCAATTCTGTACCTCTTATGCCATAAAATTTTAACTTTTGTACTAAAATCTTGTGATCGACAAGATCAAAAGCCCTAGAAAAATCGTAGAAAAGGCCCCCTATCCAAACAGTCACATATGTAATTAACTACATTGATCACAGCCTCATCAGTGCCACAACCCTTCCTAAAACCATATTGATTAGGGAATATAAGAGATTCTCTTTCAAAAAATGCTAAAAGTTGCGAATGCAAAATTTTTTCAAAAACTTTATCAATTACCGAAAAAACAACAACCGGTCTAAACTTTTCCACAGAACTGGCATTAATTTCCTTTGGAATCCGAATGGTTTTATGAACTTTTAATATATCCGGAAAAGCTGAGGTGGTAATTGAAGAGTTTGGAATATTCGCAAGAACAGGAGCCACTATATCTTTACATTCATATAAATATTTCGATGTTACATTGTCACTTCCTCGACTCTTATTAATTTCCAAATGGGATAGTATATCATAAATTTCATCTGTGCTGGTGAAAAAAAATCTAAATCGGTTGTGGTGATTTCGCAGAGTTCTTAAAGAGTTACAACCGTCTTCAGGATTTGATTCAATTTGGCTTTTTAAACTTCTAACAGAATTTACGAAATACTGATTAAAAACTTAGGCTTTAATAGTGTCATCATCAATTAGCACACCATCTTAATTTTTTAGATTCATTACATATTTAGAACCCCTGCCAAGTGTTTGATTTAAAAATTTCCAACATTTTCTCGGTTCCTGTTGCATTTTACTTAAATTTTCATGATAATAGTTTATCGTAGCATCCCTACTTGCAATTTTAATAATTTTACTAATTCTCTTTAAATTCATTTCAATATCAGCTTTATAACATTTTCTTTTTCGTAGTTTAAAGAGCTTCTTTTTATGTTCTATTAGAGCCTGCAAATTTCTGTCGATCCAAGGGGTTATTTGATATTTAAGGTATGTTTTCCTTTTGATTTCTGCTGTTGAACTAATAATTGCATTCGAATTACATTGTATAAGATTTTCTGTGTCATCATTTGGATTTCCAGCTAAAATTGATATGTTCATGTCCCGATCAAGATTTTCTTTGACAAGATTGTAGTTACAATTATATCATACAATTTCTGTATAATCATTGGCCCTTGTCCGTAAATTTAGTCTGCAATATATCAGATTGTGGTCCGTAAGGTTACACTCAATAGAATTAATTTCCATAATGTGTTCTATATTTCTAAACACATTGTCAATCGACGTTGAACTTAAAGGACTATTAAGAAAAGTATGGCAATTTTTAAAGTCATAACATTGAAGAAGATGTGATAAATCTTGTGCTAAAGGGTTTAGCAAAAAATCGATATTACTGTCCCCGACAATTACACATGGATTTTGCGCATAAGAGTTGAGAAAATCTTCCAAAAAACGTTGAAAATTGGTTAAAATCACATTTGTGCGATCTATAAAACGATGACAATATAACAGGTTTACCAGATGTTTTCTGTTCTTGCAAACAGATCGTTATTGAGTTTAAAAAGCCTTCACTTTAACAACTTTCCACAGAATATTCCAAATTATCTCCAATAAAAATTGACGTTCCACCATAAAAAATAATAAATTAAGTATAAACATATTTATGATATAAATGGATCTAATTTGATTATGACTAAAGTTTATTAAATTATCTTTTTATTTTTATTATTATTACAATAATATAAATTAACGAGAATTTTATTAATATTCCAATGCCTCAAGCTGATCACTCATTTTATGGCAACTATACCCCTAATTATGTCCCACAAACCCTTTTTTCATTTGACTGCGTTAGTCCCTTCGATGTACTTAAGAGCTGTCAATCTATAAAGTCTAATGCAATAGGAATTGACGGTATTCACCCTACTTTTCTAAAAATGCTGCTTCCCTTCATTTTGCCGTATATCACGCACATTTTTAATAAGATATTACGGTGAGTGATTTTCCCCAACGATGGAAACAAGCTAAGATCTTACCTGTACCAAAGTCGGCAACTAAATATCGGCCCATAGCTATATTACCATATCTGTCGAAGGCATTTGAACGGCTCCTTCATTGTCAAATAACGTCCTTCATAAATGATAATAACCTGCTTACCGACCGTCAATCTGGGTTTCGTGCCAAACACAGCTGTATTACAGCTTTAGCTGATGTAACAGAAGATATAAGGAGAGATGTTGATGATGGCCGCGTGGTAATATTAGTGCTGTTAGACCATTCAAAAGCTTTCGATATGGTGGATCACACAGTTTTGCTACAAAAGCTTAAGAACATGATGCACTTTTCACCAACTTCTGTTGCACTTATGAAGTCTTACCTATTAAATCGTTCGCAATGCATAGAAACTAATAAAATTGCGTCGACGTTCCTTCCTGTGGTAAGAGGTGTACCACAGGGTTCTATCCTTGGTCCCCTCCTTTTCTCAATTTATGCTTCTGATCTACCTAAACAGTTAATTCACTGCAATATAAGAATGTATGCTGATGACGTACAGCTATATATTAGCAGCAAGAAAGAAAAAATTGAAGATTGCAGTAGAAATTTGAATGCTGACTTAGAACGTGTTTCTCGTTGGGCAGCTGCAAATGGACTGAGTCTCAATCCACAAAAAACAAAGTGTATTTTGGTGCGTAACAGATTGACAAGAATCTCAGACAATCTAAACATATATATAAATGATCAACAAATCGAAATCGTTGAACGAGCAAAAAATTTGGGTGTTATCTTCAATAAAACATTGACTTGGTCAGACCATGTCGCTGCTGCCTGTGGTAAAACGTATTCGATGTTACGAACACTTTGGCCTACCCAATATTGTACACCAATTAATATACGCTTGCTCCTTGTAAAGACATACTTAATACCAACACTACTATATGCATGTGAAATATTTGCAAGTTGCAATACTAAAAGTAAGTCCAGGCTAAATATAACGTTTAACAATATCGCAAGATACGTTTACGGGCTCAGAAGGTTCGATCAAATTTCATCTTACTCAAAGCTAATTTTCGGTGTCAATTTTGATGACTTATTAAAAATAAGATGTCTTACTTTTTTATACAAAATAATTAGTAACCAGAGACCAGAATATCTTTATAACCGATTTCGTTTTAGTAGGCTTCGGAGAAATAACAATTTAATTCAATTTCGGCACCATACGTTGGTATCTGAATGGCAGTTTTTCATACATGCAGCACGTCTTTGGAATGGTTTACCTTCTACAATTAAAGGAATCAACAACGGCTCAATTTTCAAAAAGAAAATTTTACAACAATACATTTAGAAAATTTTTATTTTTTTTTACAATGCACATATACTAACTTGCTGTTAACAAATATATATTGAAAATTTTTTACTGTATACTTTTTATTTGTTTTTTAAATTATATATGCCACTTATAAATATCTATTATTTGTAAATAAATCAATATTGTGTTTTATTATTAATATTTAATATTGTCACAGTAATGTTAAGTTGTATTGTAAATCAAACTCCAACTAACATATTTAAACCTGTTCTGTTTTGAAGATTTCATGTCTTGTTGAACAGGATACCAAATTTAAATAAATAAATAAATAAATAAATTAATTTAATTATTCTTACAAATAAATAAAATAGTCTAACCCATAAAAACAAGGTTTTTATTAAAATTCTTTCTTTTCCTATGCATGTGACTTTTGAATTTCTCCGTGACTGTGCGTGACTGAGTGTGACTATCTTAAAATTACTCATTGGCCACAACAAGTCTATGGACAAAGTTTCAGATCGATCGGATGAGGGGAAGTGAGGATTTAATCTCTCCGTGACTATGCATGACTGTGCGTGACTATGTCAAAGTTAATCTTTTTTCACAGCAAGTCTATCGACCAAGTTTCAGAAAAATCGGATAAGTGGAAATGTGTTTTAAATCACTCCGTGACTGTGCGTGACTATGCGTGACTATGTCGAAGTTAATATTTCTTTACAGCAAGTATACCGACCAAGTTTCAGAATGATTGGATGAGGCGAAATCCGTTTTAAGTCTCTCCGTGACTGTGCGTAACCACGCGTGACTGTGCGTGACTAAGTCAAAGTTAATCTTTTTTTCACAGCAAGTGTATTGACTAAGTATCAGATGGATTGGATGATGGGAAATGACATTTGGATCACTCCGTGACTATGCGTGACTACCCCAAAATTAATCTTTTTGCACAACAAGACTATGGGCCAAGTTTCAGATCAATTGGATAAGGGGGAATGGAGTTCACCCACGACAGACAGACAGAGAGTATGAGTTAAAAGAAAGAATTTAAAAATAATAATTTTTCAGCATTTCTATAGAAAAAAATGATTTTTTCGAAGGTATGAAATTTTAGTTAGGTATGTTATACACTGTCGGAAAGGCTAATTTGTCTAGTTTCTCAGTATATGTTTTATTAGCTAAGTTTTAGAAACACTTCCACAGAAATAGGAAAAAATTCAAAATTGAAAAAGCGTTGGGTTGAGTTACAAAACATCTATTTTGAGAGATATCCCACTAAGGGACCAAAAGCTCTTAAAGGAAAAAATCTGAGCTTTCTTTTGAGCAGAAAAAAGGGTCTTTTTGGAAAAAAGTCTAAAAAATTTTTGATTTAACAAAAAAAAAGTCAAAAAAAATTTTTTTTTAAGTTTTTTTTCCGAACGATTAAAGAAATAGCTATCTAAACTATTTGGGACAAATTTTGCTAAGAACAATGGGTAAAAAGTTACATGGATGAGAAAAAACACATGTTTGGCCAAAATGTCAAATTTTGACCCCCTCTACCTCAAAGAGTTCTAGATCTTGTTGAAAAATTGTGTACAAACTACTATCCAATAGGATTAACCATGGTGAAAATTTCATCCCAATCGGAAGACATCGGCTTCAAAAGTTGGGTCACTCGACATGGAACTCTTCATATATATACTTTTTTTTTATATATTTTAAAATCAAATCAAAAATTTATTTAAATAATATTGTTGCATTAGTCAGTAAAAATATAGAAAGTTTATTGTGTATAGAAATATTTATGTATGAAAAACTAAAATGTGTCCCCAACAAATAGTTTATAATTCTGTAGAGAAGTTGATACATTCACCAGTACGTTTGTAGGTGAGAGGTAAGAGCTGTTGTCTACAAAATCCGTTTTCTTGTTCATTTCCCACCATCATCCAAACATTTATAGTAACTAAATTTGTATTGACACTGTTAGCAACAATATTATTATCCTCTTATATTATTATCTTTTTGGAAGTTTGGATCGCAATTCGTGGCTTATTTTGTCTTAGTCAGTAAATTTATGCGCTAGTTTATTAAAGCCACTTTTATAGATTATCGAAGTATTTCTTTGGAACCTTTTTCCTCTCAGCTATACGAGAGATAAATATACCACAGAAGATATACTTAAACTGATTAACCGTAAATTTGTTGTTGATAGACATCCATTGTCTTCCATTGTCTATAGAATCCTCCAATTTTTTTCCGGAGATATTTTTTTTAATGACGAAGTTGTTCATCGGATTAAATGTAGTGAAAGTAGGTGATTTTTTGAAATCATTATTTAATTGGAAAATGTTTAAATGCCACATTCGCATAATTTTTATATTAACACTTCAATCAAATAGTTTTTAGTACAGTTACCTTCAAATGAAAGTTCAGTTGTTTGCTGAAGAAATATTTATTTTAAATTTTTCAATAGTGGTTGAAAACATATTACTATACTTTTCCCATGTCATTTGTTTACTTAAATAATGTAAAGATATGAAAATTAGCAATGTGATACGTTTTATAACTGTATATTTTTTTCTTCTATTTTTCAAAAATGTTTAAAAAAATTTTTGATCAATTCAAATCTATAATATAAATAGGCTGAACGATTTTTGTGACCGATGTTTTGTTCTACCGTTTTATCCTGATTTTGACCAAACGTATATTATTTGGAAGGTATTTCTTTTTGGCCGTTTTGCAGATTTACAGATTTTAATTTTTTTTTCGTTATTTTGAGTAAATTACATTTAAAGTTGCTACTAACACATACATACATAAAATTATAAATATGCAATGTGTGTTTTATTAAATTTGTTAATGTATTTGGTATCTTCATTCAGAATAATAATAAACCATAAAAGAGTTGGTTTGTGAATTGGCTAAGTTGAGAAATAAAGCTGCCTAGAAATTGCACTCGAATTTCGAGCGCTGGAATCTGCTAGTTAAATTTAAATTTATAACTTATATAAACTTCAATTGTGGATGTTTATAAATTTCAAAGACGGCGTATCAGCATCTTGCTACAATGGAAGTTTATAAACATTTGTATAGCTTTACGTTTTTTAAAAAGGAAATAAAAGACAAAAAATCAAACGAAAAAAACATATTGTGTATTTTTTAAAAACGATTTGTTAGTTATTTTTACTATTTTTCGGTTATTTTTTGTTGTTAGTTTCTCCATATTCAAATAGTACTATATTTAGATTGACATCAACGTAAATAAATCTCCGGGGCCTGATGCTATATTAGCACTGGTGCTGAAATAGTGCTCCTCGATGCTAGCTAGTTCATTAGCAAACCATTTCAGCTCTTCGTACCGTGCGGGAGTCTTTCCGTCTTGCTGAAAGGTTGTCAATCTCCAATCAATCTCTAAAAAGGCGAGGCTAATAACTTTGAAAATTACCGTCCAATTACAATCTGCTTTTCGCTCTCATGGTGATGGAGAGCACTATTTATTATCATCTTGTCAACTATTTAGAGGCAAACTCGCTTCTTAATAATCGACAACATGGCTTCCATATAAATCGTTCTACGGAAGACCTGATAGCTTTTCTTTCTGAGTGTTGGAGTCGATTCATTCCCAATTTTTGTGAAAGTCAAGTGGTTGATCTAGATATTTTCAAGGTTATATATCGAATTTTTTTCAGATACCGCATAATACGTGTACTTATTGAAGTGGTTCTGTTCGTTTTCCTTCTCTTTTTTCTTTAACTTTCTAAATGACCTCTTTTGTCAAACCTTTAATTCTATTCACTGCTTCGCTGAGGGCAAGAACATTTGTCATTCATCGTCTTTCAATTGTTTGCCAAGCCTTTTCAAAAGAATGACAATGAATGACACACTCAGTTCAGAACTTTTAACAATCCCAATGTTGTTCGTTGAACCATAGGACCTTGAATTCAACAATGTCATCTATATGTATGTATGGTATAGGTATTGAGGAATCGGATACTCTTGATGTTCTGGGCATTAGAACTCAATGCGATATCTATTGGAACGAAGACGTTTTTCAAGTGGCGAAAGAAGCATTCAAGCGTCTTGGTTTTATAAAACGGTACAAAAACTACTTCACTCTTTCTGATCTCCTTAATATCTATAATACCTACATCCGACCGAAATGGATTGCAATTCTCATATATGGGCAGTAGCTTCAAAGTCTACTGCTATGTGTACAAAGGAGGGCGTTGATGCTCATTAATGAGAGTAGGGTATTGAACTCTATTGACTTGTTAGAAGATCGTTAGAATGTGGGTTGTGTACCTTTGTTCTATAGATATTTCCATGTGATATGTTTAGCTGAGCTTAGTGAACTTATTCCAAGTGCCCAAGTTTCAGTTCATCTTAGCCGCTTTTCTAGTAGATAACAGAAAGTCCGTTGGCCACATGTGGAACTGACACCCCACTCAAGTCTTTCCTGACAGTTACAGTCTAATACAATTTATGTTAACCACAGACACTGCTCCCTCTTTCCTCCTTCCCATAGCCTCTTTTCCTGTGATTAACAGAATGCACTATATTTACAAAGGGAATCCCTTGAGTGTTGGTTTATAATAACACTGGACAACAGCCATTCTGGGGGGGGTGAGAAATTCTAAATCAAGGTGAAAGTACTATGACCTTTTATATTTTTTCTTTATCTTGATAATTGTTTGCTGTTTTTCAACTGTAACGCAAGAACACTTCATGATTTCTTAGTTCAATAAATCATCTCTTCTACTCTATTAATAAGTAACTAGCTCAGTACTCGAAATTCGAGTGCAAATTCTATGAAACATTGCTTTTTCATTAAAATTTTTGTCTTTTTATGTTTTTTTTTTAAAATCTATATGCATATGAAAAATTTATGAATATTTAAATAAAATTCATTAAATTTTGAGCCTAAAGGTATGCTAATCAATTTTAGCCAATTCGCAATTCAACACAGTGCAACATATTATGAAATTTAATAAACACACACACAGCATTGTATAATTTTATGTGTTTTATGTATGTGTTAGTGGCAACTTTTTTATAACTACAAAAATGTACCATATGGTGGACATCTGTAAAGATGTTGCACATCTGCTAAGAAATACCTTTCGAATGGTATATTTTTTGTCAAAGTCGGTTAATAACTGAAAGCGTAGAAGAGGTCACAATAAATCGCCTTGCATATTATTATTATAGATAATCATACGCCGTGAATATGTAGTTATTTAAAAAAAACTTATAAAAATAGTAAGAAATAATTAGTTTGGCCTGCAAATGCCTAAAATTTTTAAGGTTCTAATATACTGGCCTAGACAATGACCCCACATATGTTCCACAATATAATAAAAAATACCTTTTCCCATACCCAATTCTCCGCCAACAAATGTCTTGCAACACTGCTGTTGAAAATACTAAAGATTACTAATTGCCTGCTAAAGATGCAAAAGAAAACGTAAGAGGCAAACTTGTTGAAAATATTTCAATTCTAAATGTACAATATTTGTGGGTGGTGTGCATTGAAAAACTTTAAAACTAAAAGGCGTGTACCATTTCCATGCACATACTATTGTATGAATATTTTAAACTATGCTTAAATGCAGCAGTGAAAAACTAAAACTTTTTCCTACAAAAATTTATATTTGAAACTTATGTTTGTATATTTTTGAACAAAAAAAAAATTAATAAAAATAAAAATCGAAAAACACATGTTCACTGTACAGGACTGCTCGTATGAATAATAATCATAAAAAAATTTCTACATTAATATTAAGTATACGCCTGCACATTCATGATTGCAACTGTTGGTATATTTCAACAAAAAAACATAAGCAAATGTTGTTAAAGCAATTTATAATAATTTAATTTCATCCAAATCGTTGTTGGTAGCATTTGGTGACATTTGTGCAAGGTCAACATATTTTTATTCACATCCAAACATATTCTACGAGCATAGTAGTTATGTTGGCTACATTTGAGATATATTATTTTAGTAAAAAAAAAAACAAAACTCAGAGCATGTCTCAAGGGCTCTACAAGACAGTTCTAAACACAGAATTTAATTTATTCATTTTATTTTGTATAGCTGAGACTAATGATATTAAAGTTTGAATATATTTGTGTTAAATACTTTAGTTCGTGTGTTTGTTAAAGGACAAAACAAAATTTTGTGTTTAATTTAATTTGAAATGAATTCCCAAATATGAAATAATTTAAGCATAAACTTTAAAATCCATTAATATGATTTGAAAGTGTTTGTGTGTACATATAGTAGTTTAATAGACAATAAGGGGAATACGAAAGGTAATGTAATTGCTATACATTTATTTTGAAAAAAGAAAAAAAAAGAACTTTATAAACGAAAACAATTATTGTAGTTGGTCAAGCAGACTATAATTTATATTCATTTATTTTAATATAATTTTTCAGTTAATTTTAATAATTTTTAATCATAATTGTAATCCCTGTTCAACTACTCGAAGTACAAATTTTAGATTGACATCAATATTAACCAACAAGCTATTAAATATGATGGCAGTTTCGATTGCATAGCTATGCAACTAAATTTAAATATTAAAATATGAAATGTTGAACGACAAGTTTCTTTGATCTCGCGGGGATCAGGGTTATTGCAGAAATTTAAATTGTGAATTTGCATAAGACAGAGAGGAAAATAAAACAAGCTCGCTTGAATTCTCAGAGTTTAATTTTTTTATTTTTTCTTATAATTATTGTTAATGATAATAGTAATATAAAGGGTCCGCCATCTAATGTTTTTTTCAACTAGTGATTATTTCGTGAATGGTAACACTTAGCTCATGTCTGATTTGACAGATAATTAGTTTTGTCCTTCCGCTGAACGAATTTGGTTGTGTATACGCTTGAACAACGCTGGGAAATATTGCGACATTACTTTGAAAATCATGGTAATGTTGCAGAATTTGTGCGAAAATTGCGTACGGATTTTGGAAGAAGAGATGCACCATCAGCTCCGTATGCTCGTTATCTTGTGAAAAAAGTGAAAGAAACTGGCATCCTCATCGATAAACCAAAGCGTGAAAAGCCAAAAACAGTGCGTACACCCGAGAATATTGTTGCTGCGGCAGAAAGTGTGCGTGAAGCGCCATCAACATGAATTCACCGTCGTTTTCAAGAATTTAACATTTTGGAGGTATCATTGAGACGAATTTTGCATAAAGACCTTGGTATGACGCCATACAAAGTCCAATTGGTTCAGGAGTTGAAGCCAACTGACCATCCAATACGTTTTCGCTTCGCTAAGTGGGCCTGCGATCGACTTACAGAAGATGCCGATTTTGCCAAAAAAAATATCTTTTCAGATAAGGCTCATTTTGATCTTGGCGGGTATGTAAGCAAGCAAAATTGTCGCATTTGGGGCACAGAAAACCCGCACGCATACATTGAAAACCGATATACCCAAAACGAGTCACTGTTTGGTGCGGATTTTGGTCCAGAGGCATAGTTGGGCCATTTTTCTTCGAAAACGAGCAAGGAGTGGCCGTTACAGTCAATGGCGATCGTTATCGGGCCATGTTGAACGAATTTTTGTTCACAAAAATTGAAGAGGAGGATATTGGCAACATTTTCTTTCAACAGGACGGACACAGCCGAAGCTACACTCGATGTTTTGCGCCCTGTTTTTGAAGATCGCATTATCAGCTGCAGAGCTGATGTCGTTTGGCCACCTCGGAGCTGCGATTTGACACCGTTGGACTATTATTTGTGGGGTGCCCTCAAAGATAAGTGTTACGCCAACAAGCCAGAGACAATTGACGCTTTAAAGGACAATATTCGTGAAGCCATTGGTGAAATACAGCTGCACACCATCGATAATGTGCTTAAAAATTGGACCGATCATGTAGGCTACTGCATGGCGAGCCGAAGCAGCCATTTGAATGAAATTATTTTCCATTATTAACCGGAAGGATTGTGCTTTCAAATAAAAAAAGAAAATTGAGATAATATTCAGTAGTTCTTTTTTATAGCATTTTCAAAAAAAAAAAGTTATTTGGCGGACCCTTTATAAGGGATCGATTGGTAGAGGGACACCAGGTGTAAGCACTTCACCTGATAATGAGAGAAAAACATACCCTAGGCATAGAACCCGAAGACTTGTCGTTGCACACTGTGCCGGGTCATATAATAATAGGCATAAAGTTGAAAATTTTGTTGAAGCAATTCTTAATCTATAATATTAATAGCCTAGGCGATTTCTTGTGACTAATGTTTTGTTCTACCGTTTTATCCCGATTTAGACCAAACGTATATTATTTGAAAGGTATTTCATTTTAGCCGATTTGCAGATTTACAGATTTTTAAATTTTTTCCATTATTTTGAGTAAATTGCATTTAAAGTTGCTACTAACACATACATAAACTTACACAATGCTATGTGTGTGTTTATTAAATTTGTTAATGTGTTTGTAATAAAAATGAGTTTGTTATTTGTGTTGATTTGTGAATTGGCTATAATTGATTAGCATACTTTTAGGGTCTTTATTTAATGGAAAAATAAAATTTCGTAGAATTTGCGCTCGAATTTCGAGCAACTCTGTAATTTTGAATGAGTTTCAAAGTCAGGTGATTAGTCAGCTGACTTGTGTGACAAAACTGGCGGGAAACTTTTGTTTACTTTGTGCGCTTGCCAATTTCACACGCTGGGACAATAATATATTGTAGAAAATGGATTTTAAAGGTCCTCAAAATGGAATTCGCTAAAGAAACAAAAAAAAAAAAACGATTTGGATACACAAATAAAAAATTTTAATCCTGGTGTAGTAACAATTTCAAATGAAAGAAGGATCACCGTCTCATATGACCTTCACATTACCCATATGGATGGGAAAGTTTTAAACGTCTTAACGGGCACGAAATCTGCCCAAATATATTTAAGGTGTAGTGCAGACCCAAAACAATTTAGAAAAACTAACGACATAAATTCTTTTAAGCCAAAATGCGATAAGTACACTTCATGCTTATATACGAGTATTTGCATTGCAGCTTAAAATCTCTTATGGAATGGGGTTTAAAACATGGCAAGTAAGAAACGAAAGTGACAAATTGGAAATGATCGAAAAAGAAAAACATAAAAAGAAGATTGTGGCAAGATATTGGATTGCATGTCCAAATACGAAATAGTTATTATCAAATATTATCAAATACGAAATAATTCGCATCAATTGTAGAACTCGGCTTGCAGTTACTTGAGAGTCTGCAAACTATTCTAATAGCTATTAAATGCAAATTTGCAATCGATGCTCTAAAATTTCAAAATTTCGCCTTACATTTATTAAGAAAAGGGCAAGCTCGACATAAAAAACAAACCCTTCCACGAGATGTTAAGTCTACACCTAATTACTACAGTTTTGATCATGAGTCGGATGACTCGAAAACAGATGAGATAAATCCATTTTCGTTTGAATTAGCTGTAGAAAACAACTGAATTAAAATTTTAATATAAATTGTTAGAAATGATTGAATGGTAGATAAAATTGATGTAAGGCCTTTTATTAAGTAAGAATTTAGTTACACATTTCACGTTTACCGCTATTTACTTGAAAAAAAAAAAAATAAAAAAAATCCCAATTCCCATTTCAAATTTTAGCTTTCTATTCACAGCTCTCAAAACTATGTTTTATGATCACGTACAGGCTATGTTGCCATATATGGGCAATCGGAGTAAGCGTGGTCAAATTAGCTTAAATTTTTTTTTTAACTATTTAGAGTATTGTAGTATTTATCAGCCCGATATCTGCAATATTGGACTTTATGTGATTCGGCCCACTGGCATAGTAACTTCTCTAGATTGCGTGAGAGAAACCTATTCTAGGCACTTATTTTAAAGCCGAACCAAGGACCATATAATTTTTTTTTATTAAAAAATAAAATTCTAAAAGAAAAATAAAAAATGTTCGATTTTCAAAAATTTTATAAATTTAAGTTTTTGTTAAATGAAATTTGCCAAATTTTACCAAAATTTTATAAAAATTTTATAATTTAGAAATTTTCAATTTGTTATATATATTTTTCTTTAAGAAAATTAAAACTTCTATAAAAGTCACTTTGGATTTGAACTAGCGAAGACAGTTCAAATGAGTTTCTATTATTTTATTAATTTTTATTGTACATATGTTCATTTTCAAAATACATTGTTTTTTTATACATGTGCATTAGGGTGGGTCAATTATATTTACTCCACGGGTTCATGTCGATTTTGGTACTATGGGCCATAACAAGTATATTTGCCCAAGGAACCATACCTCTAAACTCAGTTTCGAGCCTGCCAAAATTTCGATGAAGATATTTTCATGATATTTTCCATAATATTCATTCAAATTTAAAAAATTATTGAAAATGTATATAACGGGGGTTTCTTGGGTCGGGAAATCCATTTTTCACATTTATCTTTGTTTCTAACAGCCCCCATGAGGCATTTTCGCGCATTTTTGTGGATTTTTTCACCTTTTTGGGAAAATTGACGAAATTATTGCACAAAACGACGAATCTTTAACTTTCCCATATTTAAAATAGTCCAAAATATTCAGAGCTGAAAATATACGACCATATACGACCTATATCGGTTTCATTCAATTTAAGTCAAAAAATTAGTTTTTTATATATGTTCATTCAAAGAGTAAATAAAAACAAGTAAGAAAGTTATAGTAGGTCTAGACCGACTCTATGATACCCTATACCATGCGTTTAGAGACCCTATCTCTCAGACCCAACTAACTGGATATAGAAAATAAGCATAAACCCAATTTGAGTGGGATTTTTCTTAATTTTTTTGGCTGCAGATATGAAAAATTTCATATCGGATGCTATATCTATATGGGGACTAGGCCCAAAAATGGACCGATCCTGACCATGTTTGCTAAGGTCTCTTGTATTTTGCAAAAATATACATATACAAACAAAATTTGAGAAGAATCAGTGCAATATTTTTGTTTCTTGATATATTTAAGTGAAGATCGGAAGCAGCTCTATATGGGGCCTATGATTAAGAGTTGTCCCATATATATCATTTTGGGACTACTGATTAATGGATGTAATAAACACATACAAACACAATTTGAATAAGATTTATATGATAATTTGTATCTTATGGCAATTTAAGTCGATTTCATAGGGGCCATTTGTATGGGGGCTAGGTCTGAACATGGACCGATTTCCACCAATTTCAATAGCGTTCATCCCATAGCCGATAAAAGCTTATATACCAAATTTCTTCAAAATATATTCATATTTGCGACCTGCAGTTTGATTACAAGCTTTACATGGACACACAGACGGACGGACGGACGGACGGACGGATGGACGGACATCGTTAAATCGAATCAGATAGTGATTCTGATTCGATCGGTATAATTAAAGATGGGTCTAGGTCAAATATTTTTGGTTGTTACAAACAGCAGCACAAAGTCATTATACCCAAACCACATAGTGGTATAGGGTATAAAAACGAATTTTTTGAATGAAACGAATTGAGTGAAATCGATATAGGTCGTATATGGGTACCCCACATAATTTTCGGCGCTGAATATTTTGGCTAGACAATGCACGTGGCCCTCCCGCTTTTTTCAGATGATTATTGTAATGACATAAAACTGATTTTTATACCCCCCAAATACAACATCAGTGATACAACCAATGGATCAATATGTTATATCCAAGTTCAAGGACTATTATTATCGACAAACTTTTAGACAACTTCTAAAAGCATCTGATTTAGATGAAAATTAAGATGATAGGCCTACCATGAAAGAAATTTAGAAGACTTATATAATATCCTGATGGCCGAATGTATTCTTAAAGATATTGGTGACATTAATGAAATAAAGAAATTGCAGAATCAGCTACCAATGCCATCTTTGAAGGAATGAAAGAAAAAAATATAACAGAGATTTTGTTATACGACAAAGAACTAAATAATGAAAGTCTGATTGCAATTGAAATGAAAAATGTGATGGATGATGAAGCACTTACCCTTGATATCACATTCCATGTAAATTTTTGAAAATAATGACTAGAAATGTAGCCGACGATATTAATTGTTATACGTGAATTTATTTGGAAGAGATTGATCTTACAATCCAACAAACTTAAAATAACACAAGGGAACAAAATTGAACTTTTTTTGTGTTGATTTGAAATTTATAGCAAATTTTTACTAATTTGAGGTCGCTGATTTCAAATCTGCACTTGGTTTTTTTCTATCAGCTCGACTTTTCGAGATATACCGTTATGTTCAAAATTAAGGCACTTCCGCTACATATATTGGAATAACTTGAAAACGGTTCACCATATTAAATTAAAAAAAAAATCCGAAACTCGCAAACAATATTCTCTTAAAGCCGTGCTTACTTTGTTTTTAAATTTTCCAAGTAGTTTTAGAGATATCGTTCAAGTTTTGAAAAAAAAATTAAAATTTTTTTAAAAAAAACATTTTTTTTGTTCTTTAAAAATTCCTAAAAAATAAAAGTGGGACAAAAATCACAGTTTTGGTCTCCAAACAGTTAGTTAAATATATTTCGAATAAAATGAGCTTTATTTCATTGCAATCGGTGCACAACTTTTGATTTTGTTCACGATTTACTGAATTGATATAAATCGCGATTTCCATACAAAAATAACATTTTCTAATGTGTAAGTGTTTGTATGTAATAAGTTAGTTTTTTATGATTCTAAGAATTAAAAAAATTAAGTAATAAAAAAAGATTATTTCATTTTCATGGTCAGCTATACTTTTTAATTTAACACAAAAAGAGAATTTTAAAGAAAAATAAAAAATTTTAATACACAAATATTACAATGTAATTACAACTCATCGAAAAATTTTCTTTTATAAGATTTTCTTAAATAACCTTGTTTAGAGGGATTTGTTTTAATGCTCCAGCAATAGTCCGCCATCATATGCTTATCCCAGTGACCCTGGTACCGCTCCTCTATAGTGCGGATATCTTGATGGAAACGTTCACCTTGTTCTTCACTGAAGTCTCCAAGATTTTCAGGGAAACAATCCAAATGACTGTGTAGGTAGTGCACCTTAATGCTCATATTACAACCAAGCTGCTTGAAATGTGACAACATGTTATCCACGTGGTCCGAATAGTGCTCACCCTTTTTGTTTCCCAGGAAATTGCGCACTATCCAAACAAATTCATTCCAAGCATTTCTTTCAATATCTGTCATGGAATTACTAAAATTTTCATCATTGATTAATTTTTTGATTTGAGGGCCATCAAAAATGCCAGCTTTCAGTTTCTCCGAACTCAAATTGTTGAACTTTTTACTGATATATCTAAAACAATCACCGTCCTTGTTGAGAGCTTTGACAAATTGTTTCATAAGTCCTAGCTTGATATGGAGAGGTGGCAGTATTATGCGATCCCTGGGCACAAGTGGTTGATTAACTATATTGTGGTTTCCTGGAACCATAGCTTCCCTCGAAGGCCAGTCTTTCTTACTCCAGTGTTCAGATCTGGCTCTGCTATCCCATAAACAAATGAAACACGGATATTTTGTGTAGCCACCTTGTTGGCCTAGAAGAAAATTCACCATTTTTAGATCCACACAAATTAGCCAGCGGTGTTCGTTGTACTTTATTTTATTTATAACTGAGGCAATTGTAGAATATTCTTCTTTAGCTTTAGTTGAATGTGCAATGGGCAACGAACCCAATTTATTACCGTTATGCAGAAGTACACATTTTAGGCTGCGTTTAGAAGAATCTATAAATAGTCGCCAGTCATTTGGATCATACTCCTCTAATCCCATCGCTGTTACTAAACCAGGAACATCTGAACAATAAACAAATTCATCGTCTTCGGAAAAGAATGGAAGTAAGTTTTTTTCTCTGTTACGGTAGTATGAAATTGTTGTTCCTTGGGTTAACAGATTTTTTTGCTTTAATCGAGAAGCAAGAATTTCAGATGCTTTTTTAGAAAGTCCAAGGTCTCTCACTAAATCACTAAGCTCCTCCTGATTAAATTGCTCGCGTTCAGAAGAAATATCTAAATGCAAGTCATCTGATCCAAATTCAGAAATTGGTGAAGGAACATTTTGTCGTAAGTCGTGGAAATTGTGTGTAGATGTAGATGGTTGTGGTTCTGAATCCTCACTAGAGTACAGGACTGGTTGGGTAATAGACAACACGTTAGGATAAATCCATTTAGACCGGTTTCTTTTATTAATGCCTGTTATGTTGACAGCGCAAAAATAACAATCATCATAATGATTCGAAGGTTCCCGCCAGATCATTGGTGTTTTATACTTGAAGTGGGTCCGTTGCTTGTTTGCCCATAACCTTAAATACTCTACACAGTTTTTACATACAGTATTAGGAATCCAGTACTTGTCACGGGTTTCCATGGTAAATCCGAAGTAGTCAAAATAAATTTTTTTAATAAAATCTGACACACTTTTTCTATTTTTTATAAACGTGTATTCGCCACATATGTTACAAAAATAGTTGGGATTGATTTTACAGGTGTTTCTTGACGTAGCCATTGCACAATTTTGAAGTATATATCAAAGTAACACAATTTTCAATAAATAACACACGGGAACAAAATTGAACTTTTTTGTGTTGACTGATTAAATGTTCAATGTAAAATGATTTATATTTTTTGTCGTTATACTTTTCGCTTTCGTAAACACTTGTTGAATGAGAAAAATTGGTTGAATGAACCCATATAAATACTTAGTAGTTTTTTACTGAAGTACCAAAAAAAATTATATCCACAATTTTATTGACAGTCACTTATGAATGAACACATGTGTTCAGGGGAATTCCTTTAAAAAATCATCCATTACCAACGGTAAACCACACATCAATAAAAACAAGTGGACTTTTTTTTTTCTCTTTAATTGACTGTGAACTGACTAGGTGTCATATATTGATTCCTATGGTTCCAAGTTGGAACAAAGGGCCGTAACAAAGGGTGTCATAAAGGGACAATAAAATTTATAGGCGTTATGAGTTTGCTACCGCAACCATAAAAATGAAATAATCTTTTTTTATTACTTAATTTTTTTAATTCTTAGAATCATAAAAAACTAACTTATTACATACAAACACTTACACATTAGAAATTGTTATTTTTGTATGGAAATCGCGATTTATATCAATTCAGTAAATCGTGAACAAAATCAAAAGGTGTGCACCGATTGCAATGAAATAAAGCTCATTTTATTCGAAATATATTTAGCTAACTGTTTGTAGACCAAAACTGTGATTTTTGTCGCATTTTTATTTTTTAGGAATTTTTAAAGAACAAAAAAAATGTTTTTTTTTAAAAAATTTTAATTTTTTTTTCAAAACTTGAACGATATCTCTAAAACTACTTGGAAAATTTAAAAACAAAGTAAGCACGGCTTTAAGAGAATATTGTTTGCGAGTTTCGGATTTGTTTTTTAATTTAATATGGTGAACCGTTTTCAAGTTATTCCAATATATGTAGCGGAAGTGCCTTAATTTTGAACATAACGGTATATCTCGAAAAGTCGAGCTGATAGAAAAAAACCAAGGGCAGATTTGGATTCAGCGTCCCAAATAACCTTAAAAACAATATTCAGTTCTTAATCAACAGAACCATTGTTCCCTTGTGTAATTTTATGCAAAAATCAGCAAGATTACCAAATCAAACTGAGGATATGGTAACCTAATTCTGTTATGTATTTCTTATGAATTATGCTATTTTTGTTTTAATAAAAACTTTTTCCCCACAAAAAGTAAATTGAAATATTGTTTTATATTGAAAAAATCATATTTTTAGCAAAGAAAATGGGACGTGGAACGAATCAAATTAAAATCAATGTGGAATATGGTGTCTCGGTTTGCGCCGTTTCGATTTACATTGCATTTCTCTGGTCCCAATTAACGACGCAAAGCAGAGTATTGGTGCATGTGATAATTGCCAAGAAATTCCATAGTACACAACAAAGTCCAATAGATCAGGGGGTTTCTAGGATCCGTGGGCAAATATGTTGGATTTCAAGTTGATAATACAGAATAATTATTATTTGTTACACATTTTTACAGCTCACTACACTTAGGATTAACTCGATTCCCCATCATGGGAGATTTTATCTTAATACAGATAGCTTGAATATATGATTCCCTTTCTTCATCTCGAAGTTCGCATTTCATTGGCATTTTTATTAATATTGCAGCTTCAGCGTGTGCTCTGTGTTCTGGTGGTTTGCTTTTATCAGTTCATATCTTCTTATTCTCCAGAAGAATCTACATATCAATGTAAACTGTGTTAGAAAGACCGTTAGCATTTGTATCAACGAAAGTCAATTGCATATCAAGGCTAAAACACTATATTGACTTCTTGGAACAAAATCATATCTAAGTCTAGAAATTATTTTGTATGGAACCATTTTAAAACCTTTTTGAACTTATGAAACACAGCTATGGGGAACAGTCAGCAACTCAAATATTGATATATTACAAACGCACCAATAAAAAAATCTACGATCCATAGTAAACACTTCCTGGTTTGTATCCAATAACTCTATAAAACATGATCTCCATATTCTAATGGTTAAAGATAAAATTAGAAGATTTAGCCAAACCTAGATAAGAAGGTTTATACAACACATCAACCTATAAGCTATACATTCCTCAATAATATAGACCAGAGATCTGCAATGAGTACTTAAATGTTGTCGAACCTCATACTTATCATACTCATACTGTATGAACGATGCGAAATAAGTATGATTCGAATACCAACATTAAAATACCCAGTAAAATACTGATTATTGTTATGCGTACATCCGATTAGTTGAATACTGATGATTTCTACTCACTTATAACGGGTGATTTTTTTGAGGTTAGGATTTTCATGCATTAGTATTTGACAGATCACGTGGGATTTCAGACATGGTGTCAAAAAGAAAGATGCTCAGTATGCTTTGACATTTCATCATGAATAGACTTACTAACGAGCAACGCTTGCAAATCATTGAATTTTATTACCAAAATCAGTGTTCGGTTCGAAATGTGTTTCGCGCTTTACGTCCGATTTATGGTCTACATAATCGACCAAGTGAGCAAACAATTAATGCGATTGTGACCAAGTTTCGCACTCAGTTTACTTTATTGGACATTAAACCAACCACACGAATGCGTACAGTGCGTACAGAAGAGAATATTGCGTCTGTTTCTGAGAGTGTTACTGAAGACCGTGAAATGTCGATTCGTCGCCGTTCGCAGCAATTGGGTTTGTGTTATTCGACCACATGGAAGATTTTACGCAAAGATCTTGGTGTAAAACCGTATAAAATACAGCTCGTGCAAGAACTGAAGCCGAACGATCTGCCACAACGTCTAATTTTCAGTGAATGGGCCCTAGAAAAGTTGGCAGAAAATCCGCTTTTTTATCGACAAATTTTGTTCAGCGATGAGGCTCATTTCTGGTTGAATGGCTTCGTAAATAAGCAAAATTGCCGTATTTGGAGTGAAGAGCAACCAGAAGCCGTTCAAGAACTGCCCATGCATCCCGAAAAATGCACTGTTTGGTGTGGTTTGTACGCTGGTGGAATCATTGGACCGTATTTTTTCAAAGATGCTGTTGGACGCAACGTTACGGTGAATGGCGATCGCTATCGTTCGATGCTAACAAACTTTTTGTTGCCAAAAATGGAAGAACTGAACTTGGTTGACATGTGGTTTCAACAAGATGGCGCTACATGCCACACAGCTCGCGATTCTATGGCCATTTTGAGGGAAAACTTCGGAGAACAATTCATCTCAAGAAATGGACCGGTAAGTTGGCCACCAAGATCATGCGATTTGACGCCTTTAGACTATTTTTTGTGGGGCTACGTCAAGTCTAAAGTCTACAGAAATAAGCCAGCAACTATTCCAGCTTTGGAAGACAACATTTCCGAAGAAATTCGGGCTATTCCGGCCGAAATGCTCGAAAAAGTTGCCCAAAATTGGACTTTCCGAATGGACCACCTAAGACGCAGCCGCGGTCAACATTTAAATGAAATTATCTTCAAAAAGTAAATGTCATGGACCAATCTAACGTTTCAAATAAAGAACCGATGAGATTTTGCAAATTTTATGCGTTTTTTTTAAAAAAAAAGTTATCAAGCTCTTAAAAAATCACCCGTTACTTAAAATTTCATGTGTGATTATGAATAGCGAAAAAAACTATTCATTGCTCATCTCTGATTCAGAGTACAAAAGACTTATTCTGAGATCTAATAGTCTCACATATGCGACTATCTCGAGTGAAATTGATCAACATTTTTCAATTTGAAATCCTGGCATTCGATAACGACTAATCGATCGAGTGAAGTCTTTCGAAATGTCATTCGATACATATCAAGCTATCGAAAACATATTTTATTAGTTTTTTGTATGAAAATAACGCAAGGAAAATTAATTTCTTTTATTACTCGTATATTTAATAAGAAGACGTGAAACGTTTAATATTTATTAACGAATATTTTAAAGAAAAACCAAATAATATGAGAAAAACTTCTTTAATCTGCCGAAAAGCAAATTCTCCAAGCTGTTGGAATTGAGAATAGGTCTCTTAAAGCTACATCTTAAAAAAAATTCCTTAAAGTTGGATAAATTTTTGGAATTTAAAGAACGTTCGCTAAAATTAACATGGAGAAAAAAAGGCAAATTTAAAAATTAAATCGCATAGTCGATACATCACGAAATTTTATTCGGCACGTGAGCACACTCTTACATAAATTTTTTTTTTTTAAATTATATTTAGTGATTTATTTTCTCTTATTATCACTTATCTGTAAATAAAAAGTTCTTTTAATATTTTTCTTTAACTATGTTGTTCTCAGAGGAGTTTAGAATATTATATCAAGTGATATTATAATAGAAAATTTACTTATTACTCTTAAATGGACATATCGCAAATAAGGAATCAAAAAACATTAATATTTATGATTTTTAAAGTATAAAATAAGGGATAATTCTCTATTGCTAGCACTCTTCCCTCCAGACTTCGGCATAAACTTTAATTATACCCTATACCACTATGTGGTTTGGGTATAATGACTTTGTGCTGCTGTTTGTAACAACCAAAAATATTTGACCTAGACCCATCTTTAATTATACCGATCGAATCAGAATCACTTTCTGAGTTGATTTAACAATGTCCGTCCGTCCGTCCGTCCGTCCGTCCGTCCGTCCGTCCGTCTGTGTGTCCATGTAAAGCTTGTAATCAAACTGCAGGTCGCAAATATGAATATATTTCGATGAAATTTGGTATATAAGCTTTTATCGGCCATGGAATGAACGCTATTGAAATTGGTGAGAATCGGTCCATGTTCAGACCTAGCCCCCATACAAATTACCCATATGAAATCGACATAAATTGCCATAAGATCCAAATTGTCATATAGATCTTACCCAAATTGGGTTTGTATGCGTTCATTACATCCACTAATGAGTAGTCCAAAAATGATCCCTTTGACCCCATATGGAGCTACTTCCCGATCTTCACTTAAATCTATTAAAAAACAAAAATATTGCACTGATTCTTCTCAAATTTTGTTTCTACATATTTTTGCAAAATACACGAGACTTTACCAAACATGATCAGGATCGGTCCATTTTTGGACCTAGTCCCTTTATAGATATAGCATCCGATATGAACTCTTTCATATCTGCAGCCAAAAAAATTAATAAAAATCCCACTCAAATTTGGGTTTTGCTTATTTTCAATGTCCAGTTAGTTGGGCCTAAGAGATAGGGTTTCTAAACTCATGGTATAGGGTATCGTATAGTCGGTCTAGACCGACTATAATTTTCTTACTTGTTTTTTTTAAGTTTTTGCCACTTTAAAACAAGTAAATAAAGAAACTACTCTTCTCCCTCCTTCTATATTTCATTAGAATTTAGCATTCAATATGGTTTCCTTAAATGAAAATTGACATCTTTACCCTTTTTTATAAAATAGTTTTGCATGATATTTATCATTTGTAGAAATTGACCAACTGATGTCAAGTGAAGAATAAGAATTTGTAAAATGATACAGAGAAATTCATAGAAAAATACCAAAACATGAATAAATTTGTTTTCCGATTCAATCAGTCAGTGAGGAAAGTGATTACTTAGAGTAAAACTAAAAAAAACATCATCGAACAAAAGAAAAATGCTCAACAATTTGAAATATTTATCTGACGGAATTTTTTATAACGTAGTTTGTCCTTTTTTTTTGTTTGCGTTTGTTAAATGTTACTACGAAACCATATAAAATCTAACAATTTGATTCGGTTGATTTGGATGGACAGCTAAATAAAAATTCAATATTATTGTCCAAAAATAAGGTTATTTTAATATATATTTTTTGGTATATAGGATTCTTTTTTTGCTGACACAAAACTTAAGTCACAATAAGGTTAGAGATGGTCATGTTAAAAGCAAAATTTAAATATCCTCGTCTTAATTTTTTTTATCCGGAGAATGAAATAAAATAAGGAATGAATTGCGTAAATTTATTTATTGTGTAAAGTAAAAAATAAACAGATAAGCAAAAATAAATAGCAGAAGGTATTTCGGATTTAAAAATTAAGAACATTCAAATACTAGTTGTCAATACTATTTAATAGGAAATCGTTATAAAATATGATTTCTTGCTCCCTTTTAAGTTGTTTTAAAAGTGGTTGGCTACGGGAGCTTTTTGGTTCAGGAAATCAGTCCACGTTATAAAAACTCCCAAGCAAACCAACTAAGAAAATTGTAGATGGTATAGAACGACTCAACAAACCAAATTTGAGTGGTATTTTTTTTTTATTAATTTTTTGCCAGCAGATATGAAAATGGGCCGATCATGATCATAAAGTCACTTATTTTTCTTAAAAACATACACACAAAAAACGGATTCGTTGTTGCAACTGCATATGTTGCCAACCAAATTTTCAATTATATAATACATATTTCCGTATAATAATAAAGACAATTGATATTATATATAAAATTTTGTTGTATGAATGGTGATACTGAGTTAATACAATGGAATTATTAAATTTAATAATTGATTGTTACAACCATTAATCGGAATACTTCCTAATATATATGAAAAAAAACCAAAAATTGTTATTATTATTTATTTGTTTCTTTTTTTTAATAATTTATACATTTTCATTAAACTAATTAAAGCATATCTGATAACATAAAAATATTAAATATTATCCATGGTTCATTATATAATACCACATGATAAAATGGATTTGAATAAAAATACATTATTTTTTTCAGCAATTTAAGAACATGCCATATTCGCATATGTCAATGATGTATAAAAATTGTGCTAACATTTCTAAGAAATAGGACGACGAAATGGTTATGTTGTGTCTTTATTTCTGAGCATCCCGGTGCACTTTGCTATTAAAACAACCAAACACCAAAACAACTATATATGGACATCGTCATTTTTTGTATCAAGGATACGAGATATTTTCGATATGATGATAGGTTATACGAACAAATGGGAATAGCAGCTTTCCCGGTAATAGCTGACATTAACATTGAAAAATTTATAGATTTTTTAACAAAATTAATGACACAAAAACCTATGTTTTTCACAAAATATGTAGACGATTTGTTCGGTATAATAAAAGTTGACATGGTAGATGAAACTTTAAATTCATTTAATAGACAAATACAATTCACGAAGGAAGAAGAAAAGGAAAAAACTACCATATCTAGATTCGGTAGTTATAAGAAAGAACATTATACTCAAATTTCATTGGTATCAAAAAACCATGACATCTGGGAGACTTATCAGCTTCCACTCTAAACAGCCAATGCGCATAATAATCAACACAGCTATCAATTACATAGAGAGAGTATTGCAAATAAGTGATAATGATTTTCGCAAGAAAAATATACTTGGAATCACTGAGACTTTAATGAAAATTGAATTTCTCAGAAAATCTATTACTCATCTTATTAAACATGTAAAATCAAAGAACTTTATAATTGAGGAGGAAAAACCAAAGAAAATTTACAAATCTGTAACAGACATCCCTGGATTATCCAAACGTTTAAATAAATCGAATATTTATGACAAAAACATATATGAAATTGCGCTGAAAACCAATAATTCGTTAAATACACTCTTTTGCAAGACTAAATCAAAAATAGACAAAGAAGACAAATCGAATGCCATCATTCAAATAAGTTGCGAAGGAGACGGAGCTAACTTATGCCGAAAAGTATATGTGGGCACAACAAAAATTAAAAACGAGGCTGTCATCACACAGATCGCATCAAAGGGGAATTGATAAACCATTTGAGCAGAAAACTGCACTCGCTGCCCACTGTACTATTACTGGACACAAACACAATTTTAAAGAGGTTAGAATATTACAGTAAGAGAACAATAATGCAAAAAGATACACTCTAGAGATGTTGCATATAATAAATGCACCATACTATAAGAGACTAGATTATAAAACCGTAGACAAAGACCGATGATCAAAACAATAATCAGTTGAAAGAAGATAGCCGAGAAATACAGACGTTTTATAATTAGTAGTTATTATATAAATAATATTGTTACAAATTTGTATTTGATCAGATCGCGGAAGATGATTAACGAGCCAAATCGAAATATTGGAAGGAATAAAGAAAATTATGCAAAAAACATCTAAAAAATTTAATTTTATTGAGTTTGTCTTTATTTTTAAATACGTGACCTAAAGCCAGGCAAAATAATCGCACAAATAAAATAAATATTGTTATTATCAAATATTACTAGCAGATTTTAGCGCTCGAAAATCGAGTGAAATTTCTAGGCAGCTTAATTTTTCAACTTAGCCAACTCACAAACCAACATTTTTATGTTTTATTATTATTGTTTGTTACACACTAACAAATTTAATAAAACACACATAGCATATGTAAAATTTTATGTATGTGTTAGTAGCAAATTTAAATGCAATTTACTCAAAATAAAAGAAAAAATTTAAAAATCTGTAAATCTGCAAAACGGCTAAAAATAAATCCCTATCAAATAATATACGTTTGGTGAAAATCGGTATAAAACGGTAGATCAAAACATCGGTCACAAAAATCGCCTAACCTATTAATATTATAGATCTTACTATTATTAATAAATTGTAATAATATTATTATATAAAAATATTTTTATTAATGCAATGCCCATTTATAAATTCGTTTTAGGTTAAAAAATGTTGAGATCCTAAGGACAGGCAATTAATAGTCATTGCTACCTGGAGAAGTATCCAGATATATATTGGATGTGAATATAATATGGAGACTAGGTAAAAAAAATGGTATTAAGTAACGCCATTCATATATATATTTCTAGCTGTAACCCGGTGTGCTTCCTTATACCCATGGTAACGAAATAGAAAACGGAATACGTTTTGCAGAAAACTATTTTATTTATATTTGGCGATTTTTGATTTTGGCGATATTTGATATTCCCGATTTTTCGTTTTGACGATTTTTGACTATGGTGATTTTTTTTGAGATTTTTGTTTCCTACGGTTTTTTACTATGCGATTTTTGATGTTGGCGTTTTTTTATTTTAGCGATTTTTAATTTTGGGCTCTTGCGTTTTTCGTTTTCTGCGGTTTTTATTTTGCCGATTCTGATTGTGGTGATTTATATTATTGGCGGTTTTCGTTGATTTTTGATATTGGCGATTTTTATTTTTTTTGGATTTTTCTTATTTGCTTATTTCGGTTGTGGCAATTTTAGTTTTTTCAGGTTTTATTTTCGGCGATTTTTATTTTTTTGTGATATTTGAATTTGGAGCTTTTTGTTTTTTTTTTTTTGCAATTTTTGATTTTGGCGATTATTGATTTTCACGAGCATAATTAATTGATAATTTGTTTGTCCGTTATCTTCAGCATTTCTGCCAAAACAGGCCTTTCCAAATTACTTAAAAAGCAAATTTCATTAAGTACAGTGTTGATCTCATTCTTCATATACTTAGTGTCATTTTTACAATTATTCTGCTTGTTAACATTTTCAATATTTGTACGTATATCTATAATATTAATAGGCTAGGCGAGTTCTTGTGACCTATGTTTTTTTTTTTTTTTTAATTGTTTATTTATTTATAATGAAAGATATAATTACAAACTCCAAATAAACAAAAAGTATAAATATAACTTATTTTATATACAAAGTCCCATTTTAGCGAGCTCTCAAGTATAATATTTATTTAATAGTAATGTTATTTTTTTCTATCACTTATACATAAATACAAGGTAGCATGTAAATATAAGATTAAATGTAAGTAAAAAGGCTAACAAAAACTTACTTTTATATTGGCTAGAATAAAAAAATAAGGTCAAGGGTTAAAATTAAAAAGGATAATTATTGGGTGAGCCACCAATATTTTTTAAGGTTTATATTATGTTTAAGATTTTTATCATCCGAATAAATACTTGTGTCAAATCGACAATTTTCTGACGTTAGTTCATTACAATTTATTGTTTTGATATTGGCTCGTCTATAAATATGGTAAATTATAGGAATGCCATCTTCATTTTGAATAAAACCATTTCTATCAAGGAAAGGAAAAGCTTCCGGTGGAACATGTCCATTTAGTAATGTTTTTGAAATGTACCCTTCGGAAACATAGTAGGGAGCCATGATCAAGTTATTTTCGGTGGTAAACATACTACTTAAAATGTGATCTCTTATGATATGAATAATGAAATTATCAAATCTGGATATCTCAGCTTTTTCATAAAGAATTTTGTTTGCTATAAATTTTTTGTAGTTACTACTCTGAGATCTATATAAAGACGTGCAATGCCTGAGGCATTTCCTTTCGAATATGCGTATATTCTCCATATATGAAGGAGATATGTTAAACCATATTTGGGTGACCTATGTTTTGTTCTACCGTTTTATCCCGATTTTGACCAAACGTATATTATTTGAAAGGTATTTCTTTTAAGCCGTTTTGCAGATTTACAGATTTTTTAATTTGTTCCTTTATTTTGAGTAAATTTCAATTACATAAAATTATACAATGCTACAATGTGTGTGTTTATTAAATTCGTTAATGCGTTTGTAATAGAAATGAGTTGGTTTTTTGTGTTGATTTTCGCTATAATTGATTAGTATACATTTATTTAATGAAAAAATAAAATTTGCTAGAATTTGCACTCGAATTTCGAGGGCTGGAATCTGCTAGTTTGATTAAAGTGACTATTGAGATGGATTTTTTAAACTTCAAGAACACGTTTTTTAACAAATAGTTTTTAAGCATTTTTATCTTGAGCCAGTATATTATTTTTCATACAAAATTTTTGGAAGAGCTATATTAAATATTCCACTTAACTCATAGTTGAGGATGTCCATAACAAAACGCAATAATTCCACATATATGTATATTGCAATTGTTTTATTTTGATCTAAATCGTTATTTATATATGTTTGTAACAACCAAAAATATTTGACCTAGACCCATCTTTTATGATTCCGATCGACTCAGAATCACTTTCTGACACGATTTAGCGATGTCCGTCCGTCCGTCTGTCCGTCTGTCTGTGTGTCCATGTAAACCTTGTAATCAAACTACAGGTCGCTAATATAAATATATTTTAATGAAATTTGGTATATAAGCTTTTACCGGACATAGGATGAATGCTTTTGAAATTGGTGAAATGCGGTCCATGTTTAGACCTTGTCCCCATAAAAATGACCCCTATGAAATCGACATAAAGTGCCATAAGATCCAAATTATCATATAGATCTCAGTCAAATTAGGTTTGTATGTGTTTACTATATCCGTTAATCAGTAGTCAAAAAATAGGCCCTAGAGGACAATTCTTAGTCATAGGCCCCATATAGAGCTGTTTCCCGACTTTCACTTAAATATGTCAAAAAACAAAAATATTGCATACATTTTTCTCACATTTGGTTTGTATATATTTTTTCAAAGTATAAGTGACTTTACCAAATATTGTCAGGACCGGTCCATTTTTCGATCTAGTTCCCATATAAATATAGCATCCGATATTAACTTTTTCATATATGCATCCAAAAAAATTAATAACCATGCCACTCAAATTTGGTTTATGCTTATTTTCTATATCGAATTAGTTGGACCGAAGAGATAGGGTCTCTAAACCATGGTATAGGGCATCGTATAGTCGGTCCAAGCCGAAAACAATTTTTTACTCGTTTCGATATTGAATTACAGTACAATTGCAGACCTTTTGTATGTTTTATAACAATGGGCACATAAATTTCAATATGTAGAAACAGATTTAGTCGAAAAAAAAACTAAAGACTTAAAAAGTGGAATTATTACATTTTGTTATGGACATCCTTAATTGTAGATTGAGTAGATCGCCTTAATAAAATTTTTCGATAAGTAAATCAAACAGGCGATAATTTAACTATTTTTATGATCACATCTTTCTTTTTTTTTTTTTCAAATGAACAACTGATACGGGTAACATTAATTCGAGGTGAGAGATAACATATTAAAACAAAGTATACGTTCAGAATTTCTTTCTTTCAAAGATGGAAATGTTTTATTGCTAATGAAATGTTATTAGTTGTACTTGATGAAAGGTAGTTTGAGACATATGATCCAATTGGTGTTATAGTTTCTTTGTAATAGAGGCATACCATGCATTTTAGAAAAATTAAAACTACTCTCAAACTATTTTGTCATAAAAATTGAATACTAATAAATATTGTATATTTTATAGAAATTATTTTAAAAAAATTTTTATTAATCTGTATATATAAAAGAAAGTCGTGTTAGTTACACCATTTATAACTCAAGAACGGTTGAACCGATTTAGCTAACAATTGGTTGGGAGCTAGCTTAGAACCAGAGGACGGACATAGGATACCCGTTCGACCGCGTTCCCATGTTACATGACATAAACATGTGGCAACAATGTTTATTTATATTACTTTTTAAGATTTCCTTTTAAAATTAAGCCGTGCTGGTGGAAATAAGAGAACGTAATGTCGGAAATAGTGATCGTGTAAAAATTAATAATTTTAAGTAATTTTATTAACAAATCACAAGGCCATTCCTTAAAGTTTTGTGGTTTGAATCTGGAATATCCATGTTTTTCCAATGGTCAATTATATATGGCATGTTCACGGGTCTGAAGACCATCTACGTTGTTTGTTCTTGCGCCTGATAATAAAACAAAAAATGTTGTGTATCACAAGATACTTAACTGAAGAGTGCAACTTATGCACCAAAATACATGAAAAATAAAGAATCATTACAAAGTTAATTTTTTTTATTTGTATTTCCTTATAAAAAATTGAACTTAATAAAATCCAAAATCTGCTTATTTATTGCCTCTAAGGCGAACAGAGTTTGCCGGGTCAGCTAGTATTATATATAATATATTTGAGAGCTCGAATATGGGACTGTGCATTTTAATTTATTTGTCATACCTTCTGTTCTTTTTATTTATAGTTTACGTTTATAAAATTGAGTTAAATAAACGATTAAAAAAAAATCATTAAAATTAACTGTATATTTCAACAAATAAATGTACATTATAAAAATCGGATTATTATATTTTCAATAGAATAAAAAGTTTTCTTTTCATATATTTATGCACACAAACCAACAATTAATTGACAAAATATTTCGAAATAAACAATTTTGGCTTTTGTTTTTTTATTATTTTATATTTTTTTAACACTGCACAACAACGTTTCTAAGCATCCGTTGTGCAACATGTTGTTAACGTGATCATTATCATGATCATATCGTGATCATATCTATATACATAATTTGAGTTGAAATAAAAATGTTATTAAGCAACTTTTGATAAGAAAAGAATAAATGAATTGTACGAATACTTTTTGAAATTTCAAAAAAAAAGATACACAATAGAAATTAACAAACGATCAAATTTTAATTTTCGATTTAATGACTGAAAAAGTTGAAAAATATGTCTTCATCAAGTTTACTGCACATTTATTTGAAATTAACTCTACCGAAAACTATTTAATTGTTTTCGGAATGATATAAAAATAATCCTTTTCTACAAAATGTTTTATGAAAATGATATAACGAAGCACGGTGTCATATATTCTGAGAAGCTGCGAAAGGTCTACTTTTTTAATTCTTTCTTTTAACTCATACTCTCTGTCTGTCTGCCATGGGTGGACCCCATTCCCCTTATCCAATTGATCTGAAACTTGGCCCATAGTCTTGTCGTGACTACAGTCACGGAGTGATCTAAATGTCATTTCCCCTCATCCGATCGATATTAAACTTGGTCCATACACTTGCTGTGAAAAATGGATTAACTTTGACTTACTCACGCGCACTCATGCATGGTCACGCACAGTCACGGAGTGATCTAAATGTCATTTCCCCTCATCCGATCGATCTAAAACTTGGTCCATACACTTGCTGTGAAAAATAGATTAACTTTGACTTAGTCACGCACGGTCACGCATGGTCACGCATAGTCAAGGAGTAACCTAAATGTCATTTACTCTCATCCGACCGATCTGAAACTTGGTCGACAGTCTTGCTGTGAAATAAGATTACCTTTGACATAGTCACGCACAGTCCCGGAGAGATTAAAACCCCACTTCCCCTCATCCGATGGATCTGAAACTTTGTCCATAGATTTGTTGTGGCCAAAGATTAATTTTAAGATAGTCACACACAGTCACGGAGATATTCAAAATTCATGTGCACAAGGAAAGAAAGAGTTTTAATAAAAACTTTGTTTTTCTGGGTTAGATTATATATAACTGATTTCGAAATTGAAGAGCCAAAAAGTTAAACCTTATTTATCCGAACTCTAAACTTTCTTATTATATTTTAATGTTTGGAGATAATCTATTATTTTCAACGATATAGAGTTTGGTATATTACTTATATAAAAATTGTATAAAGCAATTTTTGTGATCCAAAGTTTGAAAATCGATGCGAAAATTTTGAGAGTTGCTTAAATATTTAGTTTGGTTTCAAAAATATTGTTTATTATTATTTATTTATACAAATACAAATAAATATATAAAATAGCTTTTTTAGATTCTATACCTCGTATTTTATAACAGACTGAATTCAAAGTATTTTTTTATTTGTTTAATTCCTTTATATTAATACATACTAGCAGATTCCAGCGCTCAAAATTCGAGTGCAAATTCTAGGCAACTTTTTTCAAACCAACACTTTTTTGGTTTATTATTATTGTGAATGAAGAAAACAAACACATTAACAAATTTAATAAAGACACACATAGCATTGTATAAATATACCCTCCACTCCAGTGTGCAGAGGGTATATATAAGTTTGTCATTCTGTTTGTAATAATTAGAAAAAAAATTTTGGACCCCATAAAATATATATATTTGTGATCCTTATAACAACCGGACTTGATATAGCGATGTCCGTCTGTGGAAATCACGATGACGGCATCAATCGGACAGCTAGGGTGCTCGTTGATATAAAAAATGATTCACTAACATCCTGAAAAGTTTGCTATTTAAAATGGTCCAAATCGGTCCATTAGGGCCCGAGACTTAAATGAAGAACTAAAAAAAGTCTTGAAAAAATATAATTTTCTATGTTGTTCTTGTCACGATCATGCCCTGAATAGTGCAGCTACAGTGATCATTTTTAGTGAGAATGATTCACCAAATTCATGGGAAGATTTCTATTTCAAAAATCATTAAAATCGGTGGAACAGATCCAGGGAAATCTCTGAAAAAGTAAAAAAAAAAAATGAAAAATATGATGTTTCTATATTGTTCTTGTTGTTATTCTAAATGTTGTGTTGTTGTCATAGCTGGACTTGTTGTTTTTGTGGTCGTTGTGGTAATAATATAATAAAAACTAACCCTTTGTGCATATTTTTATTAACTCTGGTAGAAAAATTTTAAAGTTTCCATTGTTTTGGCATCACTCTAAAAATTTGTTAGATATTTCTGTTATTACCACGAGCCTGCCTGCAAAATTTCAGATCGAATGGCTCACGGGAAATTGGTTAAAATCGATCCAAAATTTTTTCGACAAACAGACTACGAGTTAATATAAAGGGAGTAAAAATTCACCAACATCTAAAGCAAATAATGCTAAAATACCTAGTTGTTAATAAAAAAACAATGCAAATATAGCAAAAAAAAAATTTTATCTATAAATGTATTTATAAATTTATATAAACATATTAAATAATACAAATAATATACATATATTCCATATATTCCATATATGTATATCCATAATAACTGCATGTTAGAAATAAATCGGTATATTATTTTATTTACATAAAATTCTGCAATATTTTGTTGTGGGGAAAATACATTTCTTTTGCATTAACAGAGTGTCACTTCATTTTGCTCAGCGTGACTATGCCACAGTAGATGGCGCCACAATTTTTATTTGTTCTAATTAGCGTTGCAATAGTTATTTCTATTTTAACATGAATGTTAATATTTTCAACTGGATATCATACAGAACAATGTTAAGAGTATACACGGGCTGGTCTTTTATTTCATACGTTTTTTCATTATTCTTTTACAAATATGAACATAATTTTGGCATATTAACTTTTTGTTCTCTTTACAAAATAGAGTTACCGAGTTCGTCAATGAGTTTTTTGCTTTCAAAACAGTTCTACATAGTTATATAGAATTATTATTCTGCTTTACCTACAAAATATCTGATTGCGATTACATCTAATTTTTAAAAATTGTTTATAATTACTAAAGCATTATTGTTCACATAAATACAAAATTGCACTTTTTAAATTTTCCATTCAAATTTAGGAAAATATCAATTCTAAAAACTGGAATTAAAAATTTCCAATTATAAATTACAATTAATTGAATTTCAGAAAATCATATCAAAACGTCGGAAATTATAATTTTAAATTTAGAAGACATCAATTGCATATTTAATATATAAATTTTATTCGTTAAACACAAATTGAAATTCCAAAAAAAAAACACCAAATACCTATGTTTACATTTAAAAAATTTTTACATTTAAAAAATATATTGACATTCAGGAGAAATTCATAGCTTTTCAGTACCGCGATTCAGTAACTTCTTTTAACGATAGTCGAATCGTTAAAAAAAGAAAATTGCAAAATTATCAGTAAAATTTTTAAACAATATTCGCTATTGTTAAAGTCAGCTGTTGTTGTTATCTAAACGACAACCACTTTTCTGTTGTTTATTCAATCGATAAAAACTTACATTTTTAGGTGTAAATGTCGTCATACATAAATAAAAATCATAAAATAGTGAAAATATTTTGCTTTTATTAAAAAACTTTTTTATATAAATAAAAAAAATTAAATAGCATATTCAATTCATTATTTCATTTTCAAATAAATACGCAGAAATATTAGTAAAAAAAAAATAAAGATATTAAACATCAACTTAAAATCATCCTGTCAAACACGGAGTAATTTGTTTTTTTTTTCTATTCTTCTTTGTGTTTTTCGCTTATTTTGACAGAGATGCCACTCGTTTACAATTTAAATAAATAGAAAAATAGATTTGTCGACTGTCGTTAAGATGTATGTACTTAGTGAATCACTTAATCCTTAGTGCAAACAACAATAGCTGTCGATATATTTTGCGATTGTCGGATCGTTGAAATTTACAGAATCACACTACAGAAAACATTAATTTAAATTCAATGAATTTTAGAAAACGTCAAATGATATTTAAGAATTGCGAACATAAAAACTGTTACATAAATAAACGCAATTTGATGAGAATGTTATTTATATAGAAATTTTCACAATTTTTTTAGATAAAAATTTGAAGTTTTTAGAAAATAAAGATAACAAATTATTTTATTTAAAATGTTTGGGACATTTAGTTTTTTGCGTTTGGCATCCCTAATTTGAATATTTATTATTATAAATTTAATCTCTATGTTTTCCAAATATGGCAATATTTTAATAAAAAAATTGAGAGAGTTTTTTTTTTGGTTATTATTTTGTTACTCCATCCGACCTATATGGCCGCAATGAAGAAATATTTGGCCAGTTAAAAGAAACTATACAGCCATCTCCAATTTGCACGATTTAATGTATATAGCCACCCTACACAACCATTACCTTTGCAATGGAGGTTAGGGCGAGCTATTTAATTAGCAAAAACTAAATTTAACGAGAAGTTATGTCATATAACCGGAAACGCATGCATTTAGGTATATAACCTTAATGCATGCCGATCAGCAACAACGATGACAAAAAGAAAACACCGAAATAAATCCGAAATAATAGAAAAGACGAAAACCAACCCAAAGAATTTGCTGAAATAATTTGGTATTAAGTTTAAAAAATTGTTTACTTTTTCATTTACATTTATTATCAAGACTCAAACCGAGGTGGAGGGTATCAAAGATTCGGCAGAGCCGAAGTTAACACTCTTACTTGTTTTACGTATGTGCTAGTAGCAACTTTAAATGTAATTTACTAAAAATAAAGGTAAAAATTTTAAAATCTATAAATCTGCAAAACGGCTAAAAAGAAATACCTTTCAAATAATATACGATTGGTCAAAATCGGGATAAAATGGTAGAACAAAATATCGGTCACAAGAAATCGCCTAACCTAGAATATGACTGTTCACTGGATATTCACTTTTTTGTTTTTTATAAAGACAATTTAAAAACACGAATTTTTAAAAGCATATTTTTGTATAAATTCATGTTTCTAGTGAATATTTTCGATTTTGTTGTGCGCTGGTAATAACTAGGTCAAGAAACCCCATGCATGTTTTTATTCAATAGTATATCCAAGATATCTGCTAAATATCTATCGGTATGCAAAATATTTGGCGTTAAATGTATGTTTTTGGTTATTTTCATAAAAATGCTTTATTATGATATTTTATAAAACATTTTTTTCTTGTCGTATTAACAGCTACTCGTATGATCATTAGTAAGAAAATCGTTTAATTAAAAAAATTTCGTTCACATTATTTCCCATTTAAAGCCATTGAAAGTATGTTCAATCCGTTAGTCCCATACAGGTTTAGTTAATACTTATATTTATATTGTTTAAAGGCTTTACGCTTGTCAAAAACCTTCTGCATATGCTTTGCTATTTTATTTATTTATGTAAATTTAAATTTTATTTTGTTTTTAACTTTTCTAATACCATTCTTTTCGATTGGTATTCGGTCTATTGAGGTTTTTTCTCTTGCTATTTATGCGTATGAGTTTTTTTGATTGTCTTTTTGTATTAGTTGTGGGATAACATTAAAGCCATTGATATGCATACGCATACAAATATAAATATGTATTTATATACGAGCATATACAGAAAATTTTCTTAAGGGGGAAAAAAAAACCTGAAGTATATGAATCCAATTTGCATATAGGGCAATGTATTGAGCTTATTTTTACTAGGTTTCTCAAAGTTAAATTAAATTTTAAAGTTTTAGTTTTTTAGGTGTACGTTTTTTTTATTATGGTTGCCTAGAATTATGCCATTGCAATTTCGTTTACCAAATTCGTTAAGTTTTATATAAATACAGAAATACATAAATTGCCAAAAAATGCAAATTGTAGGGCTTATTAGGGATAAATTAAGAAAACGAAATGAACTCGTACTGGATCTCTGTGCACACTCAGATCTCGTTTTTTGTGGATTTTTTTATGCAATTCCCAATTTCTTACTGCACTGCTACATGTTCAATGTATATTGTGATATTTGGATTGCGATCAAATATCAAATGTATTTCAGAAAGCATCAAATTTTTCCAGAAAACATCAAATGTGTGTGCCCACCACTGATCTAACCTTCCTGACCACTTTCGTTGTCTGTAAGACAGACGCATCACTTACTTGTTAATTACAATAACTACATGATGAAATATAAACTGATGCTGTGAGTTATAAAAGAGTTTGATGTTGTTTTTTTGTTTTGCTTTAGTTGCTTCAGTTCAGTCTGTTAAATATGGTGCCTTCATAATTTTTTAATATCTTAAGAATCGAACCCCCAGAACCAAAAGTTTAAAATCGGTCCGAGAGACCGAAAATGTAAATGTATCTGACAAAAACGAAAATAGTTAGGAAGGCTAATATTATATATTATAATCGAATTAAACGGTTCGCGCCTTTCTAGAAGAGTTAAGAATGCTTATGTTAGAATATAATTATTGAAATGAAATGTAATATACAGGTATAAAAAAAACTTTTAACTATACAGTTTCTCTTCTATTCTTTAAAATTTTGTGTAATATCATTTAACGAAAAACATAATTAAAGAGTTACTACTACTACTACTACTACTACTACTACTACTACTACTACTACTAGTAAAGTCTTGCATTATTTTGTCATGAATTTAACTGACTTTTCCAATTTAAAAAAGCTAAATCTTTGACAACTCAAGCAATTCTGCCATACAAAAACTAACAGCCATAATACGATTATTATCTGTACCTTTCCAGACAAAAAACACATAAAAGATTTAAAAAATAAAACGATATAAAAAAACACAGACAGTCATCATCATCCTCATGATGACATTGTAGGTTAAATAAAAATCATGACAAAGGAAAAAAAAAAAGAAAAGCCACTTAAGTGAAAAAAAAAATATAAATATGTACAAGGAATAAATGCATTTCAAGTTTTTGTCACTGCAGATGCAGACAATAATAAGGTTTTGATAAACTCAGACACGGTTTAGTCCTTTTGTATGAATGTGTATGTCAACAATCATAAAATAAAGAAATATATCCAGATTACATGAATACTATCACACTCTCTATTCCAAGGGGACACACAATTCCAATTCATAGTCATAGTAATAGAGATGGTGATTCTTAGTTATTTTAAATCAGAATCTATATCGTTTTTTTTATTTGTCATTGCATAAATTAAAATATAAGCTAATAAAATACAACTGAAAATGCGAGTATGTCTGTGCCAGATTTTCTCCATTTTTTTATGATCATATTTGTATTTGGGGTAACAGCTTGAAATTTGTTAGGAAAATAAATTTTCGTTTAAAAACCACCGGAGCTAATGCCACCACAGCGGGATATGAAACAAGTAAGGACGAGAAGAACCATCTTAAACTACATTTTATTATTTTCAAATAAGTTTCAAATTAAAAACAAACTGTGCTGCTCTTCATAACAGAAATGTTCTTTATTTAAACCACAAAAATACATTAACTCCTATGACTTGCAACTAGGAGTTTGTAATTTATGACTTTATGAGATTCCCGTACCCTACAGCTCTAAGTGGTCACATTGAGTTACATCTTGAGAGCATTAAGTAATGTTTTTACGTTCTGGCCATTTGAGTCTTGTGTTTAGATTTCAATTCCAATATTAAAAATAATTTTGGAAAAATTGATGATTAGATTAGATTAGATTAGATTAGATTAGATTAGATTAGATTAGATTAGATTAGATTAGATTAGATTAGATTAGATTAGATTAGATTAGATTAGATTAGATTAGATTAGATTAGATTAGATTAGATTAGATTAGATTAGATTAGATTAGATTAGATTAGATTAGATTAGATTAGATTAGATTAGATTAGATTAGATTAGATTAGATTAGATTAGATTAGATTAGATTAGATTAGATTAGATTAGATTAGATTAGATTAGATTAGATTAGATTAGATTAGATTAGATTAGATTAGATTAGATTAGATTAGATTAGATTAGATTAGATTAGATTAGATTAGATTAGATTAGATTAGATTAGATTAGATTAGATTAGATTAGATTAGATTAGATTAGATTAGATTAGATTAGATTAGATTAGATTAGATTAGATTAGATTAGATTAGATTAGATTAGATTAGATTAGATTAGATTAGATTAGATTAGATTAGATTAGATTAGATTAGATTAGATTAGATTAGATTAGATTAGATTAGATTAGATTAGATTAGATTAGATTAGATTAGATTAGATTAGATTAGATTAGATTAGATTAGATTAGATTAGATTAGATTAGATTAGATTAGATTAGATTAGATTAGATTAGATTAGATTAGATTAGATTAGATTAGATTAGATTAGATTAGATTAGATTAGATTAGATTAGATTAGATTAGATTAGATTAGATTAGATTAGATTAGATTAGATTAGATTAGATTAGATTAGATTAGATTAGATTAGATTAGATTAGATTAGATTAGATTAGATTAGATTAGATTAGATTAGATTAGATTAGATTAGATTAGATTAGATTAGATTAGATTAGATTAGATTAGATTAGATTAGATTAGATTAGATTAGATTAGATTAGATTAGATTAGATTAGATTAGATTAGATTAGATTAGATTAGATTAGATTAGATTAGATTAGATTAGATTAGATTAGATTAGATTAGATTAGATTAGATTAGATTAGATTAGATTAGATTAGATTAGATTAGATTAGATTAGATTAGATTAGATTAGATTAGATTAGATTAGATTAGATTAGATTAGATTAGATTAGATTAGATTAGATTAGATTAGATTAGATTAGATTAGATTAGATTAGATTAGATTAGATTAGATTAGATTAGATTAGATTAGATTAGATTAGATTAGATTAGATTAGATTAGATTAGATTAGATTAGATTAGATTAGATTAGATTAGATTAGATTAGATTAGATTAGATTAGATTAGATTAGATTAGATTAGATTAGATTAGATTAGATTAGATTAGATTAGATTAGATTAGATTAGATTAGATTAGATTAGATTAGATTAGATTAGATTAGATTAGATTAGATTAGATTAGATTAGATTAGATTAGATTAGATTAGATTAGATTAGATTAGATTAGATTAGATTAGATTAGATTAGATTAGATTAGATTAGATTAGATTAGATTAGATTAGATTAGATTAGATTAGATTAGATTAGATTAGATTAGATTAGATTAGATTAGATTAGATTAGATTAGATTAGATTAGATTAGATTAGATTAGATTAGATTAGATTAGATTAGATTAGATTAGATTAGATTAGATTAGATTAGATTAGATTAGATTAGATTAGATTAGATTAGATTAGATTAGATTAGATTAGATTAGATTAGATTAGATTAGATTAGATTAGATTAGATTAGATTAGATTAGATTAGATTAGATTAGATTAGATTAGATTAGATTAGATTAGATTAGATTAGATTAGATTAGATTAGATTAGATTAGATTAGATTAGATTAGATTAGATTAGATTAGATTAGATTAGATTAGATTAGATTAGATTAGATTAGATTAGATTAGATTAGATTAGATTAGATTAGATTAGATTAGATTAGATTAGATTAGATTAGATTAGATTAGATTAGATTAGATTAGATTAGATTAGATTAGATTAGATTAGATTAGATTAGATTAGATTAGATTAGATTAGATTAGATTAGATTAGATTAGATTAGATTAGATTAGATTAGATTAGATTAGATTAGATTAGATTAGATTAGATTAGATTAGATTAGATTAGATTAGATTAGATTAGATTAGATTAGATTAGATTAGATTAGATTAGATTAGATTAGATTAGATTAGATTAGATTAGATTAGATTAGATTAGATTAGATTAGATTAGATTAGATTAGATTAGATTAGATTAGATTAGATTAGATTAGATTAGATTAGATTAGATTAGATTAGATTAGATTAGATTAGATTAGATTAGATTAGATTAGATTAGATTAGATTAGATTAGATTAGATTAGATTAGATTAGATTAGATTAGATTAGATTAGATTAGATTAGATTAGATTAGATTAGATTAGATTAGATTAGATTAGATTAGATTAGATTAGATTAGATTAGATTAGATTAGATTAGATTAGATTAGATTAGATTAGATTAGATTAGATTAGATTAGATTAGATTAGATTAGATTAGATTAGATTAGATTAGATTAGATTAGATTAGATTAGATTAGATTAGATTAGATTAGATTAGATTAGATTAGATTAGATTAGATTAGATTAGATTAGATTAGATTAGATTAGATTAGATTAGATTAGATTAGATTAGATTAGATTAGATTAGATTAGATTAGATTAGATTAGATTAGATTAGATTAGATTAGATTAGATTAGATTAGATTAGATTAGATTAGATTAGATTAGATTAGATTAGATTAGATTAGATTAGATTAGATTAGATTAGATTAGATTAGATTAGATTAGATTAGATTAGATTAGATTAGATTAGATTAGATTAGATTAGATTAGATTAGATTAGATTAGATTAGATTAGATTAGATTAGATTAGATTAGATTAGATTAGATTAGATTAGATTAGATTAGATTAGATTAGATTAGATTAGATTAGATTAGATTAGATTAGATTAGATTAGATTAGATTAGATTAGATTAGATTAGATTAGATTAGATTAGATTAGATTAGATTAGATTAGATTAGATTAGATTAGATTAGATTAGATTAGATTAGATTAGATTAGATTAGATTAGATTAGATTAGATTAGATTAGATTAGATTAGATTAGATTAGATTAGATTAGATTAGATTAGATTAGATTAGATTAGATTAGATTAGATTAGATTAGATTAGATTAGATTAGATTAGATTAGATTAGATTAGATTAGATTAGATTAGATTAGATTAGATTAGATTAGATTAGATTAGATTAGATTAGATTAGATTAGATTAGATTAGATTAGATTAGATTAGATTAGATTAGATTAGATTAGATTAGATTAGATTAGATTAGATTAGATTAGATTAGATTAGATTAGATTAGATTAGATTAGATTAGATTAGATTAGATTAGATTAGATTAGATTAGATTAGATTAGATTAGATTAGATTAGATTAGATTAGATTAGATTAGATTAGATTAGATTAGATTAGATTAGATTAGATTAGATTAGATTAGATTAGATTAGATTAGATTAGATTAGATTAGATTAGATTAGATTAGATTAGATTAGATTAGATTAGATTAGATTAGATTAGATTAGATTAGATTAGATTAGATTAGATTAGATTAGATTAGATTAGATTAGATTAGATTAGATTAGATTAGATTAGATTAGATTAGATTAGATTAGATTAGATTAGATTAGATTAGATTAGATTAGATTAGATTAGATTAGATTAGATTAGATTAGATTAGATTAGATTAGATTAGATTAGATTAGATTAGATTAGATTAGATTAGATTAGATTAGATTAGATTAGATTAGATTAGATTAGATTAGATTAGATTAGATTAGATTAGATTAGATTAGATTAGATTAGATTAGATTAGATTAGATTAGATTAGATTAGATTAGATTAGATTAGATTAGATTAGATTAGATTAGATTAGATTAGATTAGATTAGATTAGATTAGATTAGATTAGATTAGATTAGATTAGATTAGATTAGATTAGATTAGATTAGATTAGATTAGATTAGATTAGATTAGATTAGATTAGATTAGATTAGATTAGATTAGATTAGATTAGATTAGATTAGATTAGATTAGATTAGATTAGATTAGATTAGATTAGATTAGATTAGATTAGATTAGATTAGATTAGATTAGATTAGATTAGATTAGATTAGATTAGATTAGATTAGATTAGATTAGATTAGATTAGATTAGATTAGATTAGATTAGATTAGATTAGATTAGATTAGATTAGATTAGATTAGATTAGATTAGATTAGATTAGATTAGATTAGATTAGATTAGATTAGATTAGATTAGATTAGATTAGATTAGATTAGATTAGATTAGATTAGATTAGATTAGATTAGATTAGATTAGATTAGATTAGATTAGATTAGATTAGATTAGATTAGATTAGATTAGATTAGATTAGATTAGATTAGATTAGATTAGATTAGATTAGATTAGATTAGATTAGATTAGATTAGATTAGATTAGATTAGATTAGATTAGATTAGATTAGATTAGATTAGATTAGATTAGATTAGATTAGATTAGATTAGATTAGATTAGATTAGATTAGATTAGATTAGATTAGATTAGATTAGATTAGATTAGATTAGATTAGATTAGATTAGATTAGATTAGATTAGATTAGATTAGATTAGATTAGATTAGATTAGATTAGATTAGATTAGATTAGATTAGATTAGATTAGATTAGATTAGATTAGATTAGATTAGATTAGATTAGATTAGATTAGATTAGATTAGATTAGATTAGATTAGATTAGATTAGATTAGATTAGATTAGATTAGATTAGATTAGATTAGATTAGATTAGATTAGATTAGATTAGATTAGATTAGATTAGATTAGATTAGATTAGATTAGATTAGATTAGATTAGATTAGATTAGATTAGATTAGATTAGATTAGATTAGATTAGATTAGATTAGATTAGATTAGATTAGATTAGATTAGATTAGATTAGATTAGATTAGATTAGATTAGATTAGATTAGATTAGATTAGATTAGATTAGATTAGATTAGATTAGATTAGATTAGATTAGATTAGATTAGATTAGATTAGATTAGATTAGATTAGATTAGATTAGATTAGATTAGATTAGATTAGATTAGATTAGATTAGATTAGATTAGATTAGATTAGATTAGATTAGATTAGATTAGATTAGATTAGATTAGATTAGATTAGATTAGATTAGATTAGATTAGATTAGATTAGATTAGATTAGATTAGATTAGATTAGATTAGATTAGATTAGATTAGATTAGATTAGATTAGATTAGATTAGATTAGATTAGATTAGATTAGATTAGATTAGATTAGATTAGATTAGATTAGATTAGATTAGATTAGATTAGATTAGATTAGATTAGATTAGATTAGATTAGATTAGATTAGATTAGATTAGATTAGATTAGATTAGATTAGATTAGATTAGATTAGATTAGATTAGATTAGATTAGATTAGATTAGATTAGATTAGATTAGATTAGATTAGATTAGATTAGATTAGATTAGATTAGATTAGATTAGATTAGATTAGATTAGATTAGATTAGATTAGATTAGATTAGATTAGATTAGATTAGATTAGATTAGATTAGATTAGATTAGATTAGATTAGATTAGATTAGATTAGATTAGATTAGATTAGATTAGATTAGATTAGATTAGATTAGATTAGATTAGATTAGATTAGATTAGATTAGATTAGATTAGATTAGATTAGATTAGATTAGATTAGATTAGATTAGATTAGATTAGATTAGATTAGATTAGATTAGATTAGATTAGATTAGATTAGATTAGATTAGATTAGATTAGATTAGATTAGATTAGATTAGATTAGATTAGATTAGATTAGATTAGATTAGATTAGATTAGATTAGATTAGATTAGATTAGATTAGATTAGATTAGATTAGATTAGATTAGATTAGATTAGATTAGATTAGATTAGATTAGATTAGATTAGATTAGATTAGATTAGATTAGATTAGATTAGATTAGATTAGATTAGATTAGATTAGATTAGATTAGATTAGATTAGATTAGATTAGATTAGATTAGATTAGATTAGATTAGATTAGATTAGATTAGATTAGATTAGATTAGATTAGATTAGATTAGATTAGATTAGATTAGATTAGATTAGATTAGATTAGATTAGATTAGATTAGATTAGATTAGATTAGATTAGATTAGATTAGATTAGATTAGATTAGATTAGATTAGATTAGATTAGATTAGATTAGATTAGATTAGATTAGATTAGATTAGATTAGATTAGATTAGATTAGATTAGATTAGATTAGATTAGATTAGATTAGATTAGATTAGATTAGATTAGATTAGATTAGATTAGATTAGATTAGATTAGATTAGATTAGATTAGATTAGATTAGATTAGATTAGATTAGATTGGATTAGATTAGATTAGATTAGATTAAATTAGATTAGATTAGATTAGATTAGATTAGATTAGATTAGATTATATTAGATTAAATGATTTTTTAGTTCTTCGTTTAAATAAAATATATATTATATGTTCATTTGAGTTCTAGTTTCTTAAAGTCAGTTTATAGATTTTAACAGTATTTTTATATGGCACAAAACAAAAATCCAAACACAGTTTCTATCTATTCATCCATAACGGATGTGATAATAAAAATGTACTATTTTTTGTGCAAATAAATTTTGTTACACCCAATTGTTATGTGTTTTCATTTTATTTCACATAAAATGTCTTCCGAGTGTGTTTTATACGATTTTTATGAAGTCCTGGGTGTTAGTAGATTTGTTTTCTCTCTTGCTTTTTTATTTTTTGATATCCTCATTATTATAAAGTACTTTCTTTTATGTTTAGTTAGTAGCTGTATGTGTGTTTTTTCTTCTTCAGTGTTTGGTTTAACCGCACAAACAAAGATTTGTTTGGATTTCATTAAAAGTATCCTTGACTGAAAAAAACGTGATGAAAACGTTGAAAAACTATGGCACATTTAAAATACATGCTCGTACTTGTATCATAAATAAAAAGTCTGTAAGTGTTTAACTTGAGGTGGGAGATTTTCACCTTAAATTTTTGTAAGGGTCAAATATTGTAGAAAATGGAAGTGTTTTGTTAAAACCAACTCTGTACATATTATTCTGTTTGAATGGAAGTATCCTATGTGTATTCTGAAGCTAATTTAATGGTTGTAATTAGGTGAAGTATTTAGAAATACATTTTTTTTTCTAAATTTTTTATGAAAAATTGTATAATAATTAAATTAGGTATTAAAAGATTTAATTAAGAGTTTAGTTGATGAAGGATTGGAAATTAAGTAAAAGTCGCAAAAGGTATGTACATAAGTATGATTTCCTTTTATATGTTTTTGAGTTTAAATAAAATATGTTGTCTCGCGCTTCGGTCAACGGAAGTTTTTACCGCAAGATGATCCATAATTTTTTGTTTGAAAATACGTGTGATGTGTTTTCAACAGAATGGAGTTGCGTGCGATATGGTGACCGCAAACATCGACTTTTGAAATGAAAATTTGTCGATAAGTTGATTCCGAAAAATGGACATACGGACATAATGGACAAAATAATTGCTGTTGCGGCTGATAAACCAGCAACAATTATTCGAAACATACGGCCAGCAATGTTTAATAAAGCGGCCCAAAATTGGACGTCCAGAATGCGCCATTTTCAAATGTTTGTGTCATGTATTAATCATTCGAATAAAACAAATTTTTGATTGAAATTTAATTGACTGTGTTATATTTTCATAATTTCAAGTACTATCCGGCTTAAAAACATATTATATCTCCCAGCATTCGTGTACTGGAAAATAAACAAAAAGGAAAAATAGCTTTAGTTTTTAATAACCTGCAATAAAAAAACCTTTTAGAAATTGGAATGCAAAAAATGCTAAACGCAGTATAATACTTCAAAATGTGTTTTTCTAAAAAAATTAAATCTAAGAAATTTATTTCAACAAAGATGGACGGACGATGTTAAAACTACTTTTATTTTAAATATAAAGAACGCCTTAAAACTCTTCCAAGAAATATTTATTATCCTACACAAATTATTTTCTTTTTATCAGATATTCTACTTATGTCTGCAAATTTGCATTTGTTACGCTCTAGTGGATTGGATATGGAATATATTAATCTATTAGAGGTTTTTTTTGTTGTCAATGGCACAACCAGTATTTTTGGTATTTTAACTTTTGACAGCTATAAAGACAGTATATAAGTACTTCTGCTATTCCCACTGATAGAGGCGAAGATGTTGTGCTTTTTGTATAAAACTTGCTTTGCAAAAAAATATACTCATCTATTTATAAATTAACAATGTAAGTACTTATTTTGTTGTAAGGAGGAAACAAAAACAAAACAGAAAAAAAAAACACTTCAAAACAAAACTTTTTAGTTTAACACTAATTTTCAAACGTATTTTGTTTTATAAACGACTGTTTGGTGAACATCTGATAATTGAAAACAACAATTATTCGAAAATTTAGTAGAAGGTTCCTAAAACCAGGAAAGCTTGTTTATTTAAAGACTTCAAATATCTGTAAATATTATAATAAAATCATCGAATTTCTAGCACCCTCTTGATTCTGAATGATTATGTAAATTAAATTGTACTTTTGTTGATGTTGTTTTCCTGCAGCTACAAATACCAGCTGCCTAAAGTTTTGTTAATAAACTTGTCGCTTCTGTTTTTTTTTGTCTTCGCACGCCTATTTGTTTTTTTAGTGACAAGTGTTGCTCATTTTTATATCAGATGACACTATGGTCCAGAAAATCTTCAGTTTTAATTATATTTTCTTCCTAATATATACTCACTTTGAGTCTTAATGCGAATAAGTCTTGAAGTCTTTAGATATAATGTTTCCAGCGGGATTGCTTTATACAATGAAGTTTTTAACGTGAAATTATTGAAAATGAGCGAAAGCAACCAGATTGAAATTGAAACTGGAATTTTTAAAGATATATTTATATAAGTTCATACGGCTCACGTCTTTTAAATTGTTAAAAAAGAAAATATAGTTAAACATTGAATATTGGTTTCCCGTAAGAGGTATATTTTACTAAAAATTTAATTTAAAAAAGTACCTTTTCCTGAAAAAAGTAAATTCAGTAAATTATCCTTTCTAAAAAATGTACAGTTGCTTATAAAATAGCTTCTTCTAAAAAACAATATTTGCTGAATAAAGTACCTTTTACTAAAAAAAGTACTATTTCATAAAAAAGTACTTTTTCTTAAAAAAATATTTTATAAATACATTTTAATAAAAAATTAACTTTTCTTCAAAAGTACCTTTTCTTAAAATGAAGCTTAAACTAAAAAGCACGTTTTCTTAAAAAGTATCTTTTCTTAATATATACATTTTCTTAAAAAAGGACATTTTCTTAAAAAAATACCTTTTTTAAAAAGTAAATTTTCTTAAAAAAATACCAGTTCTTAAAAAAGAACAAATTCGTAAAAAGTGTACGTTTTATTAAAGAGTACATTTTCTTTAAAAAGTACATTATCTAAAAAAATACTTTTTTTTTTTCAAAAGTACCTTTTTTAGAAAAGTACTTTTTATTCAAAAATACCTGTTCTTTAAAATTACCTTAAATTAAAATTTACATTTCTTACATTTCCTTAAAAAATCCTTATCTTAAAAAGTAATTTTCTTAATAAAATGCCTTTTCCTAAAAAAGAGCTTTTTCCTAAAGATCTACGTTTTCTTAAGAACCTACCACCTCTTCTTAAAAAAGTACCATTTCATAAAAAATGCTTCTCTTTGTTAACCAACACTCTGGGGATGCCCCCTACAAATGCAGTGCATTGTGTTGATTTCAGGAAAATAGATTATGGGAAGGAGGAGAGAGGGAGTAGTGGGAGGTCAGGAAAGACCTCTGCGGGGAGTTTAGTCTACTCACGGCTAGTTCGACTGATAAACAAATTTTCTCTGTAGTGCGTTGTGCGGTCAACTGGACAATACACAACAATCGGATGTGATCTACTAGAGAAGCGGGTAGAGCGAATCGAAACTCGCAACTTGGAATAAGTTCGCTAATATTAGAAGAACATTTCTAATGTTTATATCTATAGAATGCCCAACGTCCTCCTTTGCGCCCGTCCAGTAGCTCCAAAATAGGCTTTGAAGTTCCTGCCCACATATGGGAGTTGTATTCCATTTTCGGTCGGATATAAGTGGTATAGATTTAAAGGAGGTCAGATGGAGTGAAGTAATTTTTACACCGTTTTAGAAGATCAAGACACCTGAATGCTTCTTTCAACACTTGAAAAACATGCTCCTTCCAACGAACATCACATTGAATTCTCATGCCTAGAACATCAAGAGTATCCGATTCCTCAATAGCTCTACCACCCATATATACCGATGACATTATTGATTCCAAGGCCCTATGGATCAACATACAACATTGAGTCTTCAGCGCATTAAAATCAACCCTATTCGCTTTACCCCACTCGGAGATTGTTAACAGTTGTTGATTGAGTGCGCAATTCATTGTCTGAGGCTTGGCCTACAATTAAAGAAAATGAATGACAAATGCTGCTGTCATCTGCTAAAGAGTGTATAGAATTTAAAGCTTGACCAAGAAGGTCGTTCAGAAAGATAAAGAAAGAAAGATAAAGGAGAAAGAATGGAACCTTGGGGTACCCCTGAATTAAGCTGAAACTCATTAGATGAGACCCCACTAATAACAGCACGTATTGTTCGGTCTCTGAGAAAACCCGATATAAATCGAGAGTAGTCATTACCGACCCCAAATGCAATATCGAATGCCTTGGAAATATCTACAGCAACCACTTTACTATCGCCAAAATTGCGAATGGATCGACTCCAACGCTCAGAAAGTAGAGCTAACAGGTCTCCCGTGGAGCGATTTCTACGGAAGCCATCGATGATTAAAAAGTGAGTTGGCCTCTAGGTGGTTCACATGATGAAATTGATCTCCATCACCTTTGAGACCGCAGAGCAGATTGCAATTTAGCGATAATTTTCAGGGTTATTAGCCCCTTTTAGGGATTGGTTGGACATTAGGAACTTTCCATCAAGAGGAAAAGACTCTCGCACGGTACGAAAGACTGAAAAGGTTGGCCAATGGCACCAGTGCTGGTATACCATAAAGTACAAAAGTTTCTTTAATTTAAAGAATACATTTTCTTAAAAGAGTTTCTTCTAGCAGTTCTTAAAAGAATACATTTTCTTAAAAGTTACTCTTTCTCAAAAAAGTGTCTTTTCGTAAAAAAACTAAATTTTTAAAAAATCAGATTTACAGATAGTAAATTTTCTTAAAATGTGCTTTATTTTCAAGGAGTACCTTTTCTTAAAAAATTTATTTTTCTTATAAAACTACCCTTTCTTAAAAAATAAGTTTTCTAAAATGAGTACCTTCTATTAAAAAAGTACATTTCCTTATAAATGTGGATTTTTCTAAAAAACTATTTTTTTAAAGTTGCTTTTCTTAAATAAATTACCTTTTTTAAAATTGCAAATTTTCTTACAAAAGCACCTTTTCTTATAAATTACCGTTTACTAGAAAGCACCAAAAAAATAAAAAAATAAAATAAAATTTCTTAAAAAAGTATCTCTTTTTAAGAGGAAATTTTCTGGAAAAACAATTTTTCTTAAAATACCGGTTACTTAAAAGTACCTTTTCCAAAAAATACCTTTTACTAAAAAATTATCTTTTATTAAAATATACCTTTTACAAAAAAGTACATTTTACTAAAAAAGTACAACTTAAAAAAGCACCTTTTACTAAAAAAGCATATTTTATTGAAAATGTATATTTTCTTAGAAAGTACCTTTTGCTTAAAAAAGTAAGTTGTTTTTTTAAATAAGTACATTCTCTCAAAAAAAGTTCTTTAAAATTCCTATTATTACATAGGAAAGGAAAGGAAAACAAAGGAAAGGAAAGGAGAGGAAAGGATAGGAAAAGAAAGGAAAGGAAATGAAAGGAAAGGAAAGGAAAGGAAAGGAAAGGAAAGGAAAGGAAAGGAAAGGAAAGGAAAGGAAAGGAAAGGAAAGGAAAGGAAAGGAAAGGAATGGAAAGTAAAGTAAAGTAAAGTAAAGTAAAGTAAAGGAAAGGAAAGTAAAGGAAAGGAAAGTAAAGCAAAGGAAAGGAGAGGAAAGGAAAGGAAAGGAAAGGAAAGGAAAGGAAAGGAAAGGAAAGGAAAGGAAAGGAAAGGAAAGGAAGGAAAGTAAAGTAGAGTAAAGGAAAGGAAAGGAAATGAAAAGAAAGGAAATTAAAGGAAAGGAAAGGAAATAATAAGTAAATTTTCTTTAAAAAGTACGTGTTCTCAAAAATTTTCCTTTATTTAAAAAAAAATAGCTTTTATTAGAAGAAAACATTTTCTTAAAAATACCTTAAACTAAAAAAGTAATTATTTTTGAAAACGTACCTTTTCTCAGAAAAATCCTTTCCTTAAAAAATATTTTTTTTCTTAATAATGTGCCCTTTTCTGAAAGGATACTCTTTCTTAAGACAGAAGATTTTCTTATTGAAATACCTATTATTAAAAAAGTACATTTTCTAAAAAAACATTTTCTTAAAAAAGTACTTTTTCTAAAAAAGCTTTTCTTAAAAAAGCGCCTCTTCTTAAAAAAGCATTCTTGCTTCAAAAAGTAATTTTTCTTAAATAACCATCTTTTCTTAAAAAGGTAGTAAGGTACAAAAGCACCTTATCTGAAGAAAAATATTTTATTAAAAAATATTAAAATATTAAAATATTACGTTATATTTAATAGTACTTTTTATTGTAAAAATGCATTTTCTTAAAAAGCAATTTTCTTATAAATATCCCTTTTATTAAACATCACATTTCCTTAAAAAAGTACGTTTTATGAAAAAAAACACCTTTTCTAAAAAAAATAAATTTTCTTAAAAAAATAGTTTTTCTTGAAAAAGTTAATTTTCATAAAAAAGTACCTTTTCTTAAAAAAATTAAATTTTCTTAAAAATTACCTTTTCCTAAAAAAATACTTTTTCTTAAAACTCTACATTTTCTTAAAAAGATACCAATTCTTAAGCAACTACCTTTTATTTATTTATTTTTTTTTAAAAAGTGTCTTTTCTTAAAAAAGTAAATTTTCCTAAAAAAGCACCTTTTCTTAAACCGTACATTTTATTTTACAAAATTACATTTTCTTAAAAAAATTTACATTTTCTTAAAAAAATATTGTTGCATCAAGATATATTTAATCGGTGGATAAAATGGATTCTTGGTATAGAGTAAAATACCGTTTTGTTCTTCAAATGTTAACATAAGCATATATCAGAAGGTATTGAGGTTTCAACGGGCGGCAAAAGCGTTACACAGTGCTACGTGTAAATATATTACAAATGTGTAAAAATAAAACGTATAAAAAATACATTTCAGTTAAAGCAAAAAGCTTTGAAATATTTTTAATTTTTCTCAGATTTCTTAAATTCTGTAGCATTGTGCATCGTCATAAAGAGCATTACTTTTTTGCGTTATTTTTTTCCCCTAAACACTTACACTTGCCAGTCTATATATTTCTCCATCGAACCAAGCTATCATCATACTCATGGATTACTCTGTCTGATTATATTCAAGTATGTCTTTGACTGTCAATACTGCCTGTCGAGAAAAATCATTACTCGGATTTAGTAGAAAACATTTTCTTTATCCTTCTTATTTTTTTCTTGTACATATTTTCGCCTCCGTGATGTCTTCTGAAGTCTTTTGGCTTTCAATGTTCAATGTTTGTCTGTCTGAGTTATTAAGTTCTTGTCTGTTTTGAAGTGGTTGTTATACTTTTGTTATAAATACATAATTAAATAATTTTATTTGATAGCATTTTTTGTTTTTGGTGTTTTGTTTTTGTGTGGTTTTAATAGAATATAGCTAATGTTCTGATTCTATTACTGTTACATTATTTTGAATGAATGTTAGTTAAATATATTAATTTATTGCTAATTTTTAAACGAAATTTGCGTATTTTTTGTTTTGTTCTAATTATAGGGTAACTATCAGCAACATTTTGAAATTGTTTATTATAATGTTGTTAATTTAATGCTCTTAAAAACTGTTAAAAGAAAAAAAAATTACTTAAATTTACTTAAAATTGTTAGAATATCTCTGTCTAAATTTGCACAAATTGAAAAAAAAACTCAATTTTTTCGACAAACTCAGACAATAACCATATTCTGTGCTGTGTGTAGATTGATAAAATAAATAAATAAAAAATTGTTAAAGTAATACGTAGAAAGAAGTCGCACTGCTTTACTTTTTTCTTAAGGAGCCTGAAGAACAAGTTTTTTGATTTGAAATCATATTGTTCAACATAAACCCCATGAAGTGTAACTCACTACTTCCAATGATTCTCTAACATTTGGAATATGACTTCCGATACTATTTCCTCATTCATGTAATAAGTTTATTCCCTGAAGCCAGCGTTTCAAGTTTGCCAACAAACAGCTGTAACTTGCAGTCAGATGTGGAAAATACGGAAATGGAAAAGTAATTCGGAATGCAGATTAAGCTATCCATTGTCAAAAAAGCTGAATGTTTTAGGTCACTTGGGAAGGATCGCGGCATTCATCGCGCAGTTTCTTATATCCGAATGCTAGTGTAACACTATTGTTCAAATAAATAGCAGGATTTGTTATAAAATTAAAAACCTTTATATATTCTTTCAAATTAATTTCATCGCCTTTAAAGGAATCTGCCTCCGAAACAATAAGCTTTAGCCAATGTTCTTTCCAATCCTCAAAACAGTTGTTAAAGATAATTTCTGGAATTCTCTTCAAAGCACACAGCGATACAGCATTTATCTCCCCCAATCGATTCGAAATTAGGCGAATGATTGTGGAATAATATGAGTTAAATATGCTGTTACATTGTCTCTAAGAATCAGTGCAGTGTGAAACGGTGCATTATAGTGGTGCAAAACCAAACGTCATGTGACCATAATTTTGGCCTCCTTTTGCGAACAGCTTCACGATAATGATGCATAACAGTCAAATGATATTCCTTGTTAACAGTATGGCCCGGCAGAAGGAGTTCATAACACTGTGGAACCTTTTCGGGGTTACTGCCTGGGGGAGAGAAATTCCTAGTCTTAGTGAAAGTACTAGGCGAGTATAGTTAAACCAGCATATGGTTTGCCGTTCTCAGGCCAAACTTATTTATAACCTGTTTTACTTTTTCCTTATCTTGATGTTTGTGTGTTTTTCAGTTATAATTCAAGAACCATTGATGATTTCTCATTTCATTCCACAAAAAAATTTAAGATAAATTTAAAAATAAATAATCCATAATATTAATAGGCTAGGCGATTTCTTGTGACCGATGTTTTGTTCTTCCGTTATATCGCGATGTTGACCAAAAGTATATTATTTGAAAGGTATTTCTTTTTACCCATTTTGCAGATTTACAGATTTTAAATTTTTTTCCTTTAATTTGAATAAATTGCATTTAAAGTTGCTATTAACACATACATAAAACTATACATATGCTATGTGTGTGTTTATTAAATTTGTTAATGTGTTTGTTAATGAGTTTGTTATCTTCGTTCACAATAATAATAAACCATAAAAGTGATGGGTCGCTCGAATTTCGAGCGCTGGAACCTGTTAGTTTTTATTAATATATAAGCGTAAAAAATAGAATTAACAAGTAAAAAATTACAGTCGGTCTAGACCGACTATACGATACCCCATTCCATGTGTTTAGAGACCCTATCTCTTAGGCCCAACTAATTAGATAGAGAAAATAGGCATAAACCAAATTTGAGTGGCATTTATATTAATTTCTTTTCCTTTGAATATGAAAAAGCTCATATCGGATGCTATATTTATATGGGGACTAGCTCGAAAAATGGACCGATCCTGACCGTATTTAGTAATGTCACTTATTTTTTTGCAAAAACATATGCAAACCAAATTTCAGAAAAATATGTGCAATATTATTGTTTTTAGATAGATTTAAGTGAAGATGGGAAGAAGATTTATATGGGGGCTATGACTAAGAATTGGCCTATAGGGTTAATTTGTGGACTAAAGAAACCCAATTTGACCTAGATCTATATGATAATTTGGATCATATGGCAATTTAAATCGATTTCATAGGGGTCATTTGTATGGGGACTATATCTGAACATGTACCGATTTTCGCCAATTTCAATAGCGTTTATGCTGTGGCTGATATAAGCTTCCATAACAAGTTTTATCAAAATATGTTCACATTGGCGACCTGATTACAGTATTTACATTAGTGAAGCCCGTACCAACCACGCTGGTGCTCGAAACGAAAACAAAAATACTCATCAAAGAGTAAAACTAAACAACAATTTCATTCAGTCTTATGAAAGCTTTTGAACAAAGCAGGTCTATGTCGCATTGCCTTTTGAAATTCATATAAATTCATATAGGTACACAGAGAATATTTGTTTAAAAGAAACCAAAAATGTTAAGAAAATTTCGAAGACTTGATAAACTAAATTACGCAAAGCAGTTGAATCTGCTATAAATTAAACATTTTCTATAACTAACATACTTCGCCTCCATTTGACAACATTATAGCTGTCTTTTATGCATTTTTTTTAATTTAAAAAAATATCCAGATACTGCAGGCTGTTAAGTTTTTTGAGTTTTTGGTAACATATCACTTATTAACCTTTGAAATTTCTTTTCTTTTTTAGTTTTGCTACTTTTTTTGTTTTTTAAATAAATGAAATTTATTATTACTTATTTGATTTAATAAACTTCACACTTTAGGATAAAAGAGAATGTTCTTCACTCTTTTTTACATTTTCAGAATGTAAGATATAAAATTCTAAAACAACAAAATATATTCATAAACACATTCATACAAAATCTACACAAACCCATTTAAGATCGGCATTGTGTTATGTCCATAGATTTCTACCAGTGTTGTACAACTAACACATGCTCATAAACACTATTACTAACGCAATTCTCTTGATGGTCACCACTGGTTTACATGGACGCACAGACGGACAGACGGACGGATGGACGGACATCGCTAAATCGCTAAATCAGAAAATTATTCTGAGTCGATCGGTATAATAAAAGGTATATAAAAATAATGACACAAAGTCATTATACCCTGACCACATTGTGGTATAGGGTATAAAAATACGGATGTGTGTTTGATTTTGTATTATCACTCATACGTATAAAACTTTACCAATAAATAATAATCATATGCCCTGAATATGTTACGTTATTCAAAAAACTAATTAAAAAGGGAATACATTTCAAGTGTTTAATGATTTCGTTTGATAAAATTAGTCCAACTTGATTTGCTGCGCCATTTGCTCAATAATGAAATGAAAAATCATCAATGGTTCATGAGTTACATCTGAAAAACTAAGCAAACGGACATCAGGATACAAAAATTTTACCTAAGAATACCAAACCCCTTGGAGAATTTACTATATTGGCCTAGTACTTTCATTCCCCCCAATAATAGCTGTTTTACTGTGTAATGCAACACACTAGGATAAACGAAAAATACTTTCAACATTGGCTTTTGTGTGATGTTTCCAATCTTGATTTAACTTTTCCATGATATTCGTTTGAATGTTCGATCGTTTCGTGGTCATAGGAATAGATCAAGGTTTCGTTTCGTTTGGTAGTCAGGATGCATTGTTTCAGAGATATCAATCTTTTTTTTTAAAAAATAGTATTTTTGGAACCAGTCGATGTTTGTCATATTTGAGACCTAAATTATTTTAAAATTGTGTTGTTTGATCCTATTGAAATGTCAACAGTATCAGCAATATCTCTTATTATCAATCGATTTTTTGCAGCACAAAGTCTGTGATCTTATTGACGTGTTGTTCATCAGTTAATGTTTTTTTCCCATCCGGGATTTCTCTGCCTTTTTGAAACTGTTTGCAAGCACATTCTTTCGACATAGCCTGGCCTTCTGCAAGATCATTGACGTTTTTGAGCCGAAATTTTGGTTTGCAGACAAAATTTAAAGTTCAGTACAACCAGACATTGTAAAACATGCCAAATTCACTCTTAATTATTTAAAAAACTAGCATCCCTATTGATCCAATGAATATATTGACGTACGATTTGACGGAGTTGTCAGAAGCTGTGTTACCAACTTGAAAAAAATGATGAATGCGAGAAGTTTAAATTGAAGAGTCATCTTTTCATTTGGACACAATATTATATCCATCGAAATCTTTAAGAAATCGATGGATGGAATTTTTCAATTATCCTCAGTGCCTACCTCAATTGAACCATTTGAAACACCTCTGTACCACATTTTAATTCGGCATATCAAATTTCTTTAATCATTTGCTATAATGTTTATCAACCCATTCTTTGGCTTGGTTGAACGACACTTCAAGAAATTTTTACTGATTTCTAGTTGAAATTGGTACCACTGAATAAACAAAAAATCTTGGTAGGAGAGATATCGAAATCTTAATAACATGCAAAGAATCTACTAATAAGAAAATTATTAAACCCAGAGTTTTTTAATTTGATTGAAATTATATTAAAACACTAAAATAAGAAACCCTTCCATTAGGGATTTTATAGTGGTTTCTGCCACTTGTTGAAATGGGTGTTTGTTGTTTGTTCCACATTTTGAAACACCTTTTTTGTGCTCTTTAACTCCTATTTCACAACAGCGCAATCTCTATCCACTGGCCTTAGCTCCAAGTAGTGTCGAAGATTTTCTTCCCTTGGTACAAAAATGAAGTTACTGTTCTTGTATCACTTGTACTATCTTAGTGACAGGATATCAAATCGGGCCAAAAATATGTGGACACATTGTGTTGGCTTGAATTTACAGTTGAATTTCTTCTTTTGCCGCAATTGCAAAATTTTTAGGAAATTTCGTCTGCTTCAGCTACAAAAAAATTTTGAACCGGTAGCTGCGAAAAAATGAAAAATAAAAAATAAAAAATAAAAAATAAAAATTAAAAAATAGAAAATAAAAAATAAAATATAAAAAATGAAAAATGAAAAAAAAATAAATAATTAAGAATGAAAAACAAATAATTAAAAAAAGAATGTAAAATAGAAAATGAAAAATAAAAAATAAAAAACTAAAAGTGAAAAATAAAAAATAAAAAAAAAAAAAAAAAAATGAAAAACAAAAAATGAAAAAAATGAAAAATCAAAAATGAACATTGTGTTGGCTTATGAACGGCAGTACATAGTATGTTACAGTTGAATATCTTCTTTTGCCGCAATTGCAAAATTTTTAGGAAATTTCGTCTGCTTCAGC